>JASVEL010007991.1:0-116592 GCA_032618575.1 Nicotiana noctiflora
ACCAATTTCACTCCTAAATATTCAGAGAATTTATCATAAGTAGACTATTTTTAGTCTGTCTTATGAAACTCAAGTAGAGATTGAAGTGCACTAAAATCAAAATCATCTCACTAATGACTCTCCACTCCTTTATTGTTTCAATTGAAGATGGGTGGGTGTAGGTTTTGGAAGGGGGGGGAGGAAGAAAGAGAAAAAGAAATAGAAATGGAGGTGAGTTTTGGGGAAGACGGGAAGGGCCAGTTTACTTTTTTAAAATTTTACTATTTTTTTATTTTATTATTTTTTTCCTTCTTAGTTCAATAATTTTTTAGGCCAATTTTTTATGTCAACGCTCGTTGTACGCGTGAATTATACGCTTGTTGTCCAACTCAGTCATAATGTTGCCACATATGATCGCTCAACGGTCAGAGGGGTTTAAATGTCACGATCCTGGTTCACCAATCGTGAACCTGTCATGACGGCACCCAGTCTTCGCGACTAGGTAAGCCTAACACGATGCGGAATATACAAGTTTATGAACTTAAACAAGAAATAGCGGAAAACGATATATATAGGAAATGTAATCCGTGCCACTCGGCACATACACTTCGCCAAATACCACTAGGCAACATACTACCAAGACCCGAAATCCCACGGGCAACACAGACTATTAAAAGAGAACATACAACCGTAGCTCTATGTGTAAAGAGTATCTAACAACGGAATGAAGAAAAACATCTGCTAGCACTAATAGAATGAAGGAAGGCCTCCGGATCCGCGGACGTAGCGCATCATACCTCGAGGTCTCCCAAGCGCGCCGAATCACCTGATATGGGCCTGCTCTGATGTACCCGGATCCGCACAACAAAAGTGTGCAGAAGAGTAGCATAAGTACACCACGGCGTACTCGGTAAGTGCCAAGCCTAACCTCGACGGAGTAGTGATGAGGAAGGTCAGAGGGCCCTACTGAGAGAAACAATAACATTATAATATTAACAATATTAAGCGATTTAAATGATAATAATTCCGAAATAACAACAATAAAGTGATTACTCCAACCGTCTACAATTAAATAACAAGCAAGTAACAAACTCAATCAATAACTCACGATCTCCGGAATTGAACCCACATCCTACTAATAACTCAGGATCTCCGGAATCGAACCCGCAGCTCCTACCAATAACTCAGGATCTTCGGAATTGAACCCGCGATCCCTACCAATAACTCAGATCTCCGGGAATTGAACCCGATCTCTACCAATAACTTAGGATCTCCGGAATTGAACCCGTAGTCCCTACCAATAACTCGGGATCTCCGGAATTGAACCCGCAGTCCCTACCAATAACTCGGGATCTCCGGGAATCGAACCCGCAATCCCTACCAATAACTCAGGATCTCCGAGAATTGAACCCGCAGTCCCTACCAATAACTCAAGATCTCCGGAAATCGAACCCGCAGTCCACAAATGCAAATACAATCAATAAGTGTAAAAGCACAGAGAAATATGTAACAAATAACTACAATTTACACCAAACCAGCATCGACAAGTTCAGGAAGTTCAAGTTAGAAGAGTAGACACTTAGACAGATAATCCTATCTAATCATGCTTTTCTAACGAATATCATGTAAGTATTACAATTTAATCAATTAAATAAAAAGAATATCACAATTTGAGCAGTTCAAGTAAGGTGGTTTTCCAACAATCTGCTCATGTACACGCCCGTCACCTCGCGTACAAGGCCTTAAATCAATACATAATATCCTACGGGAGAAGGTTCCCCCACGCAAGGTTAGACAAGTCACTTACCTCAATTCCGGTACAAAACCGCTAAGAAACGACTCCCTTGCCACGAGTATCCGACTCCGAGTGGCTCAACTCTATCCAATTAAATTGCATATTGTAAATAATAATTCAAGTAATTTATTCTACAATTAAATTCTAAGCTAATACGAAAAATTATGAAAAATGACCAAGATCACACAAACATCGATGAAGCTCGATTTCTAAAAGACGAGGTTTTTAGCCATACATATCCGAAATTCGCCCCTTAATGATACTACGATGATCCAATATAAGTTATGTAACTTCAATCTACAATTCAACATTCAATAGGGACAATATTGATAATAAATTCCATAACTTATGCCATTTAGGTATATTATCAAACACCTTGTAGGCATGGTTATTTTTACCTCATAACTATAGTATTGGTTCTACCAACTATCTCCATTAACCAACAATTCATCTCACCATCATTCCTAACCAATTTATAACTTCCAAATACACATGTATGACCATCCATTCACACCCAACCAACAAAAATTCCATCAAATAAACACCTTTAAATCCCTACCATGTTCATGTATTTAAATTGAGAATTTATGACTTCCAATTACCATGCCATAAGTTGTAATACTTGATTCATACTCATATTCCCATAATATATCCATATATATAAGTCTAAGGTGTAGGATTTACCTTTTGGAAGAAATCTTGCAAAAGCCCCTTTTTGAGTTCTTGAAGGAATTTCTTGAAAAATATAAAGATTTTCAAGATTAATCCATGTTAATATAAGTGTTTAGGAGTAGTAATCAACTCAAAATACTCCAAAAATCTTACCTTGGATCATAGAAATGAAGAGTAGGACGGATTCCTCTTGAGAGAGCAAGCCTTTGCCCCAAAAATGACTTTGGAACTCTCTATACCTGGTCTTGGGGTATTTAGGTGCCTTCTACTAGCGCGCCCGCGCTAATTAGCGCGGGTTGAGGCAGAAAATAATCAATTAGCGCGGGCTACTAGCGCTCCCGCGCTAAGGCTGCGCTACTGACACATGCCCAGAAACATGGTCATAACTTTCTGTATACACCTCCAAATGACCAACGGTTTGTTGCGTTGGAAACTAGACTCAAAGGGCTTTAATTTGATAGGTTGTAGCTCACACAACTCGTTATAGAACGGGAGATATAATAGTTTAAAATGAGGTCTTGTGCACACTTATTTACATCTTCGCCTATTATGAAGTTTTCCAACTTCAAAAGTTCCCGTTAACCATCCGAAATTACCCCGAGGCCCCCGGGACCTCAACCAAAGATACTAAAACCTCCTAAAACATCATGCAAACTTGTTCCAATTATCGACATGCATCAAACAACGCCAATACCATCAATTACATCGAATTCAAGGTTAAGTTCTTCTAAAACTTCCAAAATACGCATTTAATCAAAAACCCGACCAAATGACGTCCGAATGACCTGAAAATTTGCAGACATATCCAAAATCACATAACGAAGCTACAAAAATTGTTAGAATTCCATTTCGACCCTCGGATCAAAATCTCACCTATAGTTCGGACTCGCCAAAATTTCAAACTTCGGCATTTCAAGCCTAATTGAGCTACAGACCTCCAAAATACATTCCGAATGCGCTCCCAACCCCAAAATCACCTAACGGAGCTAATGGAACCATCAGATTTCCATTTCGAGGTCGTCTCAATACTATTCCAAATACGGGCTATTTTTCAACTATAAGGCTCTCATTTAGGGACTAAGTATCCCAAAACGCTTCAAATTCTATAACTGAACCTCCCGGCGAGCTACAATAATAGAAATGAACTTAGGGAAATAGTTAGATTGGGGATCGAGGCATAATTTTCAAAACTGACCGGTCGGGTCGTTACATCTTCCCACACTTAAAAGATTCGTTCGTTCTCGAACGAGCATAGAAAACATACCTGGAGTGGTGAAGAGATAAGGGTACTGGTTGCGCATATCCTGGTCGGTCTCCCAAGTCGCCCCCTCGGCCGGTTGACCCCGCCACTGGACCTTTACAGAAGCGATGCTCTTTGACCTTAGCTTCTTGATTTGCTTGTCCAGAATGGCCACTGGCTCCTCAACATAAGGCGGATCCTCGTATAGCTGAACATAAGTGAAACCCAACATGTGCGACGGTTACCATGGTATCCCCGGAGCATAGGGACATGAATTACGGGATGGCCCCGACTAGGCTGGGAGGTAAGGCCAACTCATAAGAAACCTCCCCAACACGCCTCAAATCTCAAAAGGGCCAATAAATCTCGGACTCAGCTGAGCACATTAGTCTGATATAATCTGAAGATATTCCCTTTTGTTCAAATAAATAAGTCTTAAAGCCTAATTCCAACATCCGAAATTCTATGTCATGCTTGTTTTTATCAAGAGATCACACAATAATTCCTCACACGCCATCCTCAAACATGACTGGATAACTTTGCTGGATTCTTACCTTGCAACACAAAATCCATAGGACCACGATAATATTTTTTTATGACCAAATCAACCAAAAATTCGACGAATCAGATGCTCTCATTGCACCTCATGGTCTACATAGGTCTTGTTCTAACTTTTACAATACTGACACGACGGAAGAGATGTGCCGATATTCATAACCAACTACTGAATCAACAGGTCTTGCTCTAGCTTTTACAACACCGATACGACGGAAGAGATGTGCCGGAATTCATATTTAGTTGCCATGTCAACAAATCATTCAGTCTATACTTTTGACAAGAACCATTACCTCATTCTGAACTAAACAATGGTCTTAGCCCCTTAATTTATTTCATATGCTCGGATTACACTGATCTCGAATTCAATGATCTCACCTCAACCATTACGAACTGCTCAAGCGTCAAGCCACCTCATACATAATCAAAAGTCCTACGAGATGACACAATGTGCTAGTAATCCACTAATTCGCACGTGATACAAAAGGAAGGCGAACACTAGAGAGAACTATTCAACTCTCACACTAACATGGACTTCCTCAGGAAAATAGGAAACAGAACACATAAGAGCAATTATGGACACTGAAATAAACATCACACTGTTGCGGCGTGCAACCCGATCCCAACAATATACCCATAGCGGCGTGCCACCCGATCCAAACAATATAACCATGGCGGCGTGCCACCCGATCCCTGTATAAAACTCACACAAGGAGCCATACGTCGAGCTGAATAGCTCATCATATCAAAATACTGAATATCGATCATAAGCACACTAAGGTGCATGATATCAGACACAAGAAAACATATAGCACTATAGGATATGAACTCAAGCACAACTGAGGTGCGATATATGATCTAAATCTCAAGAGCTATCATGCTCATATAATGTCACCGCTGAGCGGAACCTCAACACATAAGGGACTTACCAAGCCGTCTCACAACTCATATGACGCAATATATCTTTACATGACTTAGCTAACCGCGAAATAAGACCGCGACTACCCCTCCGTAAGGGGCGCATTGCTGGAAGAAACACAATCGGCCTAACGCAAGGCTCACTTTCACATTTAAATCTATCCACCGACCTTAAGTCTATCCAGGTCGTGCCAAGCTAAGTCAATAATGTTTCACATGTCTATAACCCAATAAGCAGAGTGCCCTTCAGGCATAAATTCTCAAATGGATGATATCACCAAAATCCTCATACTTGGTTTAAATTTCTAACCAATCAAGTGACTACATGCCACACTTATACAATCTTCTTGTTGGACAAGCTCCCACCATCTTCCAAATAATTAAACGGGCCTACACATTCAACCCACCGGCTGCACTAACACTGAAAAGTGATTATGAGTCCCTAACCGGGATGCAAAGCCTTTCCCACAGAACATTGATCTCAAGTGATACTAACGTTAATACCCATCTTACTCAAACACTGAAACCCCTTTCCTGCTCATCCGAGCTCTTTATATCACATTCATTGACCAAACTGCGACCTTGGACCTTAATTCAAATTCCATACCACTCACTGCACCCCACGTGTCGATATACGATAGACACGATTTCCATCACAACTCTAGAACTGACGATAGGCTGATACTCCATCACATAAGACTTTCCATTTAACTCATTTCAGGAGAACTATAGCAACACACATGCGAGTTATCATAACCGTTGAATATGCCAATCTCTAAGTAGTGGTCCAAGCCACCATAACCCTTTCCGAGGTCCGCCTACTCATAACAGGCCTTAACAGAAGAATACTTCAGAATAACATCAATCACTACGGCCAACAAGTCTCAAATGCACCGCCACAAATCACATGCATAACTCGATCACGTTGCATGAACCGATCATTGACACCAATATGCCAACTCAACTTTGGCTAATCAATCTACTTTCTTCCAGTTTATCCCGGATTGCCTTATAATGTAAATATCTCCCTTCAATACCTAACTTATTTCAACCACACTCACCCCGAATGACCTGAAATTATGAGGCCATGCTATCTCAAGAACGACGACCATTTCACGCCTCTCAAATGCTACGCCACAAGTCAAAACATCATAGATTATTTTTGTACTTTTCTTCCTAAGTTGCTTCAAAGGCTTGAGCCTCAACTGTACTTATAGACTCAGAATTATCAAACACCACACTTTACCTCTTGAATTCACTAGGACCGCTATTGAGAACCATCCGGCCCTGACTTGGCCCAGTACGCAACCAATTCTACTGAATGTTTATAACATATGAATACCCTCTCGATAAAGCACCCAGCGGAATCACTTCCCGCGAAGCCTGCACCTAGACGAGGCATAAATCATGAATCTTTCCTCAAGTTTGAACATGAGCCAGTAAGGCTAATCATAACATGCATTCAACAATTCATATACTCAAATTACCACTCATGGTCCTTTTCCGTAGCTGCAATAACCCATTAATACGCTAGTATCCAAAATTTACGCAGGTAATTAGCCATGCGACCCAAATCATAAGCGGTGAGACTCTCCCACTAGCTTAAAGCCACTATTACACGACTCTCGAGCACATTAGAAACATTCACTCAAGTCATCTACTCTTATTCAACTGCAATTCACTTGAACCTACGAACATAATCACTTGTGCCCTATTAGCACTCTGACCCCATAGGGTATGACCTCGTTCCAATACAACCAAACGTCATCCCGCTCCATGCACCGAGCATTCTCTACCAAGGACATCTTAAAACATACTATGATCCTCACACGCCTACGAAGCACCATGTAGACTTTGTCGAATATTTCCCTGCTGATAATAAAATGTGGAGTTTATTAGGGACACATGAACATCAAAATTCCCAACATCATGCCATACGAGCCTCAACTCTTGCCCATCCGCAAGTTTTCAAGAACTTTTGAATAGCACCTAAATACATCGCAGGCCAAATATGATATGACACATGACCCATAATTTGATTGTTGATAGTGAAATCCTTTCACCTGGCACGAAGCCTTAAGATATATTTTGCTAATCCATGACAATAGCCTTTATCATTTGTACATCTTCATCATAAGACAGTCAAAGACATTCGTTTGGTACATGTCCTTCTTAAGATAGTTAAACTCATTCCCCCCAGTATCTCTGCTGGCTGAATCCTTCGCTAAATAGATATCTCATATGAACCATATAGACTTTATTACCACCAACTATCTTTAGATCTATATCCACCTTGTGATTCTATCATTACCGTGACGATTAGGCAGTTAAGTAAACCTTGGCAAGACCGTACTTATCAACCGAATGCCAGAACCTAGTGCACCCCCATGTGCACCCCCATGTGCACAATTGAAGATCTCTCAGTTCTCTTGCATTATTGATATGGATGACACGCGGAAATAATGGTTGAGTAAATTCTCGACTCCCTTGAAATCTCTCTGCAGCGTCACGAACCGTCGGCGCATACTTGATATCGAGCGCACAATTTTAATACACGAATGGATGCAAAAGAACGTATGACATAGGCTCCAACTGAATAAATGGCGCATGATAAGGAATTCAAAGAATTGAAGAGATTTCCTAAACAGTTACATAGCCTCTCGTAGATAAATATAGACGTCTCCGTATCGATCGGCGAGACTCTAAGTAACCGGTCTATGTCCCGTGACTCCTATGAACCTAGAGCTCTGATACCAACTTTTCACGACCCTGGTTCACCAATCGTGAACCTGTCATGACGGCACCCAGTCTTCGCGACTAGGTAATCCTAACACGATGCGGAATATACAAGTTTATGAACTTAAACAAGAAATAGCGGAAAACGATATATATAGGAAATGTAATCCGTGCCACTCGGCACATACACTTCGCCAAATACCACTAGGCAACATACTACCAAGACCCGGAATCCCACGGGCAACACAGACTAAAAGAGAACATACAACTGTAGCTCTATGTGTAAAGAGTATCTAACAACGGAATGAAGGAAAACATCTGCTAGCACTAATAGAATAGAAGAAAGGCCTCCGGATCCGCGGACGTAGCAGATCATACCTCGAGGTCTCCCCAAGCGCTGCTAAATCACCTGATATGGGCATGTCCTGATGTACCTGGATCTGCACAACAAAAGTGTGCAGAAGAGTAGCATGAGTACACCACGACGGTACTCAGTAAGTGCCAAGCCTAACCTCAATGGAGTAATGACGAGGAAGGTCAGGGCCCTACAAAGAGAAACAATAACATTATGATATTAACAATATTAAGCAGTTTAAATGATAATAATTCTGAAATAACAATAATAAAGTGATTACTGCAACCGTCTACAATTAAATAACAGCAAGTAACAAACTCAATCAATAACTCAGGATCTCCGGGAATTGAACCCACAGTCCCTACCAATAACTCAGGATCTCCGGAAATTGAACCCGCAGTCCCTACCAATAACTCAGGATCTTCGGGAATTGAACCCGCAGTCCCTACCAATAACTCAGGATCTCCAAGAATTGAACCCGCAGTCCCTACCAATAACTCAGGATCTCCGGGAATTGAACCCGTAGTCCCTACCAATAACTCGGGATCTCCGGGAATTGAACCCGCAGTCCCTACCAATAACTCTGGATCTCCGAAAATTGAACCCGCAGTCCCTACCAATAACTCAGGATCTCCGGGAATTGAACCAGCAGTCCCTACCAATAACTCAGGATCTCCGGGAATTGAACCCGCAGTCCACAAACGCAAACACAATCAATAAGAGTAAAAGCATAGAGAAATATGTAACAAATAACTACAATTTACACCAAACCAGCATCGACAAGTTTAGGAAGTTCAAGTTAGACAAGTAGGCACTTAGAGAGATAATCCTATCTAATCATGCTTTTCTAACGAATATCAGGTAAGTATTACAATGTAATCAATTAAATAAAAAGAATATGACAATTTGAGCAGTTCAAGAAAGGTGGTTTTCCAACAATCTGTGCATGTACACGCCCGTCACCTCGCGTACAAGGCTTTAAAATCAACACATAATATCCTAGGGGAGAAGGTTCCCCCACGCAAGGTTAGACAAGTCACTTACCTCAATTCCGGTACAAAACCGCTAAGAAACGACTCCCTTGCCACGAGTATCCGACTCCGAGTGGCTCAACTCTATCCAATTAAATTGCATATTGTAAATAATAATTCAAGTAATTTATTCTACAATTAAATTCTAAGCTAATACGAAAAATTATGAAAAATGACCAAGATCACACAAACATCGATGAAGCTCGATTTCTAAAAGACGGGGTTTTTAGCCATACATATCCGAAATTTGCCCCTTAATGATACTACGATGATCCAATATAGTTATGTAACTTCAATCTACAATTCAACATTCAATAGGGACAATATTGATAATAAATTTCATAACTTATGTCATTTAGGCATATTATCAAACATCTTGTAGGCATGGTTATTTTTACCTCATAATTATAGTATTGGTTCTTCCAACTATCACCATTAACCAACAATTCATCTCACCATCATTCCTAACCAATTTATAACTTCCAAATACACATGTATGACCATCCATTCACACCCAACCAACAAAAATTCCATCAAATAAACACCTTTAAATCCCTACCATGTTCATGTATTTAAATTGGGAATTTATGACTTTCAATTACCATGCCATAAGTTGTAATACTTGATTCATACTCATATTCCCATAATATATCCATATATATAAGTCTAAGGTGTAGGATTTACCTTTTGGAAGAAATCTTGCAAAACCCCCTTTTTGAGTTCTTGAAGGAATTTCTTGAAAAATATAAAGATTTTCAAGATTAATCCATGTTAATATAAGTGTTTAGGAGTAGTAATCAACTCAAAATACTCCGGGAATTGAACCCGCAGTCCCTACCAATAACTCAGGATCTTCGGGAATTGAACCCGCAGTCCCTACCAATAACTCAGGATATCCAAGAATTGAACCCGCAGTCCCTACCAATAACTCAGGATCTCCGGGAATTGAACCCGCAGTCCCTACCAATAACTCAGGATCTCCGGGAATTGAACCCGCAGTCCCTACCAATAACTCAGGATCTCCGGGAATTGAACCCGCAGTCCCTACCAATAACTCAGGATCTCCGGGAATTGAACCCGCAGTCCCTACCAATAACTCAGGATCTCCGGGAATTGAACCCGCAGTCCACAAACGCAAACACAATCAGTAAGAGGAAAAGCACAGAGAAATATGTAACAAATAACTACAATTTACACCAAACCAACATCGACAAGTTCAGGAAGTTCAAGTTAGACAAGTAGGCACTTAGACAGATAATCCTATCTAATCATGCTTTTCTAACGAATATCGGGTAAGTATTACAATTTAATCAATTAAATAAAAAGAATATCACAATTTGAGCAGTTCAAGTAAGGTGGTTTTCCAACAATCTGTGCATGTACACGCCCGTCACCTCGCGTACAAGGCTTTAAATCAACACATAATATCCTAGGGGAGAAGGTTCCCCCACGCAAGGTTAGACAAGTCACTTACCTCAATTCCGGTACAAAACCGCTAAGAAACGACTCCCTTGCCACGAGTATCCGACTCCGAGTGGCTCAACTCTATCCAATTAAATTGCATATTGTAAATAATAATTCAAGTAATTTATTCTACAATTAAATTCTAAGCTAATACGAAAAATTATGAAAAATGACCAAGATCACACAAACATCGATGAAGCTCGATTTCTAAAAGACGGGGTTTTTAGCCATACATATCCGAAATTTGCCCCTTAATGATACTACGATGATCCAATATAGTTATGTAACTTCAATCTACAATTCAACATTCAATAGGGACAATATTGATAATAAATTTCATAACTTATGTCATTTAGGCATATTATCAAACATCTTGTAGGCATGGTTATTTTTACCTCATAATTATAGTATTGGTTCTTCCAACTATCAACATTAACCAACAATTCATCTCACCATCATTCCTAACCAATTTATAACTTCTAAATACACATGTATGACCATCCATTCACACCCAACCAACAAAAATTCCATCAAATAAACACCTTTAAATCCCTACCATGTTCATGTATTTAAATTGAGAATTTATGACTTTCAATTACCATGCCATAAGTTGTAATACTTGATTCATACTCATATTCCCATAATATATCCATATATATAAGTCTAAGGTGTAGGATTTACCTTTTGGAAGAAATCTTGCAAAACCCCCTTTTTGAGTTCTTGAAGGAATTTCTTGAAAAATATAAAGATTTTCAAGATTAATCCATGTTAATATAAGTGTTTAGGAGTAGTAATCAACTCAAAATACTCCAAAAATCTTACCTTGGATCATAGAAATGAAGAGTAGGACGGATTCCTCTTGAGAGAGCAAGCCCTTGCCCCAAAAATGACTTTGGAACTCTCTATACCCGGTCTTGGGGTATTTAGGGGCCTGCTACTAGCGCGCCCGCGCTAATTAGCGCGGGTTGAGGCAGAAAATAATCAATTAGCGCGGGCTACTAGCGTTCCCGCGCTAAGGCCGCGCTACTGAGACATGCCAAGAAAAATGGTCATAACTTTCTGTATTCATCTCCAAATGACGAACGGTTTGTTGCTTTGGAAACTAGACTCAAAGAGCTTTAATTTGATAGGTTGTAGCTCACACAACTCGTTATATAACGGGAGATATGATAGTTTAAAGTGAGGTCTTGTGCACACTCATTTACATCTTCGCCTATTATGATGTTTTCCAACTTCAAAAGTTCCCGTTAACCATCCGAAATCACCCCGAGGCCCCCGGGACCTCAACCAAAGATACTAACACCTCCTAAAACATCATGCAAACTTGTTCCAATCATCGACATGCATCAAACAACGCCAATACCATCAAATTACATCGAATTCAAGCTTAAGTTCTTCTAAAACTTCCAAAACACGCATTTAATCAAAAACCCGACCAAATAACGTCCGAATGACCTGAAAATTTGCAGACATATCGAAAATCACATAACAAAGCTATAGAAATTGTCGGAATTCCATTCCGACCCCCGGATCAAAATCTCACATATCGTTCGGACTCGCCAAAATATCAAACTTCGGCATTTCAAGCCTAATTGAGCTACAGACCTCCAAAATACATTCCGAATGCGCTCCCAACCCCAAAATCACCTAACGGAGCTATGGAACCATCAGATTTCCATTCCGAGGTCGTCTTAATGCTATTCCAAATACGGGCTATTTTTTCAACTATAAGGCTCTCATTTAGGGACTAAGTGTCCCAAAACGCTTCAAATTCTATAACTGAACCTCCCGGCGAACTACAATAACAGAAATGAACTTAGGGAAATAGTTAGATTGGGGATCGGGGCATAATTTTCAAAAACGACCGGTCGGGTCGTTACATTAAAATATATGTTTTAAGCGAGTATAAGTATTCAATTGACAAAATGTTAAGTTTGAGGACCGGGATAACAACGTGGCACAAGTATAAGTGTCATTTAGACTATTTTGCCAATTTTAGATGATGAATATCGGTAAATATTTACTGTATTTTCGTATTTCTCCATTGTGTTTTAAAGCAATTTAAAAGTTAAATTAAAAGGTTTTCATCTATCCACACTATTTGAAGATAATTTCAAACTAAAATATTTTATATTCAAAAATAATTTTAAAAACTATAATTTATTAAACCTCAAAAGTAAATTAAGTGATAAGATTTGTTCAAACTGTACTAAGAGGCTATCTCTTATATGATTAATTGATGTGAAAATTTAATCTACATCATTTGAACTCATCTTTTAAATTTTGAACTATCAACAAATTGTCTTAAAACATTATTTGTTAAATTTTTTATAGTATTTTATTATAAAAATTAACATGTGATATTAAAAATAAAACCTTTTCTCTTACCTTAATTAAGAAAAAAATTAAAACTCCTATAATTTATATAGACTTCTATCAAATGTTTATTAATTTATCACCGATTTTCATCATATTAAACGATTGTAATAAATATAATTTTAACTACTATATCGAATGACTACAATTTATATCTTGTTAATTTTTGTTTAGTACATTTGGTTCTCTTTGTTTGAAGTAGTAACTTGCTTATTTAGGGATGAAAGTCTCCTTGGAAGTGCTCTTTATTTAATGTACACAAAACTTCTCTTAATTTTTTTTCTATTATATAGAAAAGGAAAGATGTCAACCAAGGACATATAAGTTATTTTAGAAAAACTCCTACATTGTTTGTATTTTTTAAATGTAGAGTGTCATTGATACACATAGACCCCACATTTCCCTAACCATAGCTCTCCTTTAAATGTAATGTTAATTAGACTACTTTTCCCGAGAGTACTACATGCAAGTACTTATTTGTAATGTTCTTTTTCTCATTTGATAAATTAATTAACTTAGTTTAGTCAACTAGAAGTTTTCACACAGAAAGTAAAATTAATTTTTAAATAGTTAATATCGGTAAATATTTATAGTATTTTTGTATTTCTCCATACTGTTTTAATGCAATTTAAAAGTTAAAATTAAAAGGTTTTCATTTATCCACACTATTTGAAAATAATTTCAAACTAAAAAATTTTATATGCAGAAATAATTTTAAAAAATATAATTTATTAAACCTCAAAAGTTAATTTACGTGATGAGATTTTTTCAAATTGTACTAAGAGGCTATCTCTTATATGATTAATTGATGTGAAAATTTAATCTACATCATTTGAACTCATCTATTAAATTTTCAACTATCAATAAATTGTCTTAAAACATTATTTGTTAAAATTTTTGTAGTATTTATTATGAAAATTAGCATATGATAAATCAAAAATAAACCATTTCTCTTATCTCCTTAATTAAGAAAAATAAATTAAAATTTCTATAATTAATATAGACTTCTATCAAATATTTATTAATTTATCACCAGTTATCATCATTTTAAATGATTGTAATAAATATAATTTTAACTTTTATATCGAATTACTACAATTTATATCTTGTTAATTTTTGTTTAGTATATTTGGTTCTCTTTGTTTGACGTAGTAACTTGCTTCTTTAGGGATGAAAGTCTCCTTGAAAATTCTCTTTATTTAATGTACTAAAAACTTCTCTACAACAAAGGAAAATCATTGTAAGTTTTTTCTCCAACTTTTATCGTATTGTAAAGAAAGATGTTGTTCATTTTAACTTTCGTCAAGTAGCTGATTGTTCCCATTGTTGAAACTCTTGCAAAACTAATTTGTATGTAGGGGTGTTCACGGGTCGGTTTGGGTCGGTTTTAAGTTAAAACCAATACCAAACCAATATAATCGGGTTTTTCATTATTAAAACCAAACCAAACCAAATATAATAAATATCCATCAGTTTGGTTGTAGTCGGTACGGTTCGGTTCGATTTTACGGTTTTTAATCATACAAAATGTGTATCCTTTTACAACTATATCACAACAATTCCATACCAAAATTACCAATTCTTTAATTTACTGAAATACCAGCAAGTAAGCTTGCCAAAGATAATGCAAATAAACAAAGCATGCAGAATATTTAAACTTAAATTATAACTAGATAATCCAGAATACTGTCACACTATTTCATCATCCTCCTTAATCGAGTTCCTGAATTAATCAATGCTCAAAGCAGTGCCTGAATATTCTGGAAAAAAAAATCATATTAGACATTAAATGATAAAAATATAAAAGTATTCACAAAGTTAACTGTGTAAAGTTACCTTTTTCAACTATCTCAAGTTTTTGAATTTCTTCTAAAAGATCTTCAAATTTGCATTCTTTAGAAGTTGACCGCAACCATTGTTGACTACAAACAAGAGCTTCAACCGTCTTTGTTGATAAAGAACTTCGGTAACAATCAAGAATTCGACCATCAGTACTAAAAGCTGATTTCGATGCAACTGTAGAAATAGGAATAGCAAGCACATCTCTTGCAATCTTAGAGACAATTGGATATCTCTCAGACGAAGCTTTCCGCCAAACTAAGATATTTAAATCCTTAGTCATCTCCAAATCATCCATTAAATATTTCTCAAGATCAGATTTATTATCAACATTAACCTCATCTTCAAGAAATTTTGCCCATTGTGACTGCACATCACAATCATGTATTGCAGCACTTTGACTCGCCACACTAATTTGATCTCCAATATTTCCATTTGAAGTTCCAGAAAGAGAATTCTTATAGTGATTAGTGATTATACAAATGAGATAATGCATCCATCACTTTAGTAGACCTCTCTATTCCATGCAAAGGATCATAAATTTGTCAAAACGATACTTCACATACTTCAATTTGTATCGAGGATCCAACACAATAGCAATAAATAACAACATGTTCATATCCTCAAAATTACCCCAATATTTATTAAACTTTATTTTCATCTTCTTAGCCATATTATTCAACAGAGAATCATCACTATTAGAATATTTGACAATATAGCTTTGAAGATTGAAGATATCATGGAAGAAAGAGTTAGAAGTAACATGTAAAGTTCCTAAAAATTTCAAAGTGATTTGGTAGAAAATTTCAAGAAACTTGATAAACACTCTCACATTTTGCCAATCATCGGAAGATGGATGCGTGTTGTTCCCCTCAAATCTAGACAATATTTGAAGTACTTATGGTCATCATTATACCTTTTCAAATTTTAGAGCGGTATCTAACATCAAATATGTTGAGTTCCACCTTGTCTCAACATCCAAACTCAAAAGGCCATGAGTGTCTAGTTTGAACTTCTCAACATATAACTTAAAGGAATCAGATCTTGCAGGAGAAGACTTAACATATTTCACATCAATCCTTACCCGAGATATAGAATCATTTTGTTCACTCAAGCCTTCTTTTACAATCAAGTTTAGAATATGAGTGTTACACCTAACATGTAAAAACTCATTTCCCAGTATGACATCTTTCCAATGATTAATTCTCCCTTTCAAGTGCTTGATTTCAGCATCGTTAGCTGTAGCATTATCTAACGTCACTATGAATAGGTTATCAATCTCCCAATCTATCAAACAAGCCTCAATTCCTTTAGCAATTGTCTCACCTTTATGATCTGGTGTTTGAAAAAAGTATTTTCTTTTGCAAAATCCAATCATCATCAATCCAATGGGCAGTAATGACCATATAAGTCAAATTTTGTATTGATGTCCACGTATCACTAGTAAGACATACGCGTTGACCTTTAATAAGCCTCTTAAGCTTTTCTTTCTCTTCTTGATAAATCTGCAAACACAACCTAGCAACAGTGATGCGAGAAGGTAACTCATAATTAGGCAAAACAACCCTCATTAATCTTTTAACACCTTCCCCCTCAATAACTTTAAATGGTTGTTCATCAAGAATAACAAACTCAGCATTGGCCCTCATAACCTCAGCAACATTATAAACAACCCTCTCCAAAGATCCTTTTTCCCCTCCGTTAATAGTTTTAAATTTCAGTGTTGATTGCGTCCTATTAACGAATTTGAAAGGGGATTTATCGCACCTTGTATTTAAATGTACCCATATGTTAGAAGTCCCATTCTTACTAGGGCAAGCAAAGTCTTTGCTGCAGTACTTGCATTTTGCCCTCGGTTCAACCATTTTATCACCCTTTTTATCAATAACTTCTATAAAATGATCCCAAATTTCAGATGTTTTCCTACCACTCCCTCCATGGCTAGGGTCTTGACCACAAGTAGTAGTTATTTTTTGTTTTTTAGGAGGATTGCACATAGTAGAAGTATTAGGAGTTTTACCATGTACCTGAGGTACCATTGGTGCTGGCGTATTTAGAGTTTATTTTATAGTCATCTCAAGATCTTCAACCTCTATTGTCTCCATCTGGAAAAAAGAATAAGCAAAACATTAAAACACAATGCAATATAAATTTTACTGTAATAATATCTTATGTAGAGTTTGTGAAAGCTAGTATTCTTGACATTGAAGATTAAGAGTGGTAAACCTAAGATCGAGCTACTTAGAGATTGTAGAAGCCTGATTTTTTAGTATCTTAACTGAAAAATTAGTTCGATTATAGGTAAATCTACTCTATCCAAATCATATATCGAGATTGGGAAGCTTTAAAAATAAGAATTCATGGAAATAAAGCTATTCAAGTTCATTCACAAGCTCATCAAGATGCAAGACAAGGAAGTTCAAACGGTAAAAATTCAACCAAGAGGAAGGTTACCTTAGTTGCTGGGTTAAGATCTGCACGCCAATTGCTGATATTTGGAATTAATCTGGCCGGATTTGACTTTGAGAAGCACCTGACTTTTGGGGGTTTGTTGGGTTTAGTATTTTAGTTCATATGAACTTCTAGATTTGTTACTTGCTTAAGTTGCTTTTGTTTTGTCTTTGTTTTGTTTTGTTTGTACTAGTATATATTATTAATAAAATATTCACTTGTTAGGTGGCAGATTATTTTAAAGAACAAAAGAAAGTTAGTATTCTTGGTAAACCTGGAATCATTAAAAAAAGATACTTAAAGTTATTTGTAAAAATTAAAATTACATAAATATAATTATAAAAGTTATATATATAATTTGTCGGTTCGGTTTGATTTTTTCTCAGTTTTTTTTAATAAAACCAAAACCAAACCAAGTAGCATCGGTTTTTTAAAATTAAAAACCAAACCAAACCAAAACAAAAAAGAATCGATTTGGTTTGGTTTTCGGTTTGGTTCCGTTTTTAACCAAACCGGGAACACCCCTATTTGTATGTATGCAAGAAAAGTTTACCCATACATTGGTATATTTGTTAATATATATCACACTTGTTGCTTTAATGTATTATCTTGTAAAATATTCAAATATAGTAGGAAATTAATACTATTGAAATTAAAATTTTAATTTGATGTTTATGTTTGGCGTGGGCGTTAAAAATGGGTATTATAGCACGTAATCTTTTATGTTAATTGGAGCAACTTAAACACGTTATAATTTATAGTTTAATTTTATGTAA
This sequence comes from Nicotiana noctiflora, assembly GCA_032618575.1. Classification (NCBI taxonomy): domain Eukaryota; kingdom Viridiplantae; phylum Streptophyta; class Magnoliopsida; order Solanales; family Solanaceae; genus Nicotiana; species Nicotiana noctiflora. The sequence continues at coordinate 18,188 of JASVEL010007991.1, forward strand.
ATTATTAAAATAAATTAATTATAAAATGAGATGCTCAACATCATTCTCTATCCATGATTAAATGAATATAACATGGATTGATTTATTTATCAAAATATTAACTGAGCCCCGACAAACAATAATTTTGAGACTACAATGTTGGGCCGTATACGGGCCTTTCCTCATCTAATATATCTAAAAAGTTTCTACTCTTCATAATAAATATTTAATTAAAAATAATTTAATTATACTAAATATTTTTGTATAAATTTAATATTTTATTAACCAACATACCAGAATTAAATTAATCACATATTATAGGTCGCGAGGGACCTAAGTACTTTTTGCGGACGAGACGTATATTCTAACCGTTCGGACATGAGGCGCACGATTCAACAAAGATAACGGTGATTGAGGTGATGAGGTGGCTATTTGGTGGGACCATTGCTGATCATAATGTTGTTCCTTTATTTAGTTTGGGTTTCAAAAAGCATATTCCCTTTATATATTTTTCGAGACCTATATTTTGTCGGTTTATTTTTTCATTTGGTGTCATGTACCATATACTGGTGGCGAAGTTTCTTCAATAGTATTTGAATTTGAAAACAAGTAAAAAAACCCAATAGAGAATATTTAATACGTGTTATATACCTTTAAACATAATATTTTACATATATATACAATGTAATTTTCGTATGAGTTGACTACCCTTATAACCACATGGCTTCGCTAATATCCGGTACTCGCATTAGAGCCCGACCATATTCGAATTTGTAGCGCTCCTTATCAAGAATTGTTTCATACCCCGAGCTCGAACTTAAGACTTCTGATTAAGGGAGTAACAATCACATTGTTTACCTTAAAAATAGTACCTACAATTATATTTGACTTTGTGGTTCTAAAAATACGTGATTTATTTTAATACTAGTTGTTAGGCAATAAATATTAGTTTAAGTAAATAAAATAAGAAATGCAAACCAATAGGGTCACAAAGCTGGGCCTGGAGCTGGCTGGAGCAGGGCCTCGAGGCCTGGATGGGGCTAATAGCGATGAACGATTTATGAAGAATCAATGATAGTAGGGGCCTCAAAGAAGACCTTTTGCGATTAATAATGAACAATAAATGAAGATCAATAAATGAACAATGAAAGAATAAGTAATAAATGTATAGAACAATTGTTTAAACAAAGAGCAGAGAATGTTGTATTGTATTCAATATGTTGTGTAATAATCTGAATACTTTTGTAGATGACAAAGGTCCCCTTTATATAGGAAGGGGGTCCCAACACAGTATTGTCCAATAAATGACAAAGAAATACTACTAGTACAGCTGTATAAAGGCTCAGTACGGATTCGTACTATTCTTGCAGACCTTATCAGTTCTAGCCGCGTGTATTTGGGAATTTTCCCGCCTTTTCATGACAATCATCGATTGTACTGCTCCGAGATCGACGATCACGAACCCAGTTCATCCTCCATGAACATGTCGTGACGGCACCTAGTCCCTACGACTAGGTAAGCCTAACAATGCGGAAGATAGACCATAATTACGGAATAAAGTAAATAAAACTGAACTAGTAAAATAAAATGATGTTTAAGGTGCCGCTCGGCACATACCATAACAATTCTCGAAGCTAACAACATTCTCGAAACCCAAAAACTCACAAATCACAAGCTAAGTGATACTGAAGAGGCTCTGACTCAAGAATATATATACAAAAGAAAAATACTGATAGAACTATACTTACTACAGAAAATAGGAAGTGACTCTTTAGTCTGCGGACGTAGCAGATATACCTCGAAGTCTCTATGGAAACGCCTCCTTCCTAGACTGATAGAAATGAATGGAAGTACCTGTATCTGCACAACAAAAATATGCAGAAGAGTAGCATGAGCACACCACAGCGGTGCCCAATAAGTATCGAGACTAACCTCGGTGGAGTAGTGGCGAGAAACAGTCAAGGCACCTACCGGTCAAATAAACAGTATAATCATAGGAATAATGGAACCGATATATAAATATGTAAAGTCTACATGAATGACTAAAAATGCTACAATTCCCAACAATGAAAAGAGGACAACAAGTAGCAACGAGAATATAATAAATAATGATACAAAATTACGACAAAATCACAATCCAAATCCTAAGGTCAAAACACAGCAAGAGGAAAAACAAGCCAATAACTCATATCCTACAATGATGTTCACATAAGGTCTTGTTCAATTCTTTCCACAATTCTACCAAAAAAGCTCTGACAAACCACAACTCACGAAAAACCCAGCATCTGAAATCTAACACTTGCCATTTTGTGTCCCATCAATCTTATGGTCATGTTGACAACTAACTGGCTAACTAGGACCACTCTCACATATATAATAGACGAACGAGGGAATATCTCTACCCTTAACAAAATCGAAAGGAATTCACCTCTAATGGGGTATTCAGCTACGTGTATACTTGTGCAAGTATTTTTGACAAGGATTTTCCCAACTAGTAAACATGAAAAGGAGCACAGACTGCACGTACGAATGTTTCCTCACAATATCCAAGTGGTAAAGCTCATACAAGTAAACAACCCATAATCACAATATTAAACAAATAGGAATACCTCCACAGGTCATCATAAAGCTTTACGATCAACCCCTGACATAGCCCGCCTTATTACGCCACGCACGCAAATAATAATATAATAGGCATCGCCTTATTTCTCCATACGTGCATCACAATGTTCTCACCTTATTCTGCCACATGTGCAACCCATATATAAGCATATAACATATCCCGCCTTATTACGCCGCATGTGTAAAATATCAATATCAACAATAGCACGACAAAGACCCCGTGCAACCCTTCAATAACAATCGCACGGCAGAGACCAAGTGCATAATCAAAACAATTATTTAACTGAGCTCGAATTCTTAAACTCTGAACCGAGTTCTGGGTTTCTTATCCTCAGCGGAGTCGCCAGAGCTGTCACACCTCCTTTTTAATTTGTCCATTATTTACCCAAAGGTAATATGCCACTAGTTACTACTACACCCCGGGAAGGGATATAATAATAACAATAGGGAATGAGTTTTTCCAATTAAAGGACATTCGGAACGAGATTTATGTATTAATTTTTAGAGTCGCCACTTGGGAAAATAATGGTGTCCCAAGTCATCGATTTAATCCCGAACCGAGGAAATTATGACTCTGTTTAACAGTCCGCGAAACTAGAAATCCGGATAAGGAATTTTGTTAACCCAGGAGAAGGTGTTAGGCACTCCCGAATTTCGTGGTTCTAGCACGGTCGCTCAACTGCCGTATTTATTTTTATCTGATTTACTTATATGCTTCAATTTTTCAAGTGTTATTAATGTCCCGCTTTGTTATTTTTAAAGACTTGCGACATCACGAAAATGCATTTCGAGTCACACCGTAACCAGTACACCTGTGACTTTAGTGTATTTTAGCTTCGCCGGGATTTGAGATTTGGGTCACATAAATGTGCACCCGTATTAGGAACTTAATTTCATTAATCGTGCCTATAATGTCTACATCTTATTAACTTTGGGAAAGACCGTGAAGTTTGCTAAACGGTCCTTCTGAGTCTAGCATTTTACATTGAAATCATTTGGGGGCCCCGTGTATTTTTCATCTTTGGAACGAGGCTCATCCATTATTTTAAGGTCCAATCCTATTCATATACTATGTTTTCTATTTTTATTTTTTCTTCCTAATTCATATCTGTTTTTTGTGTTATTTTTTAAAGCTATAATATTGGAGTCCAGGCCATTATTCATTATTGGGCCTGGACTGCAGACTACTTAACAGTCCATTATTAAAGACAACTGGGCTTATGAAGCCCAATGTATGCTACTATCTCTACTTGAGAACATATGCATTACATTAATCAGACCCGGGCCTATATTCATGACTAGGCCCATGCTACATAAGCGAAATGAAGAGCAGGCTAACAGTATTTGAACAAGTATTAATCAAATAATAGAGATGTCAATAAAATCATATTATTTCAGATGATACCAAGTTACATTTTCGACCACTACGAATTTCAAATTCTAACAAACTAATTGAACGTTCTAAGACAGAAATTTGTATTAGTATTATTATTCTATATGTCAGTTTCAGATACTCAAGTAATTATCATGATTCTAGTTGCAGAACTTATTTTTTTACTTTGTTTTTAACTAAAGAGAAACAGTGTTGTAACATTAAATGAACATGCTTGAGTTATTAACAATCACCAAAGTCTAAAACAAATCTGTATATAAATTATTTTTGAGTGAAGCTAGCGATAATACAATTTAAACTTCTAAACTACTTATTCCCTTTTAGATTAAATCGATCATGATTTAAAGTTTAATGAATCGAAAGTAGCTGGATACCAGCTTATACGTCCAATTTCAGAATCGTACTTATTTACCTAAGTGTATTAACTTTATATTAACTTGTTTTACTTTTGGATTTACGTGATAGTTATATCTAACTACTGAATTATGTTTAACTACTATATTAATTACTCTACTCTAATCTAGATCGACCTCATATAGCTGTTAATTATTACAAACATTCTTAATGAATTATAATGATTCTACGAATTATAACTACAACTAAAAGGAAGAAACAGAAATCAAATCATCATAATCTCAATTACATCTTTAAGGAGCAGAAATGTACCCGATCAAACGAAAATGAATTGATGAGTTCTAAGGAGATAAAAGATAGAAGCAATCAGCAATGATAACATCAGAGAAACACCAGCAAACAATAGCAGGAAATAATTCATCAACTACCAAGCTCAATAGACAAACAGCAATCAACTCGAGAAAATCAGAAATCCTAGCTAATGGAGATAATACAATAGAGAAACACCAGCAAAGATCCCAGGAAGCAATTCTCAAATCGAAGATTAAGTAGATGAACAATATAAGTGAAATTTTGAACTCTTAAGAATTGGTGAAGCTGAACTTCTCAAAATTGGATTTCGAACTCTTCAAAATTCGAACCCCCTTTTAGAAATTGTGTGAACCGGAACCCCTTTTTCAGGCTTGTAAAAGCCTATTTATAGAGTTATTTTAGGGGAAATTTCAAATTAGTTAATTATATTTCCCTCTCCCACTCTTTCCAATTACTTGCATTAAAGTCTATCAAAAATGTAACGAAATGCCCTTGAACCCCTGCTAGAAGGTTCTTGGCTGTTCTTTTGTGTAAGTTTTACCTAATTACCCCCACTTGCTATGATTTATTACATAATTACCTTTTAGATCTACCTAGTATACCCCTTATTATTCAAGTAATTTCAACAAAACCAAGCACTAAAGTCATTTTTGTCCCTACATGCTCTATTTAATCTACAAGAATACCATTTACCCTTCCCCTTTTACCCCTTGCATTTTATTGTAATTACCCGACCTACCTTAGGTCTGTCAAGACTAGGGTAACTTAGATGTATTTAACAGATAGCCCCCTAAGACTTGTCTTTAAAACTTAGCCATTCTCATACTATAAACCTTTTCAATATTAGCCACTTTTACAAATAGCCACTAATCAGAATTCATGCTTAGTTTGCAGACATAGCCACAAAAACATTTATACATATAACCTAAGCATACATAAGCACTCAAGGGTTCAGAAGAAACTAACATACAAATTAAATTGCAAATATAGCCAGATTCATGTTGTTTTGCACAAGTAACCCTAATCACGACTTAACTTCAAATTAATCAAAACTCAGAGGGAAAATTTGATAATGGTTGAATTCCAACTAATTAAAACCCTAATCGAGATAGGATTGTAACGACCCGACCGGTCGTTTTAGAAAATTACGCCCCAATCCCTAACTTAACTGTTCCCCTAAGTTCATTTCTGCTATTGTGGGTTGCCGGGAGAGTCGGTTTCGAAAATTTGAGCATTTTGGGACACTTAGTCCCTAAATAAGAGCTTTGAAGCTAGAAAACGGTCCGTAGCCGGAACAGTGTTAAGACGATCTCGGAACGGAAATCCGATGGTTCCATTAGCTCCGTTAGGTGATTTCCGGGTTGGGAGCGCGTTCGGAATATATTTTGGAGGTCCGTAGCTCAATTAGGCTTGAAATGCCGAAGGTTGAAATTTTGGCGAATCCGAACGATAGGTGAGATTTTGATCCGGGGTCGGAATGGAATTCCGACAATTTCTGTAGCTTCGTTATGTGATTTTGGATATGTCCGCAAATTTTCGGGTCATTCGGACGTCGTTTGGTCGGGTTTTTGATCGAATATGCAATTCGGAAAGTTTTAAGAAATTTAGGCTTGAATTCGATGTGAATTATGGGTTTTGATGTTGTTAGACGTGTTTTGATGATTAGAATAAGTTCGTATCATGTTTTGGAATAGGTTGGTGGTTTTCGTTGGGATCCCGAGGGTCTCGGGATGAATCCGGGGGTCAAATCGGGCTATTTCTTGCATTTTGGAAATGCTGTTAACTGCTGGTGTGTGCTGCAGACGAATGCTCTATGCGATCGCAATGGGCTAATGCGATCGCATAGAAGGTTTTGGAGAGGCCAAGAATTTGTTCTATGCGATCGCGGGCATGGATATGCGATCGCATAGTTCTGGAAAGTTGTTCTATGCGATCGCGTACGGTCCTATGCGATCGCATAGTGTATAGAGAAGAGGGGTCCCAGGTCCAACTTTTGTTCTATGCGATCGCGGAGCAGGGCATGCGATCGCATAGTTATATTTCGGTAAGCATTGCGATCGCATTGAGGTCTATGCGATCGCATAGAGTAGTTTGGTGAGGGTCAAAATTTGTTCTATACGATCGCAACAGGGATCATGCGATCGCATAGAGTAAAAATGTCTGGCAGTGACTTAAGTCCAGAAACATTTCAGCCGCGACCCTCATTCGCAAAAACGCCATTTTTGAGCTCCAAGAGAGGATTTTGAAAGGGAAACGTTGGGAAATCATCGGAAAATCATCGGGGGTAAGTTTCTTGACCTTAATTCGTTGGTTTATCATGAAATCCGTGATTATTTCACCGAAATTGGAAGATTAAAGGTGGGTTTGAGCCCTAGGCCTAAATGTTAGAAAATCTCTGATTTGAGTGGGCAAATGGAGTCCGATTTTGGTAAATTTTATATGCCTAGACTCGTATTGAGATAAGGAACCCGAAAATATAATTTTCGTGATTTTTCGATAAGCATACCGAAAGTCGGGTTTTGGCAACTTGTGGGTTTTGGTGCATTTTGAGTTATTTTGATTGGGTAATACCCAATTGGCCTATTTTGATGTGATTCTATTGATTTTTATCAGATACTACACTTGTGGAGGCCGACATTCGTGGCAAGAAGGTTATTTCTTAGCGGTTTTGTACCGGAATTGAGGTAAGTGGCTTGTCTAACCTCGCGTGGGGGAAATTTTCACCCCTAGGATATTATGTGATAGTTTAAATGCCTTGTACGCGAGGTGACGGGCGTGTACATGCGCTGGTTGTTGAACACGTACTTTATTCAAAATGTTCGATGAGCGATATCCCCGTCTTTGGCTGTTAATTTGATATTTTACCTGGTAGTGGTTAGAAGAGCATGATTAGGTAGCACTTAACTGTTTAGTTGCCTAATTTGCCTTATTTGAACTCCTTGTTAATTATTGGCACTATTTTTCGGTGAAGTTATAGTTAAGCATAATTATTCTCTCTGTGGATTCCTTAATTGGTTGTGCTTGTGGACTGCGGGTTCGATTCCCGGAGACCCAGGGCTGTGGGTTCGATTCCCAGAGACCCGGCGTGATATTGGTAGGGACTACGGTTCGATTCCCGAGATCCCGAGTTATTGATAGGGACTACGGGTTCGATTCCCGAGATCCCGAGTTATTGGTAGGGACTACGGGTTCGATTCCCGAGATCCCGAGTTATTGGTAGGGACTACGGGTTCGATTCCCGAGATCCCGAGTTATTGGTAGGGACTACGGGTTCGATTCCCGAGATCCCGAGTTATTGGTAGGGACCGCGAGTTCGATTCCGGAGATCCCGAGTTATTGATTATTTATCGAGATACGGGCTACGGGTTCGATTCCCGGAGACCCGCAGGTATCGTCAATGGGACCGTGGGTTCGATTCCCACAGTCCCGGACTTGCCGATTGAGTTTTTATTTAGTTATTTACTTGCTCTGCTAGCTTACATTGTAGACGGTTGCGGAAATCACTTTACTGTCGTCATTCAGATTCATAATTATTTAAACTACTTATTATTGTTATCATCATTATATTATTGTTCTCTCGCAGGGCCCCGACCTTCCTCGTCACTACTCCATCGAGGTTAGGCTTCGGCACTTACCGAGTACCGCCGTGGTGTACTCATGCTACTCTTCTCGCACACTTTTGTCGTGCGGATGCGTAATCGGGACAGGCCCATACTAGGTGATATCAGCAGCACACTTGGAGACCTCGAGGTATGATCCGCTACGTCCGCGGATCCGGAGGCCCTCCTTCTATTCTCTGATAGTTCTAGTAGATGTTTTCCTTTATTTCGTTGTTTTAGATACTCTTTACACATAGAGCCACAGTTGTATTTCTTTTAGTCTGTGTTACCCGTGGGATTCCGGGTCTTGGTGGTATTTTTATGCAGTGTGTTGACGAGTGTATGTGCCAAGCGGCACGGATTACATTCCTATTTATATCATTTTCCGCTATTTCTTGTTTAAAGTTCATAAACTTGTACATTCTGCAAAGTGTTAGGCTTACCTAGTCGTGGGGACTGGGTGCCGTCACGACATGTTCACGATTGGTGAACTAGGGTCGTGACAAGTTGGTATCAAAGCTCTAGGTTCGTAGGAGTCACGGGACACAGACCGGTTACTTAGATTCTCGCTGATCGATACGGAGACGTCTGTATTTATCTACGAGGGGCTATGTAACTGTTTAGGAAACTCTTCAATTCTTTGAATTCCTTATCGTGCGTCATTTATTCAGTTGAAGCCTATGTCATATGTTCTTTTGCATCCACTCGTGTATTGAAATTGCGCACTCGGTATCAAGTATGCGCCAACGGTTCGTGACGCTGCAGAGAGATCTCAAGGGAGTCAAGAATTTACTCAACCATTGTTACCGCGTGTCATCCATATCGATAATGCAATAGAATTGAGAGATCTTCAATTGTGCACATGGGGGTGCACTAGGTTCTGACATTCGGTTGATAAGTACGGTCTTGAGAAGGTTTACTTAACTGCCTAATCGTCACAGTAAAGGTAGAATCACGAGGTGGATGTAGATCTAAAGATAGTTAGTGGTAATAAAGACTATATGGTTCATATGAGATATCTATTTAGCGAAGAATTCAACCAGCAGAGATACTGGGGGGAAATGAGTTTAACTGTCTTAAGAAGGACATGTACCAAACCAATGTCTTGGGTTGTCTTATGATGAAGACGTACATATGATAAAGGCTATTATCGTGGATTAGCAAGATGTATCTTTAAGGCTTCGTGCTAACCGAAAGGATTTCACTATCAACGACCAAATTATGGGTCATGTATCATATCAGATTTGGCTCGCACTGTATTTAGGTGCTATTCAAAAAGTTCTTTGAAACTTGTGGAAGAGTAAGAGTTGAGACTCGTATAGTATGACGTTCGGACTTTTGATGTTCCTGTGTCCATAATAATTCTACATTTCATTATCAGCAGGGAAGACTTCGGCGAAGGCTACATGGTGCTTCGTAGGTGTGAGAATCACAGTATGTCTTAAGTTGTCGTGGTAAAGAATGTTCGATACATAGAGCGGGAATATGCTTGGTTGTATTGGGATGAGTTCATACCCTATGGTGTTAGAGTGCTAATATAGCACAGGTGGTTATATTCGTTGGATCAAGTGAGTTGCAGTTGAATAATAGTAAATGACTTGAGAGAATGGTTATAATGTGTTCGAGAGTCGTGTAATAGTGGCTTTGGGCTAAGTGGGAGAGTCCCACCGCTTAAGATTGGATCGCATGGTTAATTACCTGTGTGAATTATGGATACCAGCGTATTATTGTGTTATTGCAGCCACCGGAAAAGGACCATGTGTGGCAATTTGAGTATATGTATTGTTGAATGCATGTTATGTTTAGCCTTACTGGCTCATGTTCAAACTTGAGGGAAAATTCATGATTTATGCCTCGTATAGGTGCAGACTTCACGGGAAGTGATTCCGCTGGGTGCTTTATCGAGAGGGTATTCATATGTTATAAAGAAATTCAGTAGAGTTGGTTGCGTACTGGGGCAAGTTAGAACCGGATGGTTCTCAATAGCGGTCCTAGTGAATTCAAGAGGTAAAGTGTGGTGCCTGATAATTCTGAGTCTATAAGTACAGTTGAGGCTCAAGCTTTTGAAGCAACTCATGAAGAAAGGCACAAAACGATCTATGATGTTTTGACTTGTGGTGTAGTATTTGAGAGACATGAAACGGTCGTCGTTCTTGAGATAGCATGGCCTCATGATTTAAGGTCACTCGGGGTAAGTGCGGTTGGAATAAGTTAGGTATCGAAGGAAGATATTAACATTTCTAAGGTAATCAAGGATAACCTGGAAGGAAGTAGATTGATCAGCCATAGTTGAGTTGGCGTATTGGTGTTGAGATTAGTTCATTCAGTGTGATCAAGTTGTGTGTATGATTTGTGGTAGTACGAGTGAGGTTTGTCGGTCACCGTAATGAGTGTTATTTAGAAGCCTTCTATTGTTATGGCTTGTTATGTGGGAAACAGATTTCGAAAGGGTTATGGTGGCTTGGACCACTACTTAGAGATTGTTATACTCGACGGTGATGAAAATTTGCATGTATGTCGCTATAGTTCTCCTGAAAATGAGTTAAATGGAAGGTCTTATGTGATGAAGTATTAGCCTATCGTCAGTTCTAGAGCTATGATGGAAATTGTGTCTATCGTATATCGGCACGTGGGGTGCAGTGAGTAGTATGAAATTTGAAGGACTAAGGTCACAGTTTGGTCAATGAATGTGATATAAAGAGCTCGGATGAGCAGGGAAAGAGTGTCAGTGTTTTGAGTAAGATGGGTATTAGTATCGGTATCATTTGAGGTCGGTGTTCTATGAGAAAGGCTTTGCATCCCGGTTAGGGACTCCTGATCGCTTTTCAGTGTTAGTGCAGCCGGTGGGTTGAATGTGCAGGTCCGTTTAATTATTCGGAAGATGGTGGGAGCTTGACCCACAAGAAGATTGTATAGGTGTGACTTGTAGTCACTTAATTGGTTAGAAATTTAAACCAAGTATGAGGAGTTTGGCGATATCATCCATTTGAGAACTTATGCCTGGAGGGCACTCTGCTTATTGGGTTATAGACCTGTGAAATACTATTGACTTATCTTGGCACGACCATGATAGACTTAAGGTCGGTGGATAGATTTAAATGTGGAAGTGAGCCTTGCGTCAGGCCAGTTATGTTTCTTCCAGCAATGCGCCCTTTATGAAGGGATAGTAGCGGTCTTATTTCGCGGTTGGTTAATTCATGTAAGATATATTGTGCCGTATGAGTGTGAGACGGCTTGGTAAGTTCCTTATGTGTTGGGGTTCCGCTCAGCGGTGATGTTATATGAGCACGATGGCTCTTGAGACTCAGATCTTATATCGCACCTCAGTTGTGCTTGAGTTGTAGCCTATAGCGCTATATGTTTCATTGTGTCTGATATCATGCACCTTAGTGTGCTTATGATCGATAGTCAGTATTTCGATGTGACGAACTATTCGGCTCGACATATGACTCCTTGTGTGAGTTTTATATTGTTGGGATCGGGTGGCACGCCACCATGGTTATATTGTTGGGATCGGGTGGCACGCCGCCATGGTTATATTGTTGGGATCGGGTGGCACGCCGCCATGGTTATATTGTTGGGATCGGGTGGCACGCCGCCATGGTTATATTGTTGGGATCGGGTGGCACGCCGCCATGGGTATATTGTTGGGATCGGGTGGCACGCCGCCATGGGCATATTGTTGGGATCGGGTTGCACGCCGCAACAATGTGGTGTCTATTTCGGTGTCTATAATTGCTTTTATGTGTTATGTTTCCTATTTTCTGAGGAGGCCCATGTTTATGTGAGAGCTGAATAATTCTCTCTAGTTTTCGCCTTCCTTTGTATCACGTACGTATAAGTGGATTAGTAGCACATTGTGTCATCTTGTGGGACTTTTGATTATGTCCGATGTGGCTTATCGCCTGAGCAGTTCGTACTGGGTGAGATGAGATTATGTGATTTGGGGTCAGTGAAAATTGATTATATGAAGTATACTATAGAGGAAATGATCATCCTCTGGTTTAGGACAAGGTAATGGATCTTGTCGGGAGTATGGACCAATGAATTGTTGATTCAGTAGTTGGTTATGGATATCAACACATCTCTTCCATCGTGTCGGTATTGTAAAGGTTGGAACGAGACCTATGTAGATCATGAGGTGTGATGGGAGCATCTGATTCGTTGAATTTTTGGCTAATTTGATCATAAAATATTATCGTGGTCTTGTGGATTTTGTGTTGCAAGGTAAGAATCCAGCAAGGTTATGCAGTCATGTTTGAGGATGGCGTTTGAGGAATATTGAGTGATCTCTTGATGAAAACAAGCCCGACATAGAATTTCGGATGTTGGAATTAGGCTCTAAGACTTAATTGCTTAAACAAGAGGGAATATCTTCAGATATATCAGGCTAATGTGCTCAGCCGAGTCTTAGATTTATTGCCCCTTTTTAGATTTTGAGGCGTGTTGGGGAGGTTGCTTATGAGTTGGCCTTACCTCCCAGCCTAGCCGGAGTTCACCCCGTGTTTCATGTCTCCATGCTCCGGAGATACCATGGTGACCCGTCGCATGTGTTGGATTTCACATCCGTTCAGCTAGACAAGGATTTGTCTTATGTTGAGGAACCAGTAGCCATTCTAGACAGGCAAGTCAGAAAGCTAAGGTCAAAGAACATCGCTTCGGTAAAAGTTCAGTGGCGGGGCCAGCCGGTCGAAGAGGCGACTTGGGAGACCGAGCAGGATATGCGCAGCCAGTACCCTCATCTTTTCACTACTCCAGGTATGTTTTCTATGCTCGTTCGAGGATGAACGAATCTTTAAGTTGTCACGACCCTAGTTCACCAATTGTGAACCTGTCGTGATGGCACCCAGTCCCCACGACTAGGTAAGCCTAACACATTGCGAAATCTATAAGTTTTAATTACTTAAATAAGAAACAGCGGAAAATAACATAAAGATATGTAATCCGTGCCACTTGGCACCTACATCCGTCACACAATAAATAAACACTACCAAGATCCGGAACCCCACGGTAACACAGACTAAAAGAGAAATACAACTGGGGCTCTATGTATAAAGAGTATCTAACAACGAAATGAAGAAAACTGTCAACTAGAAATACTAGATTAGAAGGGAAGCCTCCGGATCCGCGGACGTAGCAGATCATACCTCGAAGTCTCCCAGAAAGCTGCAGAATCACCTAGGATGAGCCTGTCCTGATGTACCTGGATCTGCACAACAAAAGTGTGCATAAGAGTAGCATGAGTACACCACGGCGGTACTCGGTAAGTGCCAAGCCTAACCTCGATGGAGTAGTGACGAGGAAGGTCAGGGCCCTACCGAGAGAACAATAACATAATGATCAAAACAAAATAAACAGTTTAACAGATAACAACACAATTTCCAAAATAACAACATTTACTGAAACTGTCTACAACCAAGCTAATAACAAATAACCAACTCAAATAAACAAATCCAGGATCTGTGGGAATTGAACCCACAGTCCCATTCTCAGTACCCCTGGGTCTCCGGGAATCGAACCCGCAGCCCATGTCTCAATAATATCACAATAACTCGGGATCTCCGGGAATCGAACCCGCAGTCCCTACCAATAACTCAGGATCTCGGGAATCGAACCCGCAATCCCTACCAATAAATAACTCAGGATCTCGGGAATCGAACCCGCAGTCCCTACCAATAAATAACTCGGGATCTCGGGAATCGAACCCGCAGTCCCTACCAATAAATAACTCAGGATCTCGGGAATCGAACCCGCAGTCCCTACCAATAAATAACTCAGGATCTCGGGAATCGAACCCGTAGTCCCTACCAATATCACGTCGGGTCTCTGGGAATCGAACCCACAGCCCTGGGTCTCCGGGAATCGAACCCGCAGTCCACAAACACAACCAATTAAGGAAATCCACAGAGAGAAATAATTATGCTCAACTATAACTTCACCGAAAAATAGTGCCAATAATTAACAAGGAATTCAAACAAGGCAGTTAGGCAACCAAACAGTTAAGTGCTACCTAATCATGCTCTTCTAACCACTACCGGGTAAAATATCAAATTAACAACCAAAGACAGGGATATCGCTCATCGAACATTTCTGAATAAAATACGTGTTCATCAACCAGCGCATGTACACGCCCGTCACCTCGCGTACAAGGCATTTCAACTATCACATAATATCCTAGGGGTGAAAATTCCCCCACACGAGGTTAGACAAGCCACTTACCTCAATTCCGGTACAAAACCGCTAAGCAATAACCCTCTTGCCACGAATGTCGGCCTCCACAAGTGTAGAATCTGGTAAAATCAATAGAATCACGTCAAAATAGGCCAATTGGGCATTACCCAATCAAATTAACTCAAAATTCACCAAAACCCACAAGTTGCCAAAACCCGACTTTCGGTACGCTTATCGAAAAATCACGAAAGTCACATATTCGGAACCCTCATTTCAATACGAGTCTAAGCATATCAATTTTTCCAAAATCGGACTCCATTTGCCCATTCAAAACCTTGATTTTCTAAAGTCCAAGACTAGGGCTAAACCCTCCATAATTACCCCAAATTCCTCCATTTTCATGATATAATTGCATGATATTATCAATACTAATCATAATACGAGTTCATAGTTGATTACCCTGATGTTTTCCCTTGATTTCCTCCTCAAAATCGCCCAAAATCGCCCTTAAGCCGAGACCCCCAAATGTTAAAATGTTTCTGAAATTTTCTAACTTCGATACAATTAACTCACTGCGATTTTCGCTTCTTGCGGAACATTTTTCGCTTCTACGCTCCCGTATCCGCGACCGAAGGGTCGCTTCGGCGGTTCCGTGCCCGGCCGGCCATTTCCGCCTCGCGAACAAGCAGGGCCGCTGAGCCGGCTCCGCTCGCGAAGAAGCATCCGCTCGCGGACAACTCCGCCCTCGCGCATAACTGACCGCTTCTGCGGTCTCGCCCAAGCGGATAAACGTCCGCTTCTGCGGACCATGCCCAGGTTCTCTCGTCCGCTTCTGCGATCCTAGACTCGCACCAGCGGCCCCGCTTCAGCGGAAATTCTTCCGCTTCTGCGGAACCACCCGCTCCTGCGCACCTCGTCCGCTTCTGCGGACTCGCTCCTGCGTCCAAAAGTCCGCAGGAGCGGAACCAACAGAAGCAGTGCACCAGCTCTGCAATTTTTCCATGTTTCTCCCGATTAACCATCCGAAAACACCCCGAGGCCCCCGGGACCTCATCCAAACATACCAACACATCTTAATACCTCATTCGAACTTGCTCCAATCCTCAAAACACGTCTAACAACATCGAAACCCATAATTCGCATCGAATTCAAGCCTAAATTTCTTAAAACTTTCCGAATTGCACATTCGATCAAAAACCCGTCCAAACGACGTCCGAATGACCTGAAAATTTGCGGACATATCCAAAATCACATAACGAAGCTACAGAAATTGCCGGAATTCCATTCCGACCCCCGGATCAAAATCTCACCTATCGATCGGATTCGCCAAAATTTCAACCTTCGGCATTTCAAGCCTAATTGAGCTACGGACCTCCAAAATACATTCCGAACACGCTCCTAACCCCGAAATCACCTAACGAAGCTAATGGAACCATCGGATTTCCGTTCCGAGATCGTCTTAACACCGTTCCAGCTACGGACCGTTTTCTAGTTTCAAAGCTCTTATTTAGGGACTAAGTGTCCCAAAATGCTCAAATTTTCGGAGCCGACTCTCCCGGCAACCCACAATAGCAGAAATGAACTTAGGGGAACAGTTAAATTAGGGATAGGGGCGTAATTTTCTAAAATGACCGGTCGGGTCGTTACATCTTCCCACACTTAAAGATTCGTTCGTCCTCGAACGAGCATAGAAAACATACCTGGAGTAGTGAAAAGATGAGGGTACTCGTTGCGCATATCCTGCTCGGTCTCCCAAGTCGCCTCCTCGACCGGCTGGCCCCGCCACTGAACCTTTACCGAAGCGATGTTCTTTGACCTTAGCTTCCTGACTTGCCTGTCTAGAATGGCTACTGGCTCCTCAACATAAGAAAGATCCTTGTCTAGCTGAACAGATGTGAAATCCAACACGTGCGACGGGTCACCATGGTATCTCCGGAGCATGGAGACATGAAATACGGGGTGAACTCCGGCTAGGCTGGGAGGTAAGGCCAACTCATAAGCAACCTCCCCAACACGCCTCAAAATCTCAAAAGGGCCAATAAATCTAGGACTCAGCTTCCCTTTCTTCCCAAACCTCATAACGCCCTTCATGGGCGAGACTCGAAGCATAACCCGCTCACCCACCATAAAAGCCACATCGCGAACCTTCTTGTCCGCATAACTCTTCTGTCTAGACTGGGCCGCACGAAGTCTGTCCTGAATCACCTTGACCTTGTCCATAGCCTCCCGAACCATATCAGTACCTAGTAACCTGGCCTCGCCCGGCTCAAACCAACCCACGGGAGACCTGCACCTCCTACCATATAGGGCCTCGTACGGTGCCATCTCAATACTAGACTGGTAGCTGTTGTTATAAGCAAACTCCGCCAGTGGCAAGAAGTGATCCCATGAACCTCCAAACTCAATCACGCACGCACGGAGCATATCCTCCAAAATCCGAATAGTGCGCTCGGACTGACCATCAGTCTGGGGGTTGAAACATTGTGCTCAGCTCCACCCGAGTTCCTAACTCCTGCTGTACGGCTCTCCAGAACCGTGAAGTGAACTGAGTGCCTCTGTCTGAAATGATGGAAACCGGAATACCATGCAGTCGAATTATCTCCCTGATGTAGATCTTCGCTAGTCGCTCCGATGAATAAGTAGTGGTCACCGATATGAAATGGGTGGACTTAGTCAGCTGATCCATAATAACCCAAATGGAATCAAACTTCCTAGCAGTCCATGGAAGCCAATACAAAGTCCATGGTGACGCGCTCCCATTTCCACTCTGGAAATCTCAATCTGCTGCATCAATCCACCCGGACGCTGATGCTCATACTTCACCTGCTGGCAGTTGAGGCATCTAGAAACATAATCAACTATATCCCTTTTCATCCGCCTCCACCAGTAATGCTGTTTCAAGTCCTGATACATCTTCGCGGCACCCGGATGGATGGAATACCGTGAACTATGGGCCTCTGCTAGAATCAGCTCTCGAAGATCATCTACATTGGGCACACAGATACGCCCTTGCATCCTCATAACTCCATCATCTCCGATGGTAACATCTCGAGCATCACCACGCCGAACTCTATCCTGAAGGACAAGCAAATGAGGGTCGTCGAACTGACGCTCCCTGATGCGGTCAAATAGAGAAGACCGAGAAACCACACAAGCTAGAACCCGGCTGGGCTCCGAAAGATCCAGTCTAACCAACTGCCTGGCCAAAGCCTGAACATCCATCGCCATAGGCCTCTCCGAAGCTGGTAGATATGCCAAACTTCCCAAACTCTCTGCCCGACGACTCAAGGCATCAGCAACCACATTAGCCTTGCCCGGATGATAGAGAATAGTAATATCATAGTCCTTCAGTAGTTCCAACCATCTCCTCTGACGCATATTCAGGTCCTTCTGCTTAAGCAAGTGTTGCAAGCTCCGGTGATCAGTGTAGATCTCAGAAGGAACCCCATATAAATAATGACGCCAAATTTTCAAGGCGTGAACAATGGCGGCTAGCTCCAAATCATGAACAGGGTAATTCTTCTCATGCACCTTCAGCTGTCTCGACGCGTAGGCAATCACCCTACCGTCCCGCATCAATACCGCACCGAGTCCAACTCGTGAGGCATCACAATATACAGTATAGGACCCCGAACCTGTAGGCAACATCAATATAGGGGCCGAAGTCAAAGCTGTCTTGAGCTTCTGAAAGCTCGCCTCACACTCGTCTGTCCACTGAAAAGGGGCACCCTTTTGGGTCAATCTAGTCATAGGTGCTGCAATCGAAGAGAACCCCTCTACGAAACGACGGTAGTAGCCCGCCAAACCAAGGAAACCGCGAATCTCAGTAGCGGAGGAGGGTCTGGGCCAACTCTGCACGGCCTCCACCTTCCTCGGATCTACTCGAATACCATCACTCGATACCACGTGGCCCAAAAATGCCACCGAACTCAACCAGAATTCACATTTAGAGAACTTGGCATAAAGCTGCTTCTCCCTCAGGATCTGAAGCACTATCCTCAAATGTTGCTCGTGCTCTTCCCGGCTCCGGGAATATACTAGAATATCATCAATGAAGACAATCACGAACGAGTCCAGATAAGGTCTGAACACACTGTGCATCAAATGCATAAAGGCTGCTGGGGCATTAGTCAACCCAAAAGACATCACGAGGAACTCATAGTGACCATACCGGGTCCTGAAGGCAGTCTTCGGGATATCTGGCTCCCGAATCTTCAGCTGGTGATACCCAGAGCGCAAATCAATCTTAGAAAACACATGTGCGCCCTGTAACTGGTCAAATAAATCATCAATACGGGGCAAAGGATACCGGTTCTTCACTGTAACCTTATTCAGCCGACGATAGTCAATACACATACGCATAGAACCGTCCTTTTTCTTCACAAACAATACAGGAGCACCCCAAGGCGAAACACTGGGTCGAATAAAACCCTTGACCAATAACTCCTGTAACTGATCCTTCAACTCCTTCAGCTCAGGAGGAGCCATACGGTACGGTGGAATAGAAATGGGCTGAGTGCCCGGCAACAAGTCAATAGCAAAGTCAATATCTCTGTCAGGCGGCATGCCCGGAAGATCAGCTGGAAATACATCAGCAAAGTCACGTACCACATGAACAGAATCAATAGAGGGAGTGTCAATACTGACGTCCCGCACATAGGCTAGATAAGCAGCACACCCCTTCTCAACCATACGCTGAGCTCTGAGAAAAGAAATAACACGGCTAGGGGTGTGATCTAGAGTACCACTCCACTCAATACGTGGAATGCCCGGCATAGCCAGCGTCACGGTCTTGGCGTGACAATCAAGAATAGCATAATGGGGCGACAACCAGTCCATGCCCAGAATAATATCAAAATCGACCATCCCGAGCAACAATAGATCCGCCCTGGTCTCAAAATCACAAATAGTAACCAAACACGACCGATATACGCAGTCCACTACCAAAGAATCACCCACCGGAGTGGAAACATAAATGGGGGCACTCAAAGAATCCCGAGGCACACCCGGATGAGAAGCAAAGTAAGAAGACACATATGAAAAAGTGGAACCAGGGTCGAATAGAACCGATGCCTCCCTGTGACTAACCATAATAATACCTGTGATAACAGAGTCAGATGCAACAGCCGCAGCGCGATCAGGAATAGCATAGAATCTGGCCTGTCCCCCCTCTCGAGGGCGGCCTCTAGAACCCTGACCCCCGCCCCTGGCTGGCTGGGCAGGTGGAATAGCAGCTGGAGCTGGAATGATAGCTTGCTGACCCTGAGAGCCACGCTGATGCTGCGAAGACTGGTGAGGTGCCCCCCTCCTACGCCTGGGGCACTCCCTAACCAGGTGGCGAGTATCCCCGCACTCAAAACAAGCTTTGGGAGGACGCGGTGGCTGTGACTGACCGGCCTCACCCCCACTAGTCTGACCCCTGGAAGGACCCCGCGTAGGAGGTGCACTGGAAACTGGGGAGCATAATAAGGCTCCTGAGGTGCTGGAAGACCTGGAGTACTACCGGCTGCGGGCAATGCTGAGTGAACTGGTCGGCCGGAATAACCCCTGCCAAAACGACCGGCTGCTGAAGTGCGGGCACCAGAGAAATGGCCCGACTCACGAGACCTCTTGGCCTCTCTATCTCCCCGCTCTCTAGGGAGCATACTCTCGATCCTCCTGGCAATGCTAACTGCCTGCTGATAAGATATATCTGTCTCCAACTCTCTGGCCATGCTGGATCGGATAGGCGGAATCATGCCCTCAATAAATCTCCGTACTCTCTCCCGAACCGTGGCTACCAAGGCCGGCGCATGCCTGGCCAGACGGGTGAAACTGATGGCATACTCCGATACTGACATGGAGCCCCGTCGCAACCGCTCAAACTCCGAGCGCCAAGAATCCCTAAGGCTCTATGGAACAAACTCCTTCAAAAACAGATCTGAAAACTGCGTCCAGGTCAATGAAGTAGACTCCTCCGGACTATCCAACTCATACGTGCGCCACCAATCATAAGCAGCCCCGCGAAACCGAAAAGCAGTGAAGGAAACCCCGCCGGTCTCCACAATCCCCATAGTACGAAGAATACGATGACACTCCTCCGGAAAACCCAATGCATCATCTCGAAGCCGTGCCACTAAACACCGGAGGGTCATATTTTCGAACCTCTCTAATCTACGCCGCTCGTCCTCGGAGGCAGTTGGTCCACCTCCCGGTTGTGCTGCTGGAGCGGCGGGAGGCATAACCAAAACATCCGGAACATGTCCCACCGGCACACGCCGCTCCGGTGTAACGGCCACGGGAGTTTGGGCCCCTCCCCCGCCTGAGATGTAGCTGCAACAAGAGGAAGCAGTCCTGCCCGGGCTAAAGTGGTATACATACTCATGAACCGAGCCAGGGTCTCCCTGTAGTGCTGAGTAGTAGCAGCTGTAGTCGGTGTACCAGGTGCCTCGCGCTCCAACCTCGGTCTACCGGTGGCACCTCGCGCCAGGCGCGCGATGGTGCCGTGGCCGCACCTCGGCGCGTCCTCGTCCCTCTACCTCGGCCCCGGCCTCGAACGGCGGCAACCAGGGGGCGCGGGTACCCGATCATCGCGGTTAGCTCGTGTCCTCACCATCCGTGAGAGAATAGAAAGCGATAGTTTAGATTTTTGATGCCAAAAATGTCGCACGACAAGGAATCCAAAAGAAATGAAGAGTTTCCTAAACAGCTACATAGCCCCTCGTAGATAAATACAGACGTCTCCGTATCGATCAGCGAGACTCTAAGTAACCGGTCTGTGTCCCGTGACTCCTATGAACCTAGAGCTCTGATACCAACTTGTCACGACCCTAGTTCACCAATTGTGAACATGTCGTGATGGCACCCAATCCCCACGACTAGGTAAGCCTAACACATTGCGAAATCTATAAGTTTTAATTACTTAAATAAGAAACAGTGAAAATAACATAAAGATATGTAATCCGTGCCACTTGGCACCTACATCCGTCACACAATAAATAAACACTACCAAGATCCGAACCCCACGGTAACACATACTAAAAGAGAAATACAACTGGGGCTCTATGTATAAAGAGTATCTAACAACGAAATGAAGAAAACCGTCAACTAGAAATACTAGATTAGAAGGAAGCCTCCGGATCCGCGGACGTAGCGCATCATACCTCGAAGTCTCCCGGAAAGCCGCAGAATCACCTAGTACGAGCTTGCTCGGATGTACCCGGATCCGCACAACAAAAGTGTGCGTGAAGAGTAGCACGAGTACACCACGGCGGTACTCGGCAAGTGCCAAGCCTAACCTCGATGGAGTAGTGACGATGAAGGTCGGGGCCCTACCTGAGAACAATAATAATATGATGATAACAAAATAAACAATTTAACAGATAACAACAAAATTTCCAAAATAACAACATTTACTGAAACCGTCTACAATCAAGCTAATAACAAATAACCAACTCAATAAACAAGTCCAGGATCCTGTGGGAATTGAACCCACAGTCCCATTCTCAGTACCTCTGGGTCTCCGGAATCGAACCCGCAGCCCATGTCTCAATAATATATCAATAACTCAGGATCTCCGGGAATCGAACCCGCAGTCCCTACCAATAAATAACTCAAGATCTCGGGAATCGAACCCGCAGTCCCTACCAATAAATAACTCAGGATCTCGGGAATCGAACCCGCAGTCCCTACCAATAAATAACTCAGGATCTCGGGAATCGAACCCGCAGTCCCTACCAATAAATAACTCAGGATCTCGGGAATCGAACCCGCAGCCCCTACCAATAAATAACTCAGGATCTCGGGAATCGAACCCGCAGTCCCTACCAATAAATAACTCAGGATCTCGGGAATCGAACCCGTAGTCCCTACCAATATCACGTCGGGTCTCTGGGAATCGAACCCACAGCCCTGGGTCTCCGGGAATCGAACCCGCAGTCCACAAACACAACCAATTAAGGAAATCCACAGAGAGAAATAATTATGCTCAACTATAACTTCACCGAAAAATAGTGCCAATAATTAACAAGGAATTCAAACAAGGCAGTTAGGCAACCAAACAGTTAAGTGCTACCTAATCATGCTCTTCTAACCACTACCGGGTAAAATATCAAATTAACAACCAAAGACAGGGATATCGCTCATCGAACATTTCTGAATAAAATACGTGTTCATCAACCAGCGCATGTACACGCCCGTCACCTCGCGTACAAGGCATTTCAACTATCACATAATATCCTAGGGGTGAAAATTCCCCCACACGAGGTTAGACAAGCCACTTACCTCAATTCCGGTACAAAACCGCTAAGCAATAACCCTCTTGCCACGAATGTCGGCCTCCACAAGTGTAGAATCTGGTAAAATCAATAGAATCACGTCAAAATAGGCCAATTGGGCATTACCCAATCAAATTAACTCAAAATTCACCAAAACCCACAAGTTGCCAAAACCCGACTTTCGGTATGCTTATCGAAAAATCACGAAAGTCACATATTCGGAACCCTCATTTCAATACGAGTCTAAGCATATCAATTTTTCCAAAATCGGACTCCATTTGCCCATTCAAAACCTTGATTTTCTAAAGTCCAAGACTAGGGCTAAACCCTCCATAATTACCCCAAATTCCTCCATTTTCATGATATAATTGCATGATATTATCAATACTAATCATAATACGAGTTCATAGTTGATTACCTGATGATTTCCCTTGATTTCCTCCTCAAAATCGCCCAAAATCGCCCTTAAGCCGAGACCCCCAAATGTTAAAATGTTTCTGAAATTTTCTAACTTCTCATACACTTACTTACAGCGATTTTCGCTTCTGCGGAACATTTTCCGCTTCTACGCTCCCGTATCCGCGACCAAAGGGTCGCTTCAGCGGTTCCAGGCCTAGCCGGCCAAATCCGCTTCTGCGGACAAAAGGGCCGCTTATGCGGACCCGCTTCTGCGAAGAAGCTACCGCTTCTGCGGACACGTCCGCCTCTGCGCAACACTGACCGCTTCTGCGGTCTCGCCCAAACGGAAAAATGTCCGCTTCTGCGGACCTTGCCCAATCTCACCCCGTCCGCTTCTGCGATCACTGGCTCGCACCAGCGACCACGCTTCAGCGGATAAAATTCCGCTTCTGCGTAAACCTCCGCTCCTGCGCACCTAGTCCGCTTCTGCGGACTCGCTCCTGCGTCCAAAAGTCCGCAGGAGCGGAACCAACAGAAGCAGTGCACCAGCTCTGCAATTTTTCCATGTTTCTCCCGATTAACCATCCGAAAACACCCCGAGGCCCCCGGGACCTCATCCAAACATACCAACACATCTTAATACCTCATTCGAACTTGCTCCAATCCTCAAAACACGTCTAACAACATCGAAACCCATAATTCGCATCGAATTCAAGCCTAAATTTCTTAAAACTTTCCGAATTGCACATTCGATCAAAAACCCGTCCAAACGACGTCCGAATGACCTGAAAATTTGCGGACATATCCAAAATCACATAACGAAGCTACAGAAATTGTCGGAATTCCATTCCGACCCCGGATCAAAATCTGACCTAACGTTCGGTTTCGCCAAAATTTCAACCTTCGGCATTTCAAGCCTAATTGAGCTACGGACCTCCAAAATACATTCGAACGCGCTCCCAACCCCGAAATCACCTAACGGAGCTAATGGAACCATCGGATTTCCGTTCCGAGATCGTCTTAACACTGTTCCGGCTACGGACCGTTTTCTAGTTTCAAAGCTCTTATTTAGGGACTAAGTGTCCCAAAATGCTCAAATTTTCGGAGCCGACTCTCCCGGCAACCCACAATAGCAGAAATGAACTTAGGGGAACAGTTAAATTAGGGATAGGGGCGTAATTTTCTAAAACGACCGGTCGGGTCGTTACATAAGTGTGGGAAGATGTAACGACCCGACCGGTCGTTTTAGAAAATTACGCCCCAATCCCTAACTTAACTGTTCCCCTAAATTCATTTCTGCTATTGTGGTTTGCCGGGAGAGTCGGTTCTGAAAATTTGAGCATTTTGGGACACTTAGTCCCTAAATAAGAGCTTTGAAGCTAGAAAATGGCCCGTAGCCGGAACAGTGTTAAGACGATCTCGGAACGGAAATCCGATGGTTCCATTAGCTCCGTTAGGTGATTTCCGGGTTGGGAGCGCGTTCGGAATATATTTTGGAGGTCCGTAGCTCAATTAGGCTTGAAATGCCGAAGGTTGAAATTTTGGTGAATCCGAACGATAGGTGAGATTTTGATCCGGGGGGTCGGAATGGAATTCCGACAATTTATGTAGCTTCGTTATGTGATTTTGGATATGTCCGCAAATTTTCTGGTCATTCGGACGTCGTTTGGTCGGGTTTTTGATCGAATATGCAATTCGGAAAGTTTTAAGAAATTTAGGCTTGAATTCGATGTGAATTATGGGTTTTGATGTTGTTAGACGTGTTTTGATGATTAGAATAAGTTCGTATCATGTTTTGGAATAGGTTGGTGGTTTTCGTTGGGATCCCGAGGGTCTCGGGATGAATCCGGGGGTCAAATCGGGCTATTTCTTGCATTTTGGAAATGCTGTTAACTGCTGGCGTGTGCTGCAGACGAATGCTCTATGCGATCGCAATGGGCTAATGCGATCGCATAGAAGGTTTTGGAGAGGCCAAGAATTTGTTCTATGCGATCGCGGGCATGGATATGCGATCGCATAGTTCTGGAAAGTTGTTCTATGCGATCGCGTACGGTCCTATGCGATCGCATAGTGTATAGAGAAGAGGGGTCCCAAGGTCCAGCTTTTGTTCTATGCGATCGCGGAGCAGGGCATGCGATCGCATAGTTATATTTCGGTAAGCATTGCGATCGCATTGAGGTCTATGCGATCGCATAGAGTAGTTTGGCGAGGGTCAAAATTTGTTCTATACGATCGCAACAGGGATCATGCGATCGCATAGAGTAAAAATGTCTGGCAGTGACTTAAGTCCAGAAACATTTCAGCCGCGACCCTCATTCGCAAAAACGCCATTTTTGAGCTCCAAGAGAGGATTTTGAAAGGGAAACGTTGGGAAATCATCGGGAAATCATCGGGGTAAGTTTCTTGACCTTAATTCGTTGGTTTATCATGAAATCCGTGATTATTTCACCGAAATTGGAAGATTAAAGGTGGGTTTGAGCCCTAGGCCTAAATGTTAGAAAATCTCTGATTTGAGTGGGCAAATGGAGTCCGATTTTGGTAAATTTTATATGCCTAGACTCGTATTGAGATAAGGAACCCGAAAATATAATTTTCGTGATTTTTCGATAAGCATACCGAAAGTCGGGTTTTGGCAACTTGTGGGTTTTGGTGCATTTTGAGTTATTTTGATTGGGTAATACCCAATTGGCCTATTTTGATGTGATTCTATTGATTTTTATCAGATACTACACTTGTGGAGGCCGACATTCGTGGCAAGAAGGTTATTTCTTAGCGGTTTTGTACCGGAATTGAGGTAAGTGGCTTGTCTAACCTCGTGTGGGGGAATTTTCACCCCTAGGATATTATGTGATAGTTTAAATGCCTTGTACGCGAGGTGACGGGCATGTACATGCGCCGGTTGTTGAACACATACTTTGTTTAAAATGTTTGATGAGTGATATTTCTGTTTTTAGCTGTTAATTTGATATTTTTACCCGGTAGTAGTTAGAAAAGCATGATTAGGTAGTACTTAACTGTTTAGTTGCCTAATTGTCTTATTTGAACTTCTTGAAAATTATTGGCACTATTTTTCGGTGAAGTTATAGTTAAGCATAATTTATTCTCTCTGTGTATTCCTTTATTTGCTGTGCTTGTGGACTGCGGGTTCAATTCCCGGAGACCCATGGCTGTTGGTTCGATTCCCAGAGACCCGGAGTGATATTGGTAGGGACTGCGGGTTCGATTCCCGAGATCCTGAGTTATTGGTAAGGACTGCGGGTTCGATTCCCGAGATCTTGAGTTATTGGTAGAGATTGCGGGTTCGATTCCCGAGATCCTGAGTTATTGGTAGGGACTACGGGTTCGATTCCCGAGATCCTGAGTTACTTGTAGGGACTGCGAGTTTGATTCTTGGAGATCCTGAGTTATTGATTATTTATTGAGACATAGGTTGTGGGTTCGATTCCCGGAGACCTAGAGGTACTGTCAATGGGACGGTGGGTTCGATTCCCACAGGTCCTGGACTTGTTTATTTGAGTTGGTTATTTGTTGTTAGCTTAATTGTATACGGTTGCAGTAATCATCTTATTGTTGTTATTTCGGAAATTATTATCATTTAAACTACTTAGTATTGCTATCTTTATTATATTATTGTTTCTCAGTAGGGCCCTGACCTTCCTCGTCACTACTCCATCGAGGTTAGGCTTGGCACTTACTGAGTACCACCGTGGTGTACTCATGTTACTCTTCTGCACACTTTTGTTGTGCAGATCCAGGTACATCAGAGCAGGCTCGTGCTAGGTGATTCTGTAGCTTTCTGGGAGACCTCGAGGTATGATCTTCTATGTCCGCGGATCCAGAGGCTTTCCTTCTATTCTGATAGTTCTAGTAGATGTTTTCCTTCATTTCGTTGTTTTAGATACTCTTTACACATAGAGCCACAGTTGTATTTCTTTTAGTCTGTGTTACCCGTGGGATTCCGGGTCTTGGTGGTATTTTTATGCAGTGTGTTGACGAGTGTATGTGCCAAGCGGCACGGATTACATTCCTATTTATATCATTTTCCGCTATTTCTTGTTTAAAGTTCATAAACTTGTACATTCCGCAAAGTGTTAGGCTTACCTAATCGTGGGGACTGGGTGCCGTCACGACATGTTCACGATTGGTGAACTAGGGTCGTGACAAGGATATACTGAACAATCACATAAAAACGGCTAATTAGCACATGATTCATAAGTAGCTAATATCAGAACCTAAGAACACTTAAATGATTTCAGGCATGTATGAAATGGGATTTAGGGCTCATATGAACAAGTACGAATCAAGATACAAAACAGAGATAGATTCATGTTTTAGACATGCATAGGAAAAGATTCAGACAAGAGCATGATAAGCACATAAAGAGACAAGTTCGAATATGAAAGCACTAAACAGGGCAGGGTAGGGTACTTAGCTTTTAGGGCCTTTCTTTCTTTTCTTTTTCCTTTTTTTTTCTGTTTCTCTTCGTTCTTTTCATTTTCTTGATTTTTCAGAGTTTCATAGACTGTTGGTCTCCTGAGCATCAGATCTCCCAAACAAGGCCTTGGAGGTTTGACTTGAGTAGGGTAGTGGTGTTTGGGGACCTGGGGTAAGGTATTGAAGAGGTATTGTTTTTGGGTGCTCGCCGGAGTAGGGTTCCGGCGAGGCTTTTTTGAATATTCGAAGGGTTAGGGGAAGATTCGAGAGAAGTGATTATGGTGAGGTTGTAGATCGTATAAAGACGGCCAGATGGTGTTAATTTGGGAACCTGGTTCGTACTTGGGTGGTCACAGGCTAGGGTTTCGTCGGCCGAAATTTCAAGACTTGGGAAACTGGAGAGTTTTGGACGGGATTAATGGGGGTTAATGATTGTTTCATGGTGGGGAAAGGTGTTTGGGAGTTTGGCCTGAGCCGAAAACGAAGGTTTGGGGCTGACCTCTGGTAGTCTCCACGAGAGACGGGGAGGGGGGAGGGATGGAAACCTAGGGCAGCTAGGGTTTCAATATGGGGAGTGTGTGATGGGTATAATGAAAAGATGAACGGTGGAAGGGTATACTATATCAATTATGTGTTATTGATCCTTGGCCGTTAGATTCAATCAAATGAATGGCCAGGATCATTTGGTCTCGAAACGCCATCGTTTAGCTTAATGAGGGGTTTACTTTGGTCCGTTAGATTATGATACTGGACGGTTGAGATTGAATGCTTTAAACTACGTCGTTTCATTTAATTGGCTCATCAGCCTCGTCCGTCTGATTAATTATAATGAACGGTTAGGATTAGTTTTTTTAAACGACGTCGTTTCATTCATGCGGGCACCGTCTTACCTGGTCTGTTGATCATTCGTATCAATGGTCCAGATTTATTCATCTCATACGGTGTCGTTTGGTCTATCAGCTGGGCAGACCGGTCAAAAATGACTGGGCCTGGTCTGTATTTTTGTTTTGGGCTACGTATTTCTTATATATTTGGCCCAAATTACCATTATATATTGTTGTGACGACCCGGCCCGTCGTCACAAGAATTATCACCCCGTTATGTTGTAATTACATAATTCATGCTTTTATATAAGTGTTAGAGTCTATAGGGTAAATTAGGAGTGAATTGGATTGAAAATGAGGCATATAGCCTTTTTGAAGGAGACTTGAATAAGGAAAGTCAACCCGGAGTTGACTATTTGGTTAGAGGGCTCGGAATCGAATTCTGATGATTCGGTTAGTTCCGGAAGGTGATTTGTGACTTAGGGGAGCGATCGGAATTGAATTTGGAGGCCCGTGTAGAAATAGGCTTGAATTGGCTAAGGTTGAATTTTGGCGAAATCCGAACGGTAGGTGAGATTTTGATCCGGGAGTCGGAATGGAATTCCGACAGCTGCAGTAGCTCCGTTAGGTGATTTTGGATGTGCCTGCAAAATTTCAGGTCATTCGGACGTCGTTTGGTCGGGTTTTTGATCGAATGTGTAATTCGGAATGTTTTAAGGAATTTAGGCTTGAATTCGATGCGAATTATGGGTTTTGATGTTGTTAGACGTGTTTTGAGGATTGGAACAAGTTCGAATAAGGTATTAAGATGTGTTGGTGTGTTTGGATGAGGTCCCGGGGCCTCGGGGTGTTTTCGGATGGTTAAACGGAAGAAAATCATGGAAATTGCAGGCTGGGATCCTGTTTCTGTTGTTTCCGCTCCTGCGGAATTATGGGCGCAGGAGCGAGTCCGCAGAAACGGATATTGGAGCGCAGAAGCGCTTGTGATCGCGGAAGCGGAGCTGAGCCCGCAGGTGCGGCACCGCTGGAGCGGAAGGTGAGCCGCAGAAGCGGCCAAGGGCCGCAGAAGCGGCCATCGCAGAAGCGGAAGGGAGCCGCTCAGGCGAGTCCGCAGAGGCGGACGCCTAGCCGCAGAAGCGGAAATTTCCGCAGGAGCGATCGAGTCTTCGCAGAAGCGGACGCGCAGAGGCGGTCCGTATATCGCAGAAGCGGAAAATGGCCGGCTAGGCCTGGAACCGCAGAAACGACCCTTTGGTCGCGGATACGGGAGCGTAGAAGCGGAAAATGTTCCGCGGAAGCGAAAATCGCTGTAAGTAAGTGTATCAGAAGTTAGAAAAATTTCAGAAACATTTTAACATTTGGGGGTCTCGGCTTAAAGGCGATTTTGGGCGATTTTGAGGAGAAAATCAAGGGAAATCATCAGGTAATCAACTATGAACTCATATTATGATTAGTATTGATAATATTACGCAATTATATCATGAAAATGGAGGAATTTGGGGTAATTTATGGAGGATTTAGCCCTATTCTTGGACTTTAGAAAATCAAGGTTTTGAATGGGCAAATGGAGTCCGAATTTGGTAAAATTGATATGCTTAGACTCGTGTAGAGACGAGGGTTCCAGAAATGTGAATTTCGTAAATTTTCGGAATGTGGGCCCGGGGCTCGGGTTTTGACAACTTTGGGAATTTTGATGTAAATTGAGTTGTATTGATTGGGTGTCGTCCCATTGGCCTAAATTGTTGTATTTTTACTGTATTTGATCAGATTCTACGCGTGCGGAGCTTGATTCTCGTGGCAAGGGCATTGCGGAATAGTCGTCGCGCTGTATTGAGGTGAGTAATAGATGTGGGTGATGACCAGTGGATTCGAAACCCCGGTATACCACTTTGTGACGCTGTATAGCAGCGAGACACGCACACTCTCGAGAGTGCGGGGTCGATCATGAATCTGGAGACTATATATATTAGTCCGACCTGTTGATACTGTATTATCGGCTATTCTAGAGCCGTCGAACCTCCTTCTCGGATGGTTGCATATATATATATATATTGTGAGAATGGCCACTCTTGAGCCGAGGAACCCCTTCTTGGGCGGTCGATTATACATGTGGGCCGTGAGCCGCTATTGGATCCCGCGAGGATCGTTATCATTGTCTTATCATATAGTACATGCTAGTTTACTACTAGTCCGCAGCCTATTTTTGTTATTATGCAAATTCCAATCTCTCGGAACTTGATATTACCGTTTTCCAACCGAAAAATGATAAAAGAGTTTTCAAAAACTACTTTTGAGCCTCGCGAGGCCGTATCCGCATATTAGCCGACTAGTAGTGGATCGGGCCGCACGCCGCAGCCGAGATATATGTCGGATCGGACCGCACGCCGCAGGATATCTCTATGATTATGCTTGGGTCGTAGGAGCCCCTCCGAGTCCGAACCCCCACAGTTGAGCACCGGTACCCAAAATTGGAGTCGGCCACACGCCGTAGCGGTCATATCATGCATTGCATTGCATTTAGCTACATCTCCTAGCTGTTATGCTATTTGTTGGTATTTGTTCACGATGAAGATTGATTCTATGACAGGTAGCCGATTATAGCTTTACATAGTGCTTTATCGCGGATTTCTTATCTCGCGCCGTCTTACTCTTGTTTATTACCACCGAGTCCGGCAGCTACTCATTTTACTCCCCGCACCTCGTGTGCGCATCCGTGTACCTCTCTCAGCAGTGATCCAGTAGTCGTGCGAGGCGACGTTTGTGGATATTCGAGGTAGCTGCAGAGTCCGCAGGACCCGATATTCCTTCTTACTGTCTTGATGTTGTATTGACTTTTCTTTCCGCACTTGGTATCTTGTAAACCTTTATACACTTATATTCTTTAGAGTCTCATGACTCTTGACCCTTGGTCTATGGGAGTTGATGTATTATGGGACTTGGTTCCCCGTTTTCGTTACATATATTTTTCGTAAATTAATATGCTTAAATGGGCTAAAGAGAGCTTCTAGCCCCGTGGTTGATGTTGATTGGTCAGGCTGGCTTAGCAATGTGTCGGGCGCCATCACGACCGGATTTGGGGTCGTGACAAGCGGTGAGGTGCCACACAGGTAAATCTAGATGATGATGGGGTAGTAGAGTCTTGTGGATCGGTACGGGGACGCCTGTACTTATCGCGAACCTTTAGGAAAACTTCACTTTTCTTGAACTCTATCGTGCGATCTTGTTGTTCCGAGAACCGAACTTCTATATTCTATTCTCTCACAGATGGCGAGAACACGAGCATCAGGACGAGGTGGACGACCTCCATTGCCACCTGTTAGAGGCCGCGGGCGCGGTCGTGCTAGAGTTAGGGGTAGGGCGGCTGAGGCAGTGCCAGCTGACCCGCCCGTTGTACTAGTTCGGGAGCAGCCCCCAGTGGTTGAAGCTCCGGCAGTCCCGCTCGTGGCCGACTATATCTATTGCTATTCCCCGGTCTTCGTGAGACTCTTGCTCGCATATTATCAACGTGTTCCGGCTTGGCTCGGTAGTTTCAGCCTACCGCCACCGTAGCGACATCTCAGACTGGGTGGTCCGCAGACCCCCGCAGCTCGCACACCCGATCCGGTTGTTCAGGGACTTCAGATGCCAGAGGCTGTCCCCGCTCAGGTGGTTGCACCGGTTATTCCTCCAGCCGCACCAGCTCCAGCTCCAGAGCATATGGTTCAAGTTATGCCCGAGGACGAGCAGCGTCGTCTTGAGAGATTTGGTAGACTTCAGCCACCCCATTTCAGCGGCGTCGAGGGCGAGGATGCCCGTGGTTTCTTGGATAAGTGTCGAAAGATGCTGCGTACGGCCGGTATTCTCGAGTCCAGACCGGAGTTTCATTTACTACATTTCGGCTCACCGGTCCCGCATTTGATCGGCGGGAGGAGTTCGAGAGGCGTAGGCCTCCAAGAGCAGCACCTCTCACATGGCAGCAGTTCTCACTCTCTTTCTAGAGAAATATGTACCTCGCGCCTCGTCGCGAGGAGCTACGTCGCCGCTCGAGTGGTTGATTCGGGCGACATGTCCGTGACCCGCATGAGCTCGCATTCACACGCTGGCTAGGCATGCCACACGGATGATCCCTAATGATAGGGAGAGGATCGGGAGGTTCATCGATGGCCTCAACTACTCTATCCGTATTCTTATGACCAGCCAGCGAGTTCTGTCATCATCGTTTGAGCAGGTTGCCGATATGGCACGCTCCATCGAGGCGGATCGTCGCCGAGAGAGAGAGGAGCGGGAGGCCAAGAGGCCTCGCAGTTCTGGCAGTTTCAGCGGTGCTCCATCTAGAGGGCATTCCCAGCAGAGCAGAGGTCGCTCATCTAGACCTTCTCATTCAGGCCGCCCAGAGCAG
This sequence comes from Nicotiana noctiflora, assembly GCA_032618575.1. Taxonomy (NCBI): domain Eukaryota; kingdom Viridiplantae; phylum Streptophyta; class Magnoliopsida; order Solanales; family Solanaceae; genus Nicotiana; species Nicotiana noctiflora. The sequence continues at coordinate 50,908 of JASVEL010007991.1, forward strand.
AGCGGAGGTTCTTATGGTCGTGGTCGACAGGGGTTTCAGCAGGGTCAGTCATCACTTAGTGCCCTCCCAGCCCAGAGTGCAAGACCTACTTCTCCAGCACCAGGTGCATGTTATGAGTGTGGTGAGTTTGGCCACACGAGGAGACATTGCCCTCGACTACGTAGGGCGGGACTCGGCAGAGGGATCGGCCCTCCTCTTCAAAGCACCATCTCGCCCAGTAGAGGTGGAGGCCGGGCCTTCTCGTGGTCGCCCCGTGGGCGAGGAGAGATCCGGCGGAGGCCAGGCACGGTTCTATGCACTTCCCGACATGCGTGATGCAGTTGCCTCCGACGCCGTGATTACAGGTATCATTGCCTCTGATGCAGATGCCTCTGTTCTATTTGATCCAGGATCCACATATTCTTACGTGTCCTCTTATTTTGCACATCATTCGGGTGCGACTCGTGGTAGTCTTGATTTACCTCTGTTCATGTATCCACCCCCGTGGGTGATACGATTGTCGTGGATCATGTCTATAGATCCTGTGTTATATCTATTGGGGGTCTGGAGACCCAGGCAGATTTGTTATCGTTGGGCATGGTGGACTTTGATGTTATATTGGGTATGGACTGGTTGTCTCCGTACCATGCTATATTGGACTGTCATGCTAAGACAGCTACGTTGGCCATTCCCGGTATTTTTCAGATCGAGTGGCGGGGTTCGACCGATTTCGTCCCTAGCCGTGTTATTTCGTTCTTAAAAGCTCAGAAGATGGTTGAAAAGGGGTGTTTATCGTACTTAGCTTTTGTGAGAGATGTGGGAGCTGAGTCTCCTAGCATTGATTCTGTACCTGTTGTGAGGGACTTCCCAGATGTATTCCCCTCAGACCTGCCGGGCATGCCCCCGGACAGGGATATTGATTTTAGCATTGACTTGGTGCCGGGCACTCAGCCTATATCCATTCCTCCTTATCGGATGGCACCAGCTGAGTTGAAAGAACTGAAAGAGCAACTTCAAGAGCTTCCGGATAAGGGTTTCATCCGCTCTAGTGTGTCTCCGTTGGGTGCGCCGGTATTATTTGTTAAAAATAAAGATGGTTCCATGCGGATGTGTATTGATTATAGGCAATTGAACAAAGTGACAGTGAAGAACAAGTACCCTCTACCGCGCATAGATGATTTGTTTGATCAATTACAGGGTGCAAGGGTGTTTTCTAAGATCGATCTTCGTTCAGGCTATCATCAGCTGAAGATCAGAGACTCAGATATATTGAAGACTGCATTCAGGACCCGATATGGTCATTATGAGTTCCTTGTGATGTCGTTTGGGTTGACCAACGCCCCAGCAGCATTTATGCATCTGATGAACAGTGTGTTCATGCCTTATTTGGATTCGTTTGTGATTGTGTTCATTGATGACATTCTAGTCTACTCCCGTAGTCAGGAGGAGCATGCTCAGCATTTGAGTACCGTGTTGCAGAGATTGAGGGAGGAGAAGCTATATGCTAAATTCTCCAAGTGTGAGTTTTGGCTCGAGTCCGTGGCATTTCGGGGACATGTGGTGTCTCGTGATGGTATTCAGGTTGATCAGAAAAAGATAGAGGCGGTGCAGAGTTGGCCTAGACCGACCTCAGCTACAGAGATCAGGGGTTTTCTTGGTTTGGCGGGATATTATCGCCGGTTTGTTCAGGGATTTTCATCCATTGCTTCTTCATCGACTAAATTGACCCAGAAGGGTGCACCATTCGTGTGGTCGGATGAGTGCGAGGAGAGCTTTCAGAAGCTCAAGACAGCTTTTGACCACAGCTCCAGTGTTAGTATTGCCATCAGCTTCAGGGTTCATATACCGTTTATTGTGATGCCTCGAGAGTGGGGATAGGTTGTGTGTTGATGCAGGAAGGTAAGGTAATTGCTTATGCTTCTCGGCAGTTGAAGCCACATGAGAAGAACTATCTCGTTCATGACTTGGAGCTAGCCGCCATTGTTCATGCATTGAAGATTTGGAGGCACTATTTGTATGGTGTGTCTTGTGAGGTGTATACCGACCATCGTAGTCTCCAGCACTTGTTCAAACAGAAAGACCTTAATTTGAGACAATGGAGATGGCTTGAGTTGCTGAAGGATTATGACATTACTATATTATATCATCCGGGGAAGGCCAATGTGGTGGCCGATGCTTTGAGCCGGAAGGCGGTCAGTATGGGGAGCTTGGCATATATTCCAGCCGAGGAGAGGCCATTTGCTTATGATGTTCAGGTGCTAGCCAATCGGCTAGTGAGGTTAGATATTTCGGAGCCCAGCAGGGTATTGGCTTGTGTCGTATCTCGGTCATCTCTATATGATCGTATTCGTGAGCGCCAGTATGATGATCCACATTTGGTCGTCCTTAGGGACAGAGTTCAGCATGATGATGCTAGAGACGTCACCATTGACAGTGACGGCGTATTGAGGATGCAAGGCCGGATATGTGTGCCCAATGTTGATAGCCTTCGTGAGTTGATTCTGGAGGAGGCCCATAGCTCGCGTATTCTATCCATCCAGGAGCCGCGAAGATGTATCAAGATTTGAAACAAGCACTATTGGTGGAGAAAGATGAAAATGGACATTGTCGGACATGTAGCACGTGCCTCAACTGTCAGCAGGTTAAGTACGAGCATCACAGGCCCGGTGGTGTATTTCAGCCGCATTGTTATTCCCGAGTGGAAATGGGAGAGAGTCACTATGGACTTTGTTACCGGACTCCCTCGGACGGCGAGGAAGTTTGATTCTGTATGGGTGATCGTGGATAGACTGACCAAGTCAGCTCACTTCATTCCAGCTAGTACTACCTACTCATCGGAGCGGTTGGCATCGATCTTTATTCGAGAGATTGTTCGGTTGCATGGAGTCGCAGTGTCTATCATATCCGACAGGGGTACTCAGTTCACTTCTCCGCTTTGGAGAGCATTTCAGCGAGAGATGGGTACACGGGTTGAGTCGAGTACATCATTTCACCCCCAGACAGACGGACAGTCTGAGCGCACTATTCGCATCTTGGAGGATATGTTGCGAGCTTCGTGTGATTGATTTTGGTGGTTCGTGGGACGAGTTCCTACCACTTGCCGAGTTTGCCTACAACAACAGCTATCGGTCGAGTATTCGGATGGCCCCGTACGAGGCATTGTACGGCAGGACGGCGTAGATCCCCCGTGGGATGGTTTCAGCCCGGCGAGGTTAGATTGATAGGGACCGAGTTAGTCCGAGATGCTCCGGATAGAGCAAAGTTGATCCGGAGAGGCTTCGTACAGCACAGGCTCTCGTTCGAAGAGTTATGCGGACCGTAGAGTTCGAGAGTTGTCTTTCATGGTCGGTGACAGAGTATTATTGAAGATTTCACCCATGAAGGGTGTCATGAGGTTCGGGAAGAAAGGAAAGTTGAGTCCCAAGTACATTGGTCCTTTTGAGATACTTAGGAGAGTTGGAGAGGTGGCATATGAGTTGGCCTTGCCGCCCGGCTTATCCAGCGTTCATCCAGTATTCCATGTGTCTATGCTCCGGAAGTACATTGGAGATCCGTCTCATGTATTAGACTTCAGTACCATTCAGCTTGATGGTGATCTATCCTACGATGTGGAGCCTATTGCCATTTTGGGACGTCAAGTGAGAAAATTGAGGTCTAAGGAGATTGTATCAGTTAAGGTTCAGTGGAGAGGTCGACCCGTGGAGGAGGCCACTTGGGAGATCGAGCGGGAGACGCGGAGCAGTTATCCTCACTTGTTTGAGACTTCATGTATGTTTCTTGACCCGCTCGAGGACGAGCGTTTGCTTAAGAGAGGGAGAATGTGACGACCCGGCCCGTCGTCACGAGAATTATCACCCCGTTATGTTGTAATTACATAATTCATGCTTTTATATAAGTGTTAGAGTCTATCGGGTAAATTAGGAGTGAATTGGATTGAAAATGAGGCATATAGCCTTTTTGAAGGAGACTTGAATAAGGAAAGTCAACCCGGAGTTGACTTTTTGGTTAGAGGGCTCGGAATCGAATTCTGATGATTCGGTTAGTTCCGGAAGGTGATTTGTGACTTAGGGGAGCGATCGGAATTGAATTTGGAGGCCCGTGTAGAAATAGGCTTGAATTGGCTAAGGTTGAATTTTGGCGAAATCCGAACGGTAGGTGAGATTTTGATCCGAGAGTCGGAATGGAATTCCGACAATTGCAGTAGCTCCGTTAGGTGATTTTGGATGTGCCTGCAAAATTTCAGGTCATTCGGACGTCGTTTGGTCGGGTTTTTGATCGAATGTGTAATTTGGAATGTTTTAAGGAATTTAGGCTTGAATTCGATGCGAATTATGGGTTTTGATGTTGTTAGACGTGTTTTGAGGATTGGAACAAGTTCGAATAAGGTATTAAGATGTGTTGGTGTGTTTGGATGAGGTCCCGGGGCCTCGGGGTGTTTTCGGATGGTTAAACGGAAGAAAATCATGGAAATTGCAGGCTGGGATCCTGTTTCTGTTGTTTCCGCTCCTGCGGAATTGTGGTCGCAGGAGCGAGTCCACAGAAGCGGATATTGGAGCGCAGAAGCGCTTGTGATCGCGGAAGCGGAGCCGAGCCCGCAGGTGCGGCACCGCTGAAGCGGACGGTGAGCCGCAGAAGCGGCCAAGGGCTATGGGGCGAAGGATCGCAGAAGCGGAATGGTAGACGCTTAGGCGAGTCCGCAGAGGCGGACGCCTAGTCGCAGAAGCGGGAAAACCCGCAGGAGCGAGAATATCTTCGCAGAAGCGGACGCGCAGAGGCGGTCCGTATATCGCAGAAGCGGAATTGGCCGGCTAGGCCTGGAAACGCTGAAGCGACCCTTTGGTCGCGGATACGGGAACGTAGAAGCGGAAAATGTTCCGCAGAAGCGAAAATCGCTGTAAGTAAGTGTATCAGAAGTTAGAAAATTTCAGAAACATTTTAACATTTGGGGGTCTCGGCTTAAGGGCGATTTTGGGCGATTTTGAGGAGAAAATCAAGGGAAATCATCAGGTAATCAACTATGAACTCACATTATGATTAGTATTGATAATATTACGCAATTATATCATGAAAATGGAGGAATTTGGGGTAATTTATGGAGGATTTAGCCCTAGTCTTGGACTTTAGAAAATCAAGGTTTTGAATGGGCAAATGGAGTCCGAATTTGGTAAAATTGATATGCTTAGACTCGTGTAGAGACGAGGGTTCCAGAAATGTGAATTTCGTAAATTTTCGGAATGTGGGCCCGGGCTCGGGTTTTGACAACTTTGGGAATTTTGATGTAAATTGAGTTGTATTGATTGGGTGTCGTCCCATTGGCCTAAATTGTTGTATTTTTACTGTATTTTATCAGATTCTACGCGTGCGGAGCTTGATTCTCGTGGCAAGGGCATTGCGGAGTAGTCGTCGCGCCGTATTGAGGTGAGTAATAGACGTGGGTGATGACCAGCGGGTTCGAAACCCCGGTATACCACTTTGTGACGCTGTATAGCGGCGAGACACGCACACTCTTGAGAGTGCGGGGTCGATCATGAATCGGAGACTATATATATTAGTCCGACCTGTTGATACTGTATTATTGGCTATTCTAGAGCCGTCGAACCTCCTTCTCGGATGGTTGCATATATATATATTGTGAGAATGGCCACTCTTGAGCCGAGGAACCCCCTTCTCGGGCGGTTGATTATACATGTGGGCCGTGAGCCCGCTATTGGATCCCGCGAGGATCGTTATCATTGTCTTATCATATAGACATGCTAGTTTACTACTAGTCCGCAGCCTATTTTTGTTATTATGCAAATTCCAATCTCCGGAACTTGATATTACTGTTTTCCAACCGAAAATGATAAAAGAGTTTTCAAAAACTACTTTTGAGCCTCGCGAGGCCGTATCTCGCATATTAGCCGACTCAGTAGTGGATCGGCCGCACGCCGCAGCCGAGATATATGTTGGATCGGACCGCACGCCGCAGGATATCTCTACGAGACGTGCTTGGGCCGTAGGAGCCCCTCCGAGTCCGAACCCCCACAGGTGAGCACCGGTACCCAAAATCGGAGTCGGGCCACACGCCGTAGCGGTCATATCATGCATTGCATCGCATTTAGCTACATCTTGCTAGCCGTTATGCTATTTGTTGGTACAGGTACAGTGAATATTAATTCTGTGACAGAGTAGCCGATTATAGCTTTACATAGTGCTTTATCGCGGATTTCTTATCTCGCGCCGTCTTACTCTTGTTTATTACCACCGAGTCCGGCAGGTACTCATTTTACTCCCCGCACCTGCGTGCGCATCCGTGTACCTCTCAGCAGCTGATCCGAAGAGCCGTGCGAGGCGACGTTCGTGGATATTCGAGGTAGCCGCAGAGTCCGCAGGACCCGATATTCCTTCCTACCGTCTTGATGTTGTATTGACTTTTCTTTCCGCACTTGGTATCTTGTAAACCTTTATACACTTATGTTCTTTGGAGGCTCATGACTCTTGACCCTTGGTCTATGGGAGTTGATGTATTATGGGACTTGGTTCCCCGTTTTCGTTACATATATTGCTGTTATTTCTAGAATTAAATGGGTTAAAGAGAGCTTCTAGCTCCGCGGTTGATATGGATTGGTCAGGCTGGCTTAGCAATGTGTTGGGCGCCATCACGTCCGGATTTGGGGCCGTGACAAGTTGGTATTAGAGCCTAGGTTTACTAGGCCTCATGAGTCTTGAGCCGGTTAGTAGAGTCTTGTGGATCGGTACGGGGACGCCTGTACTTATCCTCGGGAGGCTGCGAACCTTTAGGGAAACTTCACTTTTCTTGAACTCTGTCGTGCGATCTTGTTGTTCTGAGAACTGAACTTCTATATTCTATTCTCTCGCAGATGGCGAGAACGCGAGCATCAGGACGAGGTGGACGACCTCCATTGCCACCTGTTAGAGGCCGCGGGCGCGGTCGTGCTAGAGTTAGAGGCAGGCGCCGAGGCGCGGCCACCGACCCGCCCGTTGTACCGCTCGGAGCAGCCCCCGCTGGTCGAAGCTCCAGCAGTCCCAGTTCCGGGGCCAGACTATATCTATCGCTATTCCCGGTCTTCAGGAGACTCTTGCTCAGATATTATCAGTGTGTTCCGGTTTGGCTCAGGTAGTTTCAGCTACCGCTACTGTAGCGACATCCCAGTCAGGGGGAGGTCAGCAGACCCCTGCAGCTCGCACACCTGATCCGGTTGTTCAGGGACTTCAGATGCCAGAGGCTGTCCCCGCTCAGGTGGTTGCACCGGTTATTCCTCCAGCTGCACCAGCTCCAGCTCCAGAGCATATGGTTCAAGTTATGCCCGAGGACGAGCAGCGTCGTCTTGAGAGATTTGGTAGACTTCAGCCACCCCATTTCAGTGGCGTTGAGGGCGAGGATGCCCAGGGTTTCTTGGATAAATGTCAGAAGATGCTGCGTACGGCTGGGTATTCTCGAGTCCGGCGGAGTTGCATTTACCACATTTCCGCTCACCGGTCCCGCATTTGATCGGCGGGAGGAGTTCGAGAGGCGTAGGCCTCCAAGAGAAGCACCTCTCACATGGCAACAGTTCTCTACTCTCTTTCTAGAGAAATATGTACCTCAGTCTCATCGCGAGGAGCTACGTCGCCAGTTCGAGTGGTTGATTCAGGGCGACATGTCTGTGACCCAGTATGAGCTTAGATTAACTCAGTTGGCTAGGCATGCCACATGGATGATCCCCACTGATAGGGAGAGGATCAGGAGGTTCATTGATGGCCTCAACTACTCTATCCGTATTCTTATGACCAGCCAGCGAGTTCTGTCATCATCGTTTGAGCAGGTAGCTGATATGGCACGCTCCATTGAGGCGGATCGTCGCCGAGAGAGAGAGGAGCCGGAGGCCAAGAGGCCTCGTGGTTCCGGTAGTTCCAGTGGTGCTCCATCTAGAGGGCATTCCCAGCAGAGCAGAGGTCGCTCATCTAGACCTTCTCATTCGAGCCGCCCAGAGCAGAGCGGAGGTTCTCATGGTCGTGGTCGACAGGGATTTCAGCAGGGTCGACCATCGCTCGGTGCCCTCCCGGCCCGCAGTGCAAGCACCTACTTCTCCAACGACCGTGTGCATGTTATGAGTGTGACGAGTTTGGCCATACGAGGAGACATCGCCCTCGACTACGTAGGGGCAGTGACTCGGCGAGGGATCAGCCCATCCTCTTCAGCGACCATCTCGCCCAGTAGAGGCGGAGGTCGGCCTTTCGTGGTCGCCCTGGGGCGAGCGAGAGATCCGGCGGAGGCCGGGCACCGGCTCTATGCACTTCCCGACAGGCGTGATGCAGTTGCCTCCGACGCCGTGATTACAGGTATCATTTTTGCCTCTGATGCAGATGCCTCTGTTCTATTGGATCCAGGATCCACATATTCTTACGTGTCCTCTTATTTTGCACATCATTCGGGTGCGACTCGTGGTAGTCTTGATTTACCTGTTCATGTATCCACCCCCGTGGGTGATACGATTGTCGTGGATCATGTCTATAGATCCTGTGTTATATCTATTGGGGGTCTGGAGACCCAGGCAGATTTGTTATTGTTGGGTATAGTGGACTTTGATGTTATGTTGGGTATGGACTGGCTGTCTCCGTACCATGCTATATTGGACTGTCATGCTAAGACACTTACGTTGGCCATTCCTGGTATTTCTCAGATTGAGTGGCGGGGTTCGACTGATTTTGTCCCTAGCCGTGTTATTTCGTTCTTAGAGGCTCAGAAGATGGTTGAAAAAGGGTGTTTATCGTACTTAGCTTTTGTGAGAGATGTGGGAGCTGAATCTCCTAGCATTGATTCTGTACCTGTTGTGAGGGATTTCCCATATGTATTCCCCTCAGACCTGCCGGGCATGCCGCCGGACAGTGGATATTGATTTTGGCATTGACTTGGTGCCGGCACTCAGCCCATATCCATTCCTCCTTATCGAATGGCACCAACCGAGTTGAAAGAACTGAAAGAGCAACTTCAAGAGCTTCCGGATAAGGGTTTCATCCGCCCTAGTGTGTCTCCGTGGGGTGCGCCGGTATTATTTTTTAAAAAGAAAGATGGTTCCATGCGGATGTGTATTGATTATAGGCAATCGAACAAAGTGACAGTGAAGAACAAGTACCCTCTACCGTGCATAGATGATTTGTTTGATCAATTACAGGGTGCAAGGGTGTTTTCTAAGATCGATCTTCGTTCAGGCTATCACCAGCTGAAGATCAGGGACTCGGATATTATGAAGACCGCATTCAGGACCCGATATGGTCATTATGAGTTTCTTGTGATGTCGTTTGGGCTGACCAACGCCCCAGCAGCATTTATGCATCTGATGAACAGTGTGTTCAGGCCTTATTTGGATTCGTTTGTGATTGTGCTCATTGATGACATTCTAGTCTACTCCCGTAGTCAGGGAGGAGCATGCTCAGCATTTGAGTACTGTGTTGCATAGATTGAGGGAGGAGAAGCTATATGCTAAATTCTCCAAGTGTGAGTTTTGGCTCGAGTCCGTGGCATTTCCTGGGACATGTGGTGTCTCGTGATGGTATTCAGGTTGATCAGAAAAAGATAGAGGCGGTGCATAGTTGGCCTAGACCGACCTCAGCTACAGAGATCAAGAGTTTTCTTGGTTTGGCGGGATATTATCGCCGGTTTGTTCAGTGGATTTTCATCCATTGCTTCTTCATCGACTAAATTGACCCATAAGGGCGCACCATTCGTGTGGCTCGGACGAGTGCGAGGAGAGCTTTCGTAAGCTCAAGCAGCTTTGACCACATCTCCAGTGTTAGTATCGCCATCCGCTTCAGGTTCATATACCGTTTATCGTGATGCCTCGAGAGTGGGGATAGGTTGTGTGTTGATGCAGAAGGGTAGAGTAATTGCTTATGCTTCTCGGCAGTTGAAGCCACATGAGAAGAACTATCCCGTTCATGACTTGGAGCTAGCCGCCATTGTTCATGCATCGAAGATTTGGAGGCACTATTTGTACGGTGTGTCTTGTGAGGTGTATACCGACCATCGTAGTCTCCAGCACTTGTTCAAACAGAAAGACCTTAATTTGAGACAGAGGAGATGGCTTGAGTTGCTGAAGGATTATGACATTACTATATTATATCATCCGGGGAAGGCCAATGTGGTGGCCGATGCTTTGAGCCGGAAGGCGGTCAGTATGGGGAGCTTGGCATATATTCCAGCCGAGGAGAGGCCATTTGCTTATGATGTTCGGGTGCTAGCCAATCGGCTAGTGAGGTTAGATATTTCGGAACCCAGCCGGGTATTGGCTTGTGTTGTATCTCGGCCATCTCTATATGATCGTATTCGTGAGCGCCAGTATGATGATCCACATTTGGTTGTCCTTAGGGACAGAGTTCAGCATGATGATGCTAGAGATGTCACCATTGATAGTGACGGCGTATTGAGGATGCAGGCCGGATATGTGTGCCCAATGTTGATGGCCTTCGTGAGTTGATTCTGGAGGAGGCCCATAGCTCGCGGTATTCTATCCATCCAGGAGCCGCGAAGATGTATCAAGATTTGAAACAGCACTATTGGTGGAGAAAGATGAAAATGGACATTGTCGGACATGTAGCACGGTGCCTCAACTGTCAGCAGGTTAAGTACGAGCATCAGAGGCCCGGTGGTGTATTTCAGCACATTGTTATTCCCGAGTGGAAATGGGAGAGAGTCACTATGGATTTTGTTACTGGACTCCCTCGGACGGCGAGGAAGTTTGATTCTGTATGGGTAATTGTGGATAGACTGACCAAGTCAGCTCACTTCATTCCAGTTAGTACTACCTACTCATCGGAGCGGTTGGCATCGATCTTTATTCGAGAGATTGTTCGGTTGCATGGAGTCCCAGTGTCTATCATATCCGACAGGGGTACTCAGTTCACTTCTCAATTTTGGAGAGCATTTCAGCGAGAGATGGGTACGAGGGTTGAGTTGAGTACATCATTTCACCCCCGGACAGACGGACAGTCTGAGCGCACTATTTAGATCCTGGAGGATATGTTGCGGGCATGTGTGATTGACTTTGGTGGTTCATGGGATGAGTTCTTACCACTTGCTGAGTTTGCCTACAACAACAGCTACCAGTCGAGTATTCATATGGCCCCGTACGAGGCATTGTATGGCAGACGGTGTAGATCTCCCGTCGGATGGTTTGAGCCTGGTGAGGATAGATTGATAGGGACTGAGTTAGTCCAGGATGCTCTGGATAGAGCAAAGTTGATCCAGGAGAGGCTTCGTATAGCACAGTCTCGTCAGAAGAGTTATGCGGACCGTAGAGTTCGAGAGTTGTCTTTCATGGTCGGTGACAGAGTATTGTTGAAGGTTTCACCTATGAAGGGTGTCATGAGGTTTGGGAAGAAAGGAAAGTTGAGTCCCAGGTACATTGGTCCTTTTGAGATACTTAGGAGAGTTGGAGAGGTGGCATATGAGTTGGCCTTGCCGCCCAGCCTATCCAGCGTTCATCCAGTATTCCATGTGTCTATGCTCCGGAAGTACATTGGAGATCCGTCTCATGTATTAGATTTCAGCACCATTCAGCTTGATGGTGATCTATCCTATGATGTGGAGCCTATTGCCATTTTGGGACGTCAGGTGAGAAAATTGAGGTCTAAGGAGATTGCATCAGTTAAGGTTCAGTGGAGAGATCGACCCGTGGAGGAGGCCACTTGGGAGATCGAGCGGGAGATGCGGAGCAGATATCCTCACTTGTTTGAGACTTCAGGTATGTTTCTTGACCCGCTCGAGGACGAGCGTTTGCTTAAGAGGGGGAGAATGTGACGACCCGGCCCGTCGTCACGAGAATTATCACCCCATTATGTTGTAATTACATAATTCATGCTTTTATATAAGTGTTAGAGTCTATCGGGTAAATTAGGAGTGAATTGGATTGAAAATGAGGCATATAGCCTTTTTGAAGGAGACTTGAATAAGGAAAGTCAACCCGGAGTTGACTATTTGGTTAGAGTGCTCGGAATCGGATTCTGATGATTCGGATAGTTCCGGGAGGTGATTTGTGACTTAGGGGAGCGATCGGAATTGAATTTGGAGGCCCGGTGTAGAAATAGGCTTGAATTGGCTAAGGTTGAATTTTGACAAAATCCGAACGGTAGGTGAGATTTTGATCCGGGAGTCGGAATGGAATTCCGACAGTTGCAGTAGCTCCGTTAGGTGATTTTGGATGTGCCCGCAAAATTTCAGGTCATTCGGACGTCGTTTGGTCGGGTTTTTGATTGAATGTGTAATTTGGAATGTTTTAAGGAATTTAGGCTTGAATTCGATGCGAATTATGGGTTTTGATGTTGTTAGACGTGTTTTGAGGATTGGAACAAGTTCGAATAAGGTATTAAGATGTGTTGGTGTGTTTAGATGAGGTCCCGGGGGCCTCGGGGTGTTTTCGGATGGTTAAACGGAAGAAAATCATGGAAATTGCAGGTTGAAGAGTTCTGGTTCTGTCATTTTCGCTCCTGCGGAATTGTGGTCGCAGGAGCGAGTCCACAGAAGCGGATATTGGAGCGCAGAAGCGCTTGTGATCGCGGAAGCGGAGCCGAGCCCGCAGGTGCGGCACCGCTGAAGCGGACGGTGAGCCGCAGAAGCGGCCAAGGGCTATGGGGCGAAGGATCGCAGAAGCGGAATGATAGCCGCTTAGGCGAGTCCGCAGAGGCGGACGCCTAGTCGCAGAAGCGGGAAAACCCGCAGGAGCGAGAATATCTTCGCAGAAGCGGACGCGCAGAGGCGGTCCGTATATCGCAGAAGCGGAATTGGCCGGCTAGGCCTGGAAACGCTGAAGCGACCCTTTGGTCGCGGATACGGGAACGTAGAAGCGGAAAATGTTCCGCAGAAGCGAAAATCGCTGTAAGTAAGTGTATCAGAAGTTAGAAAATTTCAGAAACATTTTAACATTTGGGGGTCTCGGCTTAAGGGCGATTTTGGGCGATTTTCAGGAGAAAATCAAGGGAAATCATCCGGTAATCAACTATGAACTCATATTATGATTAGTATTGATAATATTACGCAATTATATCATGAAAATGGAGGAATTTGGGGTAATTTATGGAGGATTTAGCCCTAGTCTTGGACTTTAGAAAATCAAGGTTTTGAATGGGCAAATGGAGTCCGAATTTGGTAAAATTGATATGCTTAGACTCGTGTAGAGACGAGGGTTCCAGAAATGTGAATTTCGTAAATTTTCGGAATGTGGGCCCGGGGCTCGGGTTTTGACAACTTTGGGAATTTTGATGTAAATTGAGTTGTATTGATTGGGTGTCGTCCCATTGGCCTAAATTGTTGTATTTTTACTGTATTTGATCAGATTCTACGCGTGCGGAGCTTGATTCTCGTGGCAAGGGCATTGCGGAGTAGTCGTCGCGCCGTATTGAGGTGAGTAATAGATGTGGGTGATGACTAGCGGGTTCGAAACCCCGGTATACCACTTTGTGACGCTGTATAGCGGCGAGACACGCACACTCTTGAGAGTGCGGGGTCGATCATGAACTGGAGACTATATATATTAGTCCGACCTGTTGATACCGTATTATTGGCTATTCTAGAGCCGTCGAACCTCCTTCTCGGATGGTTGCATATATATATATATATTGTGATAATGGCCACCCTTGAGCCAAGGAACCCCCTTCTCGGGCGGTTGAGTATACATGTGGGCCGTGAGCCAGTTATTGGATCTCGCGAGGATCGTTATCATTGTCTTATCATATAGACATGCTAGTTTACTACTAGTCCGCGACTATTTTTGTTATTATGCAAATTCCAATCTCCGGAACTTGATATTACTGTTTTCCAATCGAAAAATGATAAAAGAGTTTTCAAAAACTACTTTTAAGCCTGCGAGGTCAGTATCCGCATATTAGCCGACTAGTAGTGGATCGGCCGCACGCTGCACGCCGAGATATATGTTGGATCGGATCGCACGCCGCAGGATATCTCTACGAGATGTGCTTGGGCCGTAGGAGCCCCTCCGAGTCCGAACCCCCACAGTGTGAGCACGGTACCCAAAATTGGAGTCGGCCTACACGAGATAGCTGGTCATATCATGCATTGCATTGCATTTAGCTACATCTCCTAGCTGTTATGCTATTTGTTGGTATTTGTAGAGTGAAGATTGATTCTATGACAGGTAGCCGATTATAGCTTTACATAGTGCTTTATCGCGGATTTCTTATCCGCGCCGTCTTACTCTTGTTTATTACCACCGAGTCCGGCAAGACTCATTTTACTCCCCGCACCTCGTGTGCGGATCCGGTACCTCTCAGCAGTGATCCGATAGTAGCCGTGCGAGGCGACGTTTGTGGATATTCGAGGTAGCCGCAGAGTCCGCAGGACCCGATATTCCTTCTTACTGTCTTGATGTTGTATTGACTTTTCTTTCCGCACTTGGTATCTTGTAAACCTTTATACACTTATGTTCTTTAGAGGCTCATGACTCTTGACCCTTGGTCTATGGGAGTTGATGTATTATGGGACTTGGTTCCCCGTTTTCGTTACATATATTGCTGTTATTTCTAGAATTAAATGGGTTAAAGAGAGCTTCTAGCTCCGCGGTTGATATGGATTGGTCAGGCTGGCTTAGCAATGTGCTGGGCGCCATCACGACCGGATTTGGGGTCGTGACAATTGTATTTTTGTATTTTATTATTTTGAATTGTATTTTATTTAATTTTCTGTATTTTTCTTTTGTATTATGTACTTTTCCTTTGTATTTATTTAACACTAATATATTTCTTCCTTTTTTTTTGTATTTTTTCCTTAATTTTCCGATATTTTTGTATTTTTACTTAATTTTCTAATTTCCTAGTATTTGTTCTACAATTTTTGATATTTTCCTAATTAATTTACTTTTTTGTATTTTCATTTAAAAATTATTTCAATTAACAAACACTGGTATTTCACTTATAATTCAAAATAATTTGCAAACCAAAAAATTATTTTTGTATTTTATATTTTGGAATTTAATTGCTTGGGGCAATAATTATGTGTTCACAATATTGTGGCTAGTGTGACCAGAAATTCCTTTCCACTCTATACGAGGAAAATTCGGTAGAGCTAAGGTCACAGTCTTGGCATGGCAATCTAAAATAGCATGATATGGAGATAGACAGTCCATGCCTAATATAATGTCGAAGTCCACCATATTTAGGAGCAATAAATCAGCACGGGTCTGAAGACCCTCGATCACTACAATACATGACCGATAAACTCGATCAACCACAATAGAATCGCCTACTGGTATAGACACATGAACAGGAACACCCAGTGGATCACTAGGATGAACCAAGTATGGTGCAAAATAGGAAGACACGTACGAATATGTAGACCCAGGGTCAAATAATGTTGATGCCTCTCTATCACAAACCAAAATAATACCTGTAATAATGGCATCGGAGGACTTAGCCTCTGGTATGGCAGGAAGTGCATAACATTGGGGCTGGGCCCCACCAACCCGAGCAATATCTTAGGGACAATCAGCTGCTAGCTGGTCTCTACCTCTATTGGTCTGGGCTCTACCTATATGACCTCTGCCTCCACCTCTATGTCCTCTACCCCGCCTCTAACTGGCTGGGTAGGCTGTAGGGGAACCGGAGCCTGAACCATAGCACGAGAACCCTACTGCTGAGAGCTGTCAGAAGCTCGAGGGCAATACCTTGCAATGTGCCTAAGGTCACCACACGTATAACAAGACCTCGGCTGCTGAGAATAACGGAGTGGTGGTGCGCTGATAGGCTGCTGATCAGAATAGTTTGGCTGAGGATTACGACCACTAGAAGTATCGTGAGAAACCTGAAGAGCTTACTGATAAGGCCTAGGAGGATGACCTCTACCATGAGAATCTCTGCCTCCAGATGAGGTACTACTGAATCTGTCTGAATTACGGGGTCTCTTATCCGACCCATGACCTACTCCCTGTGATAAAGCCATCTCGATCCGGCGGGATGCATTGGTCGCCTCCTGAAAAGTGATTTTCATCCCTACTCCCGTAGCCATCTGCAGACAAATTGGCTGACTCAAGCCATCAATAAATCTTCTCACCCTCTCCCGATCTATGGGAAGTATGACAATGGCATGACGAGCCAGGTCAATAACCTAGTCTCGTACTGTGTGACAGACATAGAACCCTGATGAAGACACTCAAATTGCTTGTGCAAAGCCTTCCTCTGAGTTGCTAGAAGGAACTTTTTCAAAAACAATTCTGCGAATTTGCCTCAAGTCAAAGATGATGATCCTGCTGGCCTAGATAGACAATAATCTCTACACCAAGTCTTGGCGGAACCAGATAATTGAAAAGTGGCAAAATTAACCCCATTAGTCTCCACAATACCCATAGTACGGAGAACCTCATGGCAACAATATAGGAACTCTTGGGGATCCTCTGAAGGAGTGCCATTGTAGGTGGTAGTGAACAGCTTGGTAAACCTATCCAACATCCATAAAGCATCACCAGACATAGTTGCACCATCACTAGCCCGAGTCACTATGACAGGCTGAACTGCCTCAGCTGGCTAAATTATAGAAACCTGAGCCCGGGGAATTTATGGCTCCGAAATGCGCGTATCAGGAGTCTGATTACCTCCTCCAGCCTGAGAATTGGCTGGTGTTACTGGCAGTAAACCTACTCTGTTGATACTGTCCACAAAACCTACTATCCGGACTAGAGCATCCTGAAGGTCCGGTGTAAACATAACCCATCATGGGACCTGAGCTGGGCCCATTAGAACTGCTGGGGCTGGAACCTCCTCCTTGATATGAACTTGAGGTTCTGCCACTTGTGCTGCTGCTCGGGGCTGAGCTATGCCCCTACCTCTGCCTCTAGGACTGCCTCGATCTCGCCCTATGCCCCTAGCGGGAGCTGCTGTTGCTGGGGCCTCGGGCTACTGGTCGGTGGATGAGGAAGCGCGTGTTCTTGCCATCTGTGGAAGTACATAGTAGAAATTTCAATTAGCATTTGAAGGATCAAAGTCGCATGACAGGAAATAATAAAGGTGAAATTTTCCTAACTCTGCAACCTATGGGGGATAAATACAGACGTCTCCATACCGATTCCTCAGACCCTACTAAGGTTGTTCGTGAGTTGTGAGACCTGTGCAACCTAGAGCTCTGATACCAACTTGTCACGATCCGGATTTTCCACCATCGAGAGCCATGATGCCGCCTACTAGTGGAAGCTAGGCAAGCCAATTCTTACTTACATTTCCATTAGTTACAACTTTCTTTTTAACACCTTAAATAAAATTATGCAATTATAGTAGAATAAATAAATCTAGCGGAAGACTTAGCAAATTTTACTAGATACGATACAAAAACCCAAACATGATACACTACCTAAGACTGGTGTCACAATACTCACGGACTTCTAAGAATAATACACATAACCGTCTAAAATAAATATAAACTGTTTATCTCGAATACATGAGATAACAGACTGAAAAGTAAAGATAGAGAAGACAACGGGTCCTGCGGACATTTGCAAGGCTACCTCGAAATCTCGGTGATCGAAATACCCACAATCGTGCTACTGCTGTCCGTAACATGTATCTGCACAAAAAGAGCAGGGAGTGTAATATCAGCACAACCGACCCCATATGGTGGTAAGTGCCTAGCCTATCCCGGCGAAGTAGTGACGAGACTAGGACCAGACACCCACATAAACCTGTTGTCACGACCCCAAATCCGGTCGTGATAGCGACCAGCACATTGCTAAGCCAGCCTGACCAATCAATATCAACAACGGAGCTTAGAAGCTCTCTTTAACCCATTTAAGCATTTCAAAATATGAAACAATAGTAATACTTATACCAACAACGGGGAGACCAAGTCCCAAAATATACTAACTCCCATAGACCGAAGGGTCAAGAGTCATGAGCCTCTAAAGAACATAAGTGTAATAAAGTTTATAACAACTCAATGCGGAAAGGAAAGACAACAAGATAAGAAATGACAGCTAGAAGGGGAGTCAGGTCCTGCGGACGCTGCAGCTACCTCGACTATCCCGCACAATGCCTCCAAGTAGCTACCGAATCAAGTCTGCTGAGAGGTACCTGGATCCGCACACAAGGTGCAGGGAGTAAAATGAGTACTGCCAGACTCAGTGGTAATAAACAAGGGTAAGACAATGCAGATAAGAAATCCGCAATAAAGCACTATGTAAAACTATAATCAGCTACCCTGTCATAGAATCAATATTCACTGTACCTGTACCAACAAATACCAATAAATAGCATAACAGCTAGCAGTTGTAGCTAAATGCAATGCAATGCATGATATGACCGCTACGGCGCGTAGCCCGACTCCAATTTTGGGTACCCGTGCTCACTGTGGGGGTTCAGACTCCGGAGGGGCTCCTACAGCCCAAGCACATCTCATAGAGATTTATTGCGGCGTGCAGCCCGATCCAACATATATATCTCGCTGCGGCGCGCAGCCCGATCCACTACTAGTCAGCTAATATGCATATACAACCTCGCAGGCTCAAAAGTAGTTTTTGAAAACTCTTTTATCATTTTTCAGTTGGAAAACAGTAATATCAAGTTCCAGAGATTGGAATTAGCATAATAACAGAAATAGCTGCCGACTAGTAGTAAACTAGCATGTCTATATGATAAGACAATTATAACGATCCTCGCGGGATCCAATAACTGGCTCACGGCCCACAAGTATACTCAACCGCCCAAGAAGGGGGTTCAACGGCTCGAGAATAGCCAATAATACAGTATCAACAGGTCGGACTAATATATAGTCTCCAGTTCATGATCGACCCCGCACTCTCAAGAGTGTGTGTGTCTCGCCGCTATACAGCGTCACAAAGTGGTATACCGGGGTTTCGAACCCGCCGGTCATCACCCACATCTATTACTCACCTCAATACGGCGCGACGACTACTCCGCAATGCCCTTGCCACGAGAATCAAGCTCCGCACGCGTAGAATCTGATCAAATACAGTAGAAATGCAACAAATTAGGCCAATGGGACGACACCCAATCAATACAACTCAATTTACATCGAAATTTCCAAAGTTGTCAAAACCTGACTTTCGGTACGCTTGTCGAAAAATTATAAAAGTCACATATTCGGAATCCTTATCTCGATACGAGTCTAGGCATATAAAATTTACCAAAATCTGACTCCATTTGGCCACTCAAATCAGTGTTTTTCTTCAATTTAGGCCTAGGGCTCAAACCCACCTTTAATCTTCCATTTACAGAAATTTAACCAATGATTTCATGTTAAAATGATGTAATTAAGCCACAAAACTTACCTCCAACGAAATCCCGATGATTTCCCAGCAATCTCCCGTCAATTTCTTCTCTTGGAACTCAAAAATGGGGGTTTTGGGTATTAAACCCGCGACTGGTCTGTTCTGAACTTAAACTCTCTGCCAGACCCATTTGCTCTACGCGATCGCGACTCTACTCACGCGATCGCGATGCTCAAACATTTCGCCCTCACACGATCGCGACTCTCCTCACGCGATCGCGATGTACAAACATTCGGCTTCACGCGATCGCGTCCCTCTTCCTGCGATCGCGTAGCACATTTTTCCCTGGACCCCATTTCTCTTCTACGCGATCGCGTAGACGCTCATGCGATCGCGATGACCACCCGGCTAACTCTACGCGATCGCGTCCGTGCCCCTGCGATCGCGTTGCTTCTGTTCTTGACCTTACGCGATCGCGTCCCTATCTCTGCGATCGCGAAGGGTAAAATTCTGCTGCACTAATTGCAGCAGAAACAGCAGTGCATTTGGCACAAAATGGTCCGTTTGGACCCCCGAATTCATCCCGAGGCCCCCGGGACCCCAACGAAAACCACCAAAATACTCCCAAACACGATACGAACTTGTTCCAATCATAAAAACACCATCCTAAACATCAAAATCACCAATTACACACGGATTCAAGCCTAAATTTGTTAAAACTTTCCGAATTACACATTCGATCAAAAACCCGACCAAACGACGTCCGAATGACTTGAAATTTTGCAGGCACATCCAAAATCACATAACGAAGCTACAGAAATTGTCGGAATTCCATTCAGACCCCAGGATCAAAATATCACCTACCATCCGGATTTCGCCAAAATTCAACCTTAGCCAATTCAAGCGTATTTCTACACCGAGCCTCCAAATTCAATTCCGATCACTCCCCTAAGTCACAAATCACCTCCCGGAACTAACCGAATCATCATAATCCGATTCCGAGCCCTCTAACCAAATAGTCAACTCCGGGTTGACTTTCCTTATTCAAGTTTCCTTCAAAAAGGCTATATGCCTCATTTTCAATCCAATTCACTCCTAACTCACCCGATAGACTCTAACACCGATATAAAATCATAAAACATGCAATTTCAACATAACGGGGTGGTAATTCCCGTGACGACGGGCCGGGTCGTCACATTCTCCCCCTCTTAAGCAAACGCTCGTCCTCGAACGGGTCAAGAAACATACCCGAAGTCTCAAACAAGTGAGGATATTTGCTCCGCATCTCCCGCTCGATCTCCCAAGTGGCCTCCTCCACGGGTCGACCTCTCCACTGAACCTTAACTGATGCAATCTCCTTAGACCTCAATTTTCTCACCTAACGACCCAAAATAGCAATAGGCTCCACATCATAAGATAAATCACCATCAAGCTGAATGGTACTGAAGTCTAATATATGAGACGGATCTCCAATGTATTTCCGGAGCATAGACACATGGAATACTGGATGAACGCTGGATAATCTGGGCGGCAAGGCTAACTCATATGCCACCTCTCCAACCCTCCTAAGTATCTCAAAAGGACCAATGTACCTGGGACTCAACTTTCCTTTCTTCCCAAACCTCATGACACCCTTCATAGGTGAAATCTTCAACAATACTCTGTCACCAACCATGAAAGACAACTCTCAAACTCTACGGTCCGCATAACTCTTCTGACGAGACTGTGCTGTACGAAGCCTCCCCTGGATCAACGTTTCTCTATCCAGAGCATCCTGGACTAACTCAGTCCCTATCAATCTAACCTCACCAAGCTCAAACCATCCCACGGGGATCTACACCGCCTGCCATACAATGCCTCATACGGGGCCATCTGAATACTCGACTGATAACTGTTGTTGTAGGCAAACTCAGCAAGTGGTAGGAACTCATCCCACGAACCACCAAAATCAAACACACAAGCTCGCAACATATCCTCCAAGATCTGAATAGTGCGCTCAGACTGTCCGTCTGTCTCGGGGTGAAATGTTGTACTCAACTCAACCCGTGTACCCATCTCTCGCTGAAATGCTCTCCAAAACTGAGAAGTGAACTGAGTACCCCTGTCGGATATGATAGACACCGGAACTCCATGCAACCGAACAATCTCTCGAATAAAGATCGCTGCCAACCGCTCCGATGAGTAGGTAGTACTAACTGGAATGAAGTGAGCTGACTTGGTCAGTCTATCCACAATCACCCATACAGAATCAAACTTCCTCGCCGTCCGAGTGAGTCCAGTAACAAAATCCATAGTGACTCTCTCCCATTTCCACTCGGGAATAACAATGCGCTGAAATACACCACCGGGCCTCTGGTGCTCGTACTTAACCTGCTGACAGTTGAGGCACCATGCTACATGTCTGACAATGTCCATTTTCATCTTTCTCCACCAATAGTGATGTTTCAAATCTTGATACATCTTAGCGGCTCCTGGATGGATAGAATACCGCGAGCTATGGGCCTCTTCCAGAATCAACTTACGAAGGCCATCAACATTGGGCACGCATATCCGGCCCTGCATCCTCAATACGCCGTCACTATCAATGGTGACATCTCTAGCATCATCATGCCGAACTCTGTCCCTAAGGACAGCCAAATGTGGATCATCATACTGGCGCTCACGAATACGATCATATAGAGATGACCGAGATATAACACAAGCCAATACCCTGCTGGGCTCCAAAATATCTAACCTCACTAGCCAATTGGCTAGCACCTGTACATCATAAGCAAATGGCCTCTCCTCAGCTGGAATATATGCCAAGCTCCCCATACTGACCGCCTTCCGGCTCAAAGCATCGGCCACCATATTGGCCTTCCCCGGATGATATAATATAGTAATGTCATAATCCTTCAGCAACTCAAGCCATCTCCGTTGTCTCAAATTAAGGTCTTTCTGTTTGAACAAGTGCTGGAGACTACGATGCTCGGTATACACCTCACAAGACACACCGTACAAATAGTGCCTCCAAATCTTTAATGCATGAACAATGGCGGCTAGCTCCAAATAATGAACAGGATAGTTCTTCTCATGTGGCTTCAACTGCCGAGAAGCATAAGCAATTACCTTACCTTCCTGTATCAACACACAACCTATCCCCACTCTCGAGGCATCACAATAAACAATATATGAACCTGAAGCTGATGGCAATACTAACACTGGAGCTGTGGTCAAAGCTGTCTTGAGCTTCCGAAAGCTATCCTCGCACTCATCTGACCACACGAATGGTGCACCCTTTTGGGTCAATTTAGTCAATGAAGAAGCAATGGATGAAAATCCCTGAACAAACCGGCGATAATACCCCGCCAAGCCAAGAAAACTCCCGATCTCTGTAGCTGAGGACGGTCTAGGCCAACTCTGCACCGCCTCTATCTTTTTCTGATCAACCTGAATACCATCACGAGACACCACATGTCCCATAAATGCCACGGACTCGAGCCAAAACTCACACTTGGAGAATTTAGCATATAGCTTCTCCTCTCTCAATCTCTGCAACACAATACTCAAATGCTGAGCATGCTCCTCCTGACTACGTGAGTAGACTAGAATGTCATCAATGAACACAATCACAAATGAATCCAAATAAGGCCTGAACACACTGTTCATCAGATGCATAAATGCTGCTGGGGCATTGGTCAACCCAAAAGACATCACAAGAAACTCATAATGACCATATCGGGTCCTGAATGCAGTCTTCATAGTATCCGAGTCTCTGATCTTCAGCTGATGATAGCCTGAACGAAGATCGATCTTAGAAAACACCCTCGCACCCTATAACTGATCAAACAAATCATCTATGCGCGGTAGAGGGTACTTGTTCTTCACTGTCACTTTGTTCAATTGCCTATAATCAATACACATTCGCATGGAACCATCTTTCTTTTTAACAAATAATACCGGTGCACCCCACGGGACACACTAGGGCAGATGAAACCCTTATCCAGAAGCTCCTGAAGTTGCTCTTTTAGTTCTTTCAACTCAGCTGGTGCCATCCGATAAGGAGGAATGGATATGGGCTGAGTGCCCGGCACCAAGTCAATGCCAAAATCAATATCCCTGTCCGGCGGCATGCCCGGCAGGTCTGAAGGGAATACATCCGGGAAATCCCTCACAACAGGTACAGAATCAATGCTAGGAGACTCAGCTCCCATATCTCTCACAAAAGCTAAGTACGATAAACACCCTTTTTCAACCATTTTCTGAGCCTTTAAGAACGAAATAACACGGCTAGGGACGAAATCGGTCGAACCCCGCCACTCAATACGAGAAATACCAGGAATGGCCAACGTAACTGTCTTAGCATAACAGTCCAATATAGCATGATACGGAGACAACCAGTCCATACCCAATATAACATCAAAGTCCACCATCCCCAACAATAACAAATCTGCCTGGGTCTCCAGACCCCCAATAGATATAACACAGGATCTATAGACATGATCCACAATAATCGTATCACCCACGGGGGTGGATACATGAACAGGTAAATCAAGACTACTACGAGTCGCACCCAAGTGATGTGCAAAATAAGAGGACACGTAAGAATATGTGGACCCCGGATCAAATAGAACAGAGGCATCTCTGTGACAGACAGAAATGATACCTGTAATCACTGCATCGGAGGCAACTGCATCACGCCTGTCAGGAAGTGCATAGAATCGCGCCTGGCCTCCACCGGATCTCTCCTCGCCCCTGGGGCGACCACGAGAAGACTGACCTCCACCTCTACTAGACTGAGATGGTGCTGAAGAGGAGGGCTGATCCCTCTGCTGAGTCCTGCCCCTACGTAGTCGAGGGCACTGTCTCCTCATGTGGCCAAACTCACCACACTCATAACATGCACCTGGTGCTGGAGAAGTAGGTGCTGCACTCTGGGCTGGGAGGGCACTAAGTGATGACCGACCCTGCTGAAACCCCTGTCGACCACGACCATAAGAACCTCCGCTCTGCTCTGGGCGGCCTGAATGAGAAGGTCTAGATGAGCGACCTCTGCTCTGCTGGGAATGCCCTCTAGATGGAGCACCACTGAAACTGCCCGAACCACGAGGCCTCTTGGCCTCCCGCTCCTCTCTCTCTCGACGACGATCCGCCTCAATGGAGCGTGCCATATCAGCAACCTGCTCAAACGATGATGACAGAACTCGCTCGCTGGTCATAAGAATACGGATAGAGTAGGAATCTAAGCTCATACTGGGTCACAGATATGTCGCCCTGAATCAACCACTCGAACTGGCGACGTAGCTCCTCGCGACGAGACTGAGGTACATATTTCTCTAGAAAGAGAGTAGAGAACTGCTGCCATGTGAGAGGTGCTGCTCTTGCAGCCTACGCCTCTCAAACTCCTCCCACCAATCAAATGCGGGACCAGTGAACTGAAATGTAGTAAATGAAACTCCGATGGACTCAAGAATACCAGCCGTACGCAGCATCTTCTAACATTTATCCAAGAAACCCTGGGCATCCTCGCCCTCAACGCCACTGAAATGGGGTGGCTGAAGTCTACCAATTCTCTCAAGACGACGCTGCTCGTTGTCGGGCATAACCTGAACCATATGCTCTGGAGCTGGAGCTGGTGCAGCTGGAGGAATAACCGGTGTAACCACCTGAGCGGGGACCGCCTCTAGCGTCTGAAGTCCCTGAACAACCGGGTCAGGTGTGCGAGCTGCAGGGTCTGCTGACCACCCCCTGACTGAGATGTCGCTACAGTAGCGGTAGCTGAAACTACCTGAGCCAAACCGGAACACACTGATAATATCTGAGCAAGAGTCTCCTGAAGACCAGGAATAGCAATAGATATAGTCCGGCCCTGAACTGGGGCTGCTGGAGCATCAACCACTGGGGGCTGCTCCTGAACTGGTACAACAGGCGGGTCAGCTGGCACTGCCTCAGCCGCCCTACCTCTAACTCTAGCACGACCGCGCCCACGGCCTCTAACAGGTGGCAATGGAGGTCGTCCACCTCGTCCTGATGCTCGCGTTCTCGCCATCTGCGAGAGAATAGAATATAGAAGTTCAGTTCTCAGAACAACAAGATCGCACGACACAGTTCAAGAAAAGTGAAGTTTTCCTAAAGGTTCGCAGCCTCCCGAGGATAAGTACAGGCGTCCCCATACCGATCCACAAGACTCTACTAACCGGCTCAAGACTCACGAGGCCTAGTAAACCTAGGCTCTGATACCAACTTGTCACGACCCCAAATCCGGTCGTGATGGCGCCCAGCACATTGCTAAGCCAGCCCGACCAATCAATATCAACAACGGAGCTAGAAGCTCTCTTTAACCCATTTAAGCATTTCAAAATATGAAACAATAGTAGTATTTATACCAACAGCGGGGAGATCAAGTCCCAAAATATACTAACTCCCATAGACCGAAGGGTCATTTTAGAAAATTACGCCCCAATCCCTAATTTAACTGTTCCCCTAAGTTCATTTCTGCTATTGTGGGTTGCCGGGAGAGTCGGTTTCGAAAATTTGAGCATTTTGGGACACTTAGTCCCTAAATAAGAGCTTTGAAGCTAGAAAACGGTCCGTAGCCGGAACAGTGTTAAGACGATCTCAGAACGGTAATCCGATGGTTCCATTAGTTCCGTTAGGTGATTTTGGGGTTGGGAGCGCATTCGGAATGTATTTTGGAGGTCCGTAGCTCAATTAGGCTTGAAATGCCGAAGGTTGAAATTTTGGCGAATCCGAACGATAGGTGAGATTTTGATCCGGGGGTCGAAATGGAATTCTGACAATTTCTGAGGCTTCGTTATGTGAATTTGGATATGTCCGCAAAGTTTCAAGTCATTCGGACGTCGTTTGGTCGGGTTTTAGATCGAATGTGCAATTCGGAAAGTTTTAAGAAATTTAGGCTTGAATTCGATGTGAATTATGGGTTTTGATGTTGTTAGACGTGTTTTTATGATTTGAACGAGTTCATATCGTGTTTTGGAGTATGTTGGTGGTTTTCGTTGGGGTCCCGGGAGCCTCGGGATGAATTCGGGGGTCCAAACGGACCAATTTGTGCCAAAGGCACTGCTGTTCTGCTGCAATAACTGCAGAACAATTTTGCTCTCCGCGATCGCGGAGATGGCCATACGATCGCGTAAGGGAGAAATCCTGAGTTCTGCGATCGCGAAGTAAAGCCTGCGATCGCGTAAGGCTGGAGGTTGAACCAGTGCGATCGCGTGAGGGAGTATGCGATTGCGTAGGGTATTGGTCGGAAGCAGTGCGATCGCGTGAGGGAGTATGCGATCGCGTAGGGTAGTTAGGGAGCCGGACGAGTTTGTTCTTCGCGATCGCGTTAGTACGTTTGCGATCGCGTAGTATTGATGAGTTGTTCACTGCGATCGCGTCCAGGGTCACGCGATCGCGTAGAGGAAAAATTAGGCCGCCCATATTTTGTGCATCGCGATCGCAAGCCCGGTGCTGCGATCGCGTAGAGTAAAATGGCCTGGCAGTGACTTTAAGTCCAGAACATTTCAGCCGCGGCCTAACACACCAAAACCGCCATTGTTGAGCTCCAAGAGAGGATTTTGAAGGGGAAACGCTGGGATATCATCGGGAAATCATCGGGGGTAAGTTTCTTGACCTTAATTCGTTGGTTTATCATGAAATCCGTGATTATTTCACTGAAATTGGGAGATTAAAGGTGGATTTGAGCCCTAGGCCTAAATGTTAGAAAATCTCTGATTTGAGTGGGAAAATGGAGTCCGATTTTGGAAAATTTTATATGCCTAGACTCGTATTGAGATAAGGAACCCGAATATATAATTTTCGTGATTTTTCGATAAGCGTACCGAAAGTCGGGTTTTGGAAACTTGTGGGTTTTGGTGTATTTTGAGTTATTTTGATTGGGTAATGCCCAATTAGCCTATTTTGATGTGATTCTATTGATTTTTTTAAGATTCTACACTTGTGGAGGCCGACATTCACGGCAAGAGAGTTGTTTCATAGCGGTTTTGTACCGGAGTCGAGGTAAGTGGCTTGTCTAACCTCGTGTGGGGGAATTCTCACCCCTAGGATATTATGTGATAGTTTAAATGCCTTGTACGCGAGGTGACGGGCGTGTACATGCGCTGGTTTTTGAAAACGCACTTTAATTAAAATGTTCTATGAGCGATATTCCTGTCTTTGGCTGTTAATTTGATATTTTACCCGGTAGTGGTTAGGAAAGCATGATTAGGTAGTACTTAACTGTTTAGTTGCCTAATTGCCTTGTTTGAACTCCTTGATAATTATCGGCACTATTTTTCGGTGAAGTTATATTTAAGCATAATTATTCTCTCTGTGGATTCCTTTATTGGCTGTGCTTGTGGACTGCGGGTTCGATTCCCGGAGACCCAGGGCTGTGGGTTCGATTCCCGGAGACCCGGCGTGATATTGGTAGGGACTACGGGTTCGATTCCCGAGATCCTGAGTTATTGGTAGGGACTACGGGTTCGATTCCCGAGATCCTGAGTTATTGGTAGGGACTACGGGTTCGATTCCCGAGATCCCGAGTTATTGGTAGGGACTACGGGTTCGATTCCCGAGATCCTGAGTTATTGGTAGGGACTACGGGTTCGATTCCCGAGATCCTGAGTTATTGGTAGGGACTACGGGTTCGATTCCCGAGATCCTGAGTTATTGGTAGGGACTACGGGTTCGATTCCCGAGATCCCGAGTTATTGGTAGGGACTGCGGGTTCGATTCCCGGAGATCCTGAGTTATTGATTATTTATTGAGACATGGGCTGCGGGTTCGATTCCCGGAGACCCAGAGGTACTGTCAATGGGACTGTGGGTTCGATTCCCACAGGTCCTGGACCTGGTTTTATTGAGTTGACTATTTGTTGTTAGCTTAATTGTAGACGATTGCAGTAGTCATTTATTGTTGTTAATTTCGGAAATTATTATCATTTAAACTGCTTATTATTGTTATTATCATTATATTATTGTTTCTCGGTAGGGCCCTGACCTTCCTCGTCACTACTCCATCGAGGTTAGGCTTGGCACTTACTGAGTACCGCCGTGGTGTACTCATGCTACTCTTCTGCACACTTTTGCTGTGCAGATCCAGGTACATCAGAGCAGGCCCGTGCTAGGTGATTCCGCAGCTTTCTGGGAGACCTCGAGGTATGATCTGCTACGTCCGCGGATCCAGAGGCTTTGCTTCTATTCTAATAGTACTAGTTGGCATTTTTCCTTCATTCCGTTGTTAGACACTCTTTATACGTAGAGCCACAGTTGTATATTCTCTTTTAGTCTGTGTTACCGTGGGATTCCGGATCTTGGTAGTGTTTTATTCATGGTGTTGACGGATGTATGTGCCAAGCGGCACGGATTACATATCTTTTATCCTATTTTTCCGTTGTTTTCTTATTTAAGTGTTCATAGCTTGTATATTCCGCAACGTGTTAGGCTTACCTAGTCGTGGGGATTGGGTGCCATCACGACATGTTCACGATTGGTGAACTAGGGTCGTGACAAGTTGGTATCAGAGCTCTAGGTTCATAGGAGTCACGGGACACAGACCGGTTACTTAGAATCTCGCTGATCGATACGGAGACGTCTGTATTTATCTACGAGGGGCTATGTAACTGTTTAGGAAATTCTTCATTTCTTTGGATTCCTTGTCGTGCGACATTTTTGGCATCAAAATCTAAACTATTGATTTCTATTCTCTCGCAGATGGTGAGGACACGAGCTACTCGCGACGATCAGGTACCCGCGCCCCCTGTTGTCGCCGTTAGAGGCCGAGGCCGAGGTAGAGGACGAGGACGCGCCCGAGGTGCAGCCACAGCACCCGCGCGCACTGCCGCTGAAGTGCCACCGGTGGATCAGGTTAGAGCGCAGGCACCTGGGACACCGACTACATCTGCTACTACTCCAGCACTCCAGGAGACCCTAGCCCGGTTCATGAGTATGTATACCACTTTAGCTCAGGCAGGGTTGCTTCCTCTCATTGCAGCTACATCTCAGGCCGGGGGAGGGGCCCAGACTCCCGTAGCCGCTACACCTTAGCAGTGAGTGCCAGCGGGACAGGTTCCAGAGATTATTGTTATGCCTCCTGCCACCCCAGCACAGCCCGGAGGTGGGCCAGCTGCCTCCGAGGATGAGCAGCGTAGATTGGAGAGGTTTCAAGAAATATGTTCCTCCAGTGTTCAGTGGGTTGGATACAGATGATGCATTGGGTTTTCTAGAGGAGTGTCATCGTATTCTTCGTACTATGGGGATTGTGGAGACCAGCGGGGTTTCCTTCACTGCTTTTCAGTTTCGTGGGGCCGCCTATGATTGGTGGCGCACGTATGAGTTGGATAGTCCAGAGGAGTCTGCTTCATTGACTTGGACGCAGTTTTCAGATCTGTTTTTGAGAGAGTTTGTTCCTCAGAGCCTTAGGGATTCTTGGCGCTCGGAGTTTGAGCGGTTGCGACAGGGCTCCATGTCAGTATCGGAGTATGCTATCAGTTTCACCCTTCTAGCCAGGCATGCACCCGCTTTGGTAGCCACGGTTCGGGAGAGAGTGCGGAGATTTATTGAGGGCCTTGTTCCGCCTATCCGATCCAGCATGGCCAGAGAGTTGGAGACAGATATATCTTATCAGCAGGCAGTTAGCATTGCCAGGAGGATCGAGAGTATGCTCCCTAGAAAGTGGGGAGATAGAGAGGCCAAGAGGTCTCGTGAGTCGGGCCATTTCTCTGGTGCCCGCACTTCAGCAGCCGATCGTTTTGGCAGGGGTTATTCCGGTCGTCCAGTTCACTCAGCATTGCCCGCAGCCAGTAGTACCCCAGCTCTTCCAGCACCTCAGGAGCCTTATTATGCTCCCCCAGTTTCCAGTGCACCTCCTGCGCGGGGTCCTACCAGGGGTCAGACTAGTGGGGGTGAGGCCGGTCAGTCACAGTCACTGTGCCCTCCCAGAGCTTGCTTTGGGTGCGGGGATACTCTCCATCTGGTCAGGGAGTGCCCCAGGCGTAGGAGGGGAGCACCTCACCAGTCTTCGCAGCATCAGCGTGGCTCTCAGGGTCAGCAGGCTATCATTCCAGCTCCAGCTGCTATTCCACCTGCCCAGCCAGCCAGGGGCGGGGGTCAGGGTTCTAGAGGCCGCCCTCGAGAGGGGGACAGGCCAGATTCTATGCTATTCCTGATCGCGCTGCGGCTGTTGCATCTGACTCTGTTATCACAGGTATTATTCTGGTTAGTCACAGGGAGGCATCGGTTCTATTCGACCCCGGTTCCACTTTTTCATATGTGTCTTCTTACTTTGCTTCTCATCCGGGTGTGCCTCGGGATTCTTTGAGTGCCCCCATTTATGTTTCCACTCCGGTGGGTGATTCTTTGGTAGTGGACCGCGTATATCGGTCGTGTTTGGTTACCATTTGTGATTTTGAGACCAGAGCGGATCTATTGCTGCTTGGGATGGTCGATTTTGATATTATTCTGGGCATGGACTGGTTGTCGCCCCATTATGCTATTCTTGATTGTCACGCCAAGACCGTGACGCTGGCTATGCCAGGCATTCCACGTATTGAGTGGAGTGGTACTCTAGATCACACCCCTAGCCGTGTTATTTCTTTTCTCAGAGCTCAGCGTATGGTTGAGAAGGGGTGTGCTGCTTATCTAGCCTATGTGCGGGACGTCGGTGTTGACACTCCCTCTATTGATTCTGTTCATGTGGTACGTGACTTTGCTGATGTATTTCCAGCTGATCTTCCGGGCATGCCGCTCGACAGAGATATTGACTTTGCTATTGACTTGTTGCCGGACACTCAGCCCATTTCTATTCCACCGTACCGTATGGCTCCTCCTGAGTTGAAGGAGTTGAAGGATCAATTACAGGAGTTATTGGGCAAGGGTTTTATTCGACCCAGTGTTTCGCCTTGGGGTGCTCCTGTATTGTTTGTGAAGAAAAAGGACGGTTCTATGCGTATGTGTATTGACTATCGTCAACTGAACAAGGTTACAGTGAAGAACCGGTATCCTTTGCCCCGTATTGATGATTTATTTGACCAGCTATAGGGCGCACAGGTGTTTTCTAAGATTGATTTGCGCCCTGGGTATCACCAGCTGAAGATTCGGGAGCCAGATATCCCGAAGACTGCCTTCAGGAACCGGTATGGTCACTATGAGTTCCTCGTGATGTCTTTTGGGCTGACTAATGCCCCAGCAGCCTTTATGCATTTGATGCACAGTGTGTTCGGGCCTTATCTAGACTCGTTCGTGATTGTCTTCATTGATGATATTCTAGTATATTCCCGGAGCCGGGAAGAGCACGAGCAGCATTTGAGGATAGTGCTTCAGATTCTGAGGGAGAAGCAGCTTTATGCCAAGTTCTCTAAATGTGAATTCTGGTTGAGTTCAGTGGCATTTTTGGGCCACGTGGTGTCGAGTGATGGTATTCGAGTAGATCCGAGGAAGGTGGAGGTCGTGCAGAGTTGGCCCAGACCCTCCTCCGCTACTGAGATTCGCAGTTTCCTTGGTTTGGCGGGCTATTACCGTCGTTTCGTAGAGGGTTCTCTTCGATTGCAGCACCTATGACTAGATTGACCCAAAAGGGTGCCCCTTTTCAGTGGACAGACGAGTGTGAGGCGAGCTTTCAGAAGCTCAAGACAGCTTTGACTTCGGCCCCTATATTGATGTTGCCTACAGGTTCGGGGTCCTATACCGTATATTGTGATGCCTCACGAGTTGGACTCGGTGCGGTATTGATGCAGGACGGTAGGGTGATTGCCTACGCGTCGAGACAGCTGAAGGTGCATGAGAAGAATTACCCTGTTCATGATTTGGAGCTAGCTGCCATTGTTCACGCCTTGAAAATTTGGCGTCATTATTTATATAGGGTTCCTTGTGAGATCTACACCTGATCACCGGAGCTTGCAGCACTTGCTTAAGCAGAAGGACCTGAATATGCGTCAGAGGAGGTGGTTGGAGCTACTGAAAGACTATGATATTACTATTCTCTATCATCCGGGCAAGGCTAATGTGGTTGTCGATGCCTTGAGTCATCGGGCAGAGCGTTTGGGGAGTTTGGCGTATCTACCAGCTTCGGAGAGGCCTATGGCGATGGATGTACAGGCTTTAGCCAGGCAGTTTGTTAGACTGGATCTTTCGGAGCCCAGCCGGGTTCTAGCTTGTGTGGTTTCTCGGTCTTCTCTATTTGACCGCATCAGGGAGCGTCAGTTCGACGACCCTCATTTGCTTGTCCTTCGGGATAGAGTTCGGCGTGGTGATGCTCGAGATGTTACCATCGGGGATGATGGAGTCATGAGGATGCAGGGGCGTATCTGTGTGCCCAATGCAAATGATCTTCAAGAGCTGATTCTAGTAGAGGCCCATAGTTCGCGGTATTCCATCCATCCGGGTGCCGCGAAGATGTATCGGGACTTGAAACAACATTACTGATGGAGGCGGATGAAGAGGGATATAGTTGATTATGTTTCCAGATGCCTCAACTGCCAGCAGGTAAAGTATGAGCATCAGCGTCCGGGTGGATTGATGCAGCAGATTGAGATTCCCGAGTGGAAATGGGAGCGCATTACCATGGACTTTGTATCCGGACTTCCACGGACGGTTAGGAAGTTTGATTCTATTTGGGTCATTGTGGATCGGCTGACCAAGTCCGCCCATTTTATACCGGTGAGCACTGCTTATTCATCGGAACGACTGGCGGAGATCTATATCAGGGAGATAGTTCGGCTGCATGGTATTCCAGTTTCCATCATTTCGGATAGAGGCACTCGGTTCACTTCACGGTTCTGGAGAGCCGTACAGCAGGAGTTAGGTACTCGGGTAGAGCTGAGCACAGCCTTTCACCCCCAGACTGATGGTCAGTCCGAGCGCACTATTCAGATTTTGGAGGATATGCTCCGTGCGTGCGTGATTGAGTTTGGAGGTTCGTGGGATCACTTCTTGCCGCTGGCGGAGTTTGCTTATAACAACAGCTACCAGTCTAGTATTCAGATGGCACCGTATGAGGCCCTATATGGTAGGAGGTGCAGGTCTCCCGTGGGTTGGTTTGAGCCAGGCGAGGCCAGGTTGCTAGGTACTGATATGGTTCGGGAGGCTATGGACAAGGTCAAGGTGATTCAGGACAGACTTCGTGCAGCCCAGTCTAGACAGAAGAGTTATGCGGACAAGAAGGTTCGCGATGTGGCTTTTATGGTTGGTGCGCGGGTTCTGCTTCGAGTCTCGCCCATGAAGGGTGTTATGAGGTTTGGGAAGAAAGGAAAGCTGAGTCCTAGATTTATTGGTCCTTTTGAGATTTTGAGGCGTGTTGGGGAGGTTGCTTATGAGTTGGCCTTACCTCCCAGCCTAGCCGGAGTTCACCCCGTATTTCATGTCTCCATGCTCCGGAGATACCATGGCGACCCGTCGCATGTGTTGGATTTCACATCTGTTCAGCTAGACAAGGATCTGTCTTATGTTGAGGAGCCAGTAGCCATTCTAGACAGGCAGGTCAGGAAGCTAAGGTCAAAGAACATCGCTTCGGTAAAAGTTCAGTGGCGGGGCCAGCCGGTCGAGGAGGCGACTTGGGAGACCGAGCAGGATATGCGCAGTCAGTACCCTCATCTTTTCACTACTTCAGGTATGTTTTCTATGCTCGTTCGAGGACGAACGAATCTTTAAGTGTGGGAAGATGTAATGACCCGACCGGTCGTTTTAGAAAATTACGCCCCAATCCCTAATTTAACTGTTCCCCTAAGTTCATCTCTGCTATTGTGGGTTGCCGGGAGAGTCGGTTCTGAAAATTTGAGCATTTTGGGACACTTAGTCCCTAAATAAGAGCTTTGAAGCTAGAAAATGGCCCGTAGCCGGAACAGTGTTAAGACGATCTCGGAACGGTAATCCGATGGTTCCATTAGTTCCGTTAGGTGATTTCGGGGTTGGGAGCGCGTTCGGAATGTATTTTGGAGGTCCGTAGCTCAATTAGGCTTGAAATGCCGAAGGTTGAAATTTTGGCGAATCCGAACGATAGGTGAGATTTTGATCCGGGGTTGGAATGGAATTCTGATAATTTCTGTAGCTTCGTTATGTGAATTTGGATATGTCCGCAAAGTTTCAGGTCATTCGGACATCGTTTGGTCGGGTTTTAGATCGAATGTGCAATTCGGAAAGTTTTAAGAAATTTAGGCACAAAATGTGAATTAAAAGTTTTGATATTGTTAGACGTGTTTTTATGATTTGAACGAGTTCATATCGTGTTTTGGAGTATGTTGGTGGTTTTCGTTGGGGTCCCGGGAGCCTCGGGATGAATTCGGGGGTCCAAACGGACCAATTTGTGCCAAAAGGCACTACTGTTCTGCTGCAATAACTGCAGAACAATTTTGCTCTCCGCGATCGCGGAGATGGCCATGCGATCGCGTAAGGGAGAAATCCTGAGCTCTGCGATCGCGAAGTAAAGCCTGCGATCGCGTAAGGCTGGAGGTTGAACCAGTGCAATCGCGTGAGGGAGTATGCGATCGCGTAGGGTATTGGTCGGAAGCAGTGCGATCGCGTGAGGGAGTATGCGATCGCGTAGGGTAGTTGGGGAGCCGGACGAGTTTGTTCTTCGCGATCGCGTTAGTACGTTTGCGATCGCGTAGTATTGATGAGTTGTTCACTGCGATCGCGTCCAGGGCCACGTGATTGCGTAGAGGAAAATTAGGCCGCCCATATTTTGTGCATCGCGATCGCAAGCCCAGTGCTACGATCGCGTAGAGTAAAATGGCCTGGCAGTGACTTTAAGTCCAGAACATTTCAATCGCGGCCTAACACACCAAAACCGCCATCGTTGAGCTCCAAGAGAGGATTTTGAAGGGGAAACGCTGGGATATCATCGGGAAATCATCGGGGTAAGTTTCTTGACCTTAATTCGTTGGTTTATCATGAAATCCGTGATTATTTCACTGAAATTGGAAGATTAAAGGTGGGTTTGAGCCCTAGGCCTAAATGTTAGAAAATCTCCGATTTGAGTGGGCAAATGGAGTCCGATTTTGGTAAATTTTATATGCCTAGACTCGTATTGAGATAAGGAACCCGAATATATAATTTTCGTGATTTTTCGATAAGCGTACCGAAAGTCGGGTTTTGGCAACTTGTGGGTTTTGGTGTATTTTGAGTTATTTTGATTGGGTAATGCCCAATTAGCCTATTTTGATGTGATTCTATTGATTTTTATCAGATTCTACACTTGTGGAGGCCGACATTCGCGGCAAGAGAGTTGTTTCTTAGCGGTTTTGTACCGGAGTCGAGGTAAGTGGCTTGTCTAACCTCGTGTGGGGGAATTCTCACCCCTAGGATATTATGTGATAGTTTAAATGCCTTGTACGCGAGGTGCCGGGCGTGTACATGCGCTGGTTGTTGAAAACGCAGTTTAATTAAAATGTTCTATGAGCGATATTCCTGTCCTTGGCTGTTAATTTGATATTTTACCCGGTAGTGGTTAGGAAAGCATGATTAGGTAGTACTTAACTGTTTAGTTGCCTAATTGCCTTGTTTGAACTCCTTGATAATTATCAGCACTATTTTTCGGTGAAGTTATATTTAAGCATAATTATTCTCTCTGTGGATTCCTTTATTGGCTGTGCTTGTGGACTGCGGGTTCGATTCCCGGAGACCCAGGGTTGTGGGTTCGATTCCTAGAGACCCGGCGTGATATTGGTAGGGACTACGGGTTCGATTCCCGAGATCCTGAGTTATTGGTAGGGACTACGGGTTCGATTCCCGAGATCCCTGAGTTATTGGTAGGGACTACGGGTTCGATTCCTGAGATCCTGAGTTATTGGTAGGGACTACGGGTTCGATTCCCGAGATCCCGAGTTATTGGTAGGGACTATGGGTTCGATTCCCGAGATCCTGAGTTATTGGTAGGGACTACGGGTTCGATTCCCGAGATCCCGAGTTATTGGTAGGGACTGCGGGTTCGATTCCCGGAGATCCTGAGTTATTGATTATTTATTGAGACATGGGCTGCGGGTTCGATTCCCGGAGACCCAGAGGTACTGTCAATGGGACTGTGGGTTCGATTCCCACAGGTCCTGGACTGGTTTTATTGAGTTGACTATTTGTTGTTAGCTTAATTGTAGACGATTGCAGTAATCATTTATTGTTGTTAATTTCGGAAATTATTATCATTTAAACTGCTTATTATTGTTATTATCATTATATTATTTGTTTCTCGGTAGGGCCCTGACCTTCCTCGTCACTACTCCATCGAGGTTAGGCTTGGCACTTACTGAGTACCGCCGTGGTGTACTCATGCTACTCTTCTGCACACTTTTGTTGTGCAGATCCAGGTACATCAGGACAGGCTCGTGCTAGGTGATTCCGCAGCTTTCTGGGAGACCTCGAGGTATGATCTGCTACGTCCGCGGATCCAGAGGCTTTCCTTCTATTCTAATAGTACTAGTTGGCATTTTTCCTTCATTCCGTTGTTAGACACTCTTTATACGTAGAGCCACAGTTGTATATTCTCTTTTAGTCTGTGTTACCGTGGGATTCCGGATCTTGGTAGTGTTTTATTCATGGTGTTGACGGATGTATGTGCTAAGCGGCACGGATTACATATCTTTTATCCTATTTTTCCGCTGTTTTCTTATTTAAGTGTTCATAGCTTGTATATTCCGCAACGTGTTAGGCTTACCTAGTCGTGGGGATTGGGTGCCATCACGACATGTTCACGATTGGTGAACTAGGGTCGTGACACTCCCATAGACCGAAGGGTCAAGAGTCATGAGCCTCTACTGAACGTAAGTGTGTAATAAAGTTTATAACAACTCAGTGCGGAAAGGAAAGACAACAAGATAAGAAATGACAGCTAGAAGGGGAGTCAGGTCCTGCGGACGCTGCAGCTACCTCGACTATCCCGCACAATGCCTCCAAGTAGCTACCGAATCAAGTCTGCCGAGAGGTACCTGGATCTGCACACAAGGTGCAGGGAGTAAAATGAGTACTGCCAGACTCAGTGGTAATAAACAAGGGTAAGACAATGCAGATAAGAAATCCGCAATAAAGCACTATGTAAAACTATAATCAGCTACCCTGTCATAGAATCAATATTCACTGTACCTGTACCAACAAATACCAATAAATAGCATAACAACTAGCAGATGTAGCTAAATGCAATGCAATGCATGATATGACCGCTACGGCGCGTAGCCCGACTCCAATTTTGGGTACCCGTGCTCACTGTGGGGGTTCAGACTCCGGAGGGGCTCCTACAGCCCAAGCACATCTCATAGAGATATTCCTGCGGCGTGCAGTCCGATCCAACATATATATCTCGCTGCGGCGCGCAGCCCGATCCACTACTAGTCAGCTAATATGCACATACAGCCTCACAGGCTCAAAAGTAGTTTTTGAAAACTCTTTTATCATTTTTCAGTTGGAAAACAGTAATATCAAGTTCCAGAGATTGGGATTAGCATAATAACAGAAATAGCTGCGGACTAGTAGTAAACTAGCATGTCTATATGATAAGATAATGATAACGATCCTCGCGGGATCCAATAACTGGCTCACGGCCCACAAGTATACTCAACCGCCCAAGAAGGGGGTTCAACGGCTCGAGAATAGCCAATAATACAGTATCAACAGGTCGGACTAATATATAGTCTCCGGTTCATGATCGACCCCGCACTCTCAAGAGTGTGCGTGTCTCGCCGCTATACAGCATCACAAAGTGGTATACCGGGGTTTCGAACCCGCTGGTCATCACCCACATCTATTACTCACCTCAATACGGCGCGACGACTACTCCGCAATGCCCTTGCCACGAGAATCAAGCTTCGCACGCGTAGAATCTGATCAAATACAGTAGAAATACAACAAATTAGGCCAATGGGACGACACCCAATCAATATAACTCAATTTACATCGAAATTCCCAAAGTTGTCAAAACCCGACTTTCGGTATGCTTGTCGAAAAATTATAAAAGTCATATATTCGGAATCCTCATCTCGATACGAGTCTAGGCATATAAAATTTACCAAAATCGGACTCCATTTGGCCACTCAAATCGGTGTTTTTCTTCAATTTAGGCCTAGGGCTCAAACCCACCTTTAATCTTCCATTTACAGAAATTTAACCAATGATTTCATGTTAAAATGATGTAATTAAGCCACAAAACTTACCTTCAATGAAATCCCAATGATTTCCCAGCAATCTCCCATCAATTTCTTCTCTTGGAACTCAAAAATGGGGGTTTTGGGTATTAAACCCGCGACTAGTCTGTTCTGAACTTAAACTCTCTGCGAGACCCATTTGCTCTACGCGATCGCGACTCTACTCACGCGATCGCGATGCTCAAAAATTTCGCCCTCACGCGATCGCAACTCTCCTCACGCGATCGCGATGTACAAACATCCGGCTTCACGCGATCGCGTCCCTCTTCCTGCGATCGCGTAGCACATTTTTCCCTGGACCCCATTTCTCTTCTACGCGATCGTGTAGACGCTCATGCGATCGCGATGACCACCCGGCTAACTCTACGCGATCGCGTCCGTGCCCCTGCAATCGCGTTGCTTCTGTTCTTGACCTTACGCGATCGCGTCCCTATCTCTGTGATCGCGAAGGGTAAAATTCTGCTGCACTAATTGCAGCAGAAACAGCAGTGCATTTGGCACAAAATGGTCCGTTTGGACCCCCGAATTCATCCCGAGGCCCCCGGGACCCCAACGAAAACCACCAACATACTCCCAAACACGATACAAACTTGTTCCAATCATAAAAATACCATCCTAAACATCAAAATCACCAATTACACACGGATTCAAGCCTAAATTTCTTAAAACTTTCCGAATTACACATTCGATCAAAAACCCGACCAAACGACGTCCGAATGACCTGAAATTTTGCAGGCACATCCAAAATCACCTAACGAAGCTACAGAAATTGTCGGAATTCCATTCCGACCCCCGGATCAAAATATCACCTACCATCCGGATTTCGCCAAAATTCAACCTTAGCCAATTCAAGCCTATTTCTACACCGGGCCTCCAAATTCAATTCCGATCGCTCCCCTAAGTCACAAATCACCTCCCGGAACTAACTGAATCATCAAAATCCTATTCCGAGCCCTCTAACCAAATAGTCAACTCCGGGTTGACTTTCCTTATTCAAGTTTCCTTCAAAAAGGCTATATGCCTCATTTTCAATCCAATTCACTCCTAACTCACCCGATAGACTCTAACACCTGATATAAAATCATAAAACATGTATTTACAACATAACGGGGTGGTAATTCTCGTGACGACGGGCCGGGTCGTCACACCTGTACGGTTGAAATATATACATATGCAACAGCAGGAAACATTATCGAACATTTATAAGGAAAGAACGTGCTCTGAAATAGCAACCATTAATATATATTATCAGAAATAATCGGAACAATAGAATAAAACTTACTTTCATATCTCAATTCATTTTCATTTCGTACCTTGTGGTAGGCGTACCACTCGTTCCCAGATTTAATAATAGGCTACCGGCAACTATGGCCAATGCCAATAATCATATAACTTTGTGGGCGGCGTGCCACACGATCCCATTTTCTTATTATATAAGTGGCCGACGTGCCGCACGATCCCAATTCTTTAATATATAAGTGGTCGGCGTGCCACACGATCCCAATTCTTTAATATATATTACTGGCATTGAACCAATAATCTATGATCAACAATATGTATATACATGTATTACCGGTATTAAACTAATAATCTTCAATTTCAATAATATTTATATTACCGGTGTAAAACCAATAAATAATAACTAATCAACAATATATGCATGTTACCGATGTGATACCCAATAATCTTTAATCAACAATTTATATATATTAGCAGTATGAAACCAGTAATAATTTCCTTTCATATAATCACATAGAATTAATAGGAATTTAATCCATTTAAGACCCACAGTCATGCTCGACCCCCAACGTATAGGTACTCGTCACCATACCTATACGTCGGACTCCACACATAATAATTAGAACATAAACTCAATTCCTATTTCCTCAAGCTAGGATAGAACAAACACTTACCTCGAAAGTTTACGATCAATTCAATCCATAGCAACGCCTTTTTCTTTTGAATTTGGCTCCAATCCAATCGTATCTATACACAATTGATTTAATATCATCAATACTACTTAAGAAACTAGTTCATATGGCCAAATATAATTTTTACAATATTCTGCTTGGAATAGTAAAAATCGACCCCAGGCCCACATGATCGAAACTCGAGGTTCGAACCAAAATAAATTCACCCAATCATCTACGAGTTCAAATATGCAATTTTTTCTTAAGTTCGACCCCAAAACGAGGTCTAGATCGCAAATTCTTTGAAAACACTAACTATACTCATTTCTCTAATTTTTTACCCATTTACACCTGTTTAGGCCTATGAACACAAATAATATTATTGTTGTTGTTGTATTGAAGAAAAATGAAGAAAATGAGTCAGGAATCACTTACCCAAAAAGTTTGACGAAAATCACCGAAGAATCGCCAAGAAATAGTGTTGGAGAAGAGATAGTTTGTGAAATGGGATGAAAATCCTGATTCTATTCTATTTTGGGATTAAATTCACTGGGCAGAATTTTTGTTCTACACGATCGCATGAACAGGGTTGCGATCGCGGAAGGTAAATGCTCAAGTCTACGCGATCGCCTAGAAGGAATTCGCTGGGTGGTCCATTTGCACTACGCGATCGCGTGGAATGGCTTGCGATCGCATAGAGGAAGGACGGGAAGCTACGCGATCGCGTGAGACGGGATGCGATCGCGTTGAAGAAATGGCCAAGGCAGTGCAATCGCGTGAACGAGGTCGCGATCGTGTAGAGAAAATCTGTGTAAAAATTGCAGAATTTTTGCTGTGTTTTCAAGTCCAAAACCACTCCGTTACCTATTCGAAACTCACCCGAGCCCTCGGGACTCCAAACCAGATATGTACATTGACTCAAAAATATCATACGAACTTGCTCGCGCGATCAAATCGCCAAAATAACATCAAAATCAATGAATTGACCCTTAAAATTCAAGAATCTTTCCATATTTTCATAACTTCCAAATTTTCCAATTTAAGGCCGAAACACGTCAAACGACGTCCGTTTTCAACCAAACTTTACAAGAAGCGCTTAACCAACATATATGACATGTACCAGGCATCGGAACCAAAATACGAGTCCGATACCATTACTTTTTAATCAAATTTCAGTTTCATTTTCCTTAAATATTTTCATAAAATAATTTAATAGAAAAATTCTTTTGCCGGGGTTCTAGACTTCGGATTGCGATTCCGGGCATATGCCCGTGTCCCATATTTTTCTACAGATTTTCTGAGACCGTCAAATCACAGATTCAGGTCCGTTTATCAAAAATGTTGACCAAAGTCAACCATATCAATATTAATATCAAAATTCTTCAAAATTTTTCACATATTTCATATATTTCAACATGAAAATTTTCCGGCTTCGCGCCCGGACTGCGCATGCAAATCGAGGCAACTATAAATGAGGTTTTCAAGGCCTCAGAACCTCGAAATGACTGAAAAAACAAGTGATGACCCTTTGTGTCGTCACACCTACTTCGACCCGCATTCTTTTGATGGAATCAAGCCGCGTTCTTTTGATGGAATAGCTGCAAGTTCTTTTGATGTTCCTCCGTTGCCATTGCCAACAATATCAGACATCACTCTTTCTTCTAATATTACTCAAAGTGCCGTTTTCCAATTTGCTACATTTTTTGGCTTTACTACCCTTCTTACCCTCCCTCTTATAGCACCTCGATTGTAATCTATATATAATAAAAAGGAGAGACAAGCACATTATTAAGACAAGTGGCATAACCACAAAAAGTCAAGTGGCAATATTAAGATAAAATAAACTAACTTCTTAACGAAAGAAAACTTCTTACATTTTGAATGAATTGGTTACTCTATTTAAATTAACAAATATAGTTATATTATAATTAGCTATATTAAAAAAATGAAAATATAAAAAAATAATTACTCATTCAAATTGGGGAGTAGTTTCACTTTGGAGTTTTAAGTTATCTTAAAATTAAAAAAATTAAAAATAAATTTGCTACAATAAACAAATGAAAATATTAATAATTAAAAATGGCATTATTAATACAGAATAAACTACCTTTTTAGCAAAAAAATCTTCTTAATTGTTTTAAGTAATTGGTTACTTTATTTGAATTATAAATATAAATATCATATAATTATCTATATTAAAAATAGGAAAGTATAAATAAATAAAAATAGCTACTCAATAAGACGCCAAATATTGATTTAAAATTATTTTAAATATAAAATGAAATTAAAAAATAAAAATTTTGCCAATTCAAATTTGGGAGTAGTTTCAAGTTGGAGTTTTATGAAAAAAAAAAACTACTTTTCTAACTAATATTTTAAATTAATAAATATAGATATCTTATAATTAGCTATAAAAATGAAAAAAATTACTCATTCAAATTGGGGAGTAGTTTTAAGTTGGAGTTTTAAGAATATATTAAATAAAAAAACAAATGAAAAAATATAAAATTAGCCATAGTAAAAAAATGAAAATATATAAATAAAAGAAATACCCATTCAAATTTAGGAGTAGTTTCAAGTTGGAGATATATTAAAAAAAATAAAAATAACTTTCAATTCAAATGAAAAGTACAAGAAGTCAAGTGTCATTGTTAAGACAAAGTATTTTTCAAATGGCATTTTTCTACCTGGGAGTAGTTTCAAGTTGGAGTTTTAAAATTATTTTAAAATAAAAAAGCTAAAACTAAGAAAAAAAATTAAATTAGCTACAGTAAAAACAAAAAATATTAAAAAATAAAATAAAAAATGCTACATACTCAAGTTGGGGAGTAGTTTTGGTTACTCCCTTTCTAACTATAAACCTTCGAATCTTAATTTTTAATTAATTGGTTACACTATTTATTTATAAATACATATGTTATAATTAGATATTAAAAAAAAGGAAAAAAAAATCCATTCATATTAGGGAGGAATTTCAAGTTGGAGTTTTATAATATTTTAAAATAAAATAAAATAAATTAGCTATAATAAAAAAATATTACTTTATTTAAATTTTTAATAAATTACAAAATTTAAAAATTAATCAAATAAGTATTAGAGTAGAAAGGAATGTCCGAAAATAGGGGGATAGC
Organism: Nicotiana noctiflora; assembly: GCA_032618575.1. Classification (NCBI taxonomy): domain Eukaryota; kingdom Viridiplantae; phylum Streptophyta; class Magnoliopsida; order Solanales; family Solanaceae; genus Nicotiana; species Nicotiana noctiflora. The sequence continues at coordinate 94,232 of JASVEL010007991.1, forward strand.
GGTAATTTTATGATATTTACGTTTTAAATAAATTAAAAAATAAAAGATAAATAGGTAACACTCAAGAAAATTATCAATAGTTCTAAGTACTTGCTAATTCAATAATAAAAATAAAAATGATCAATTTTTTTATTTGATTACTATATGATGTGTATCCTTTAATTATGTATAGATTTTGTTATATTTCTACACACTATATTAAATAATAAAATATAACTAATATTTATTAAGTAAATATGATATATTAGATCATAATTTATAAGGTTAATATTTTATCAAATTATCCGCGCGTCGCGCGGGTTCTTATACTAGTGGAGTGATAATGGAGGAGAGCTAGAGAATTTGGGTGGGAGAAGAGGTATGAATTTGTGGGTTGAGGGAAAAAGAGTAAAGTGTATGCAAAAAGAGAGAATGTGTTTAGTCAATTTTACGGTAATTATGTGAGAGAGAAAACTAAAAAGGAGTGAGAAAAATATTATTTAACATATATGGTGCCTTAAATATAGGATGTAACTATAATTAACTATTTAGCTATAAAGCATAAAATGTATATATAGAATATAATATTTTAAAATAATATTTAATTAAAATAAAGAGGATACTAAAATTTTTTATAGGAAGTAAAAATTTCAAAAATAAATAAAAAAGCTGAAAAACGGAATACCTTTTCGATAGTGCTGTTATTATTTCCAAAATATCTGTCCCCCCTTTTTTATCGATTCTTTTCCCAAAAGACGTTTCTTTTTCATCGAAGGTAAAATTGAAGTCCTTTTATGTACTGTCGCCAAAAGTTTCTCTCTTCAATAAACGGCGAAGATTCGATCAGGAGAACAGGGGACGACTAACTGCAAGGTAAGAAAGAACTATATCTTCAGATTCTAATAGTAGCATCATCAATGGCGGACTAGTCGAACGGTTTCATCGCCAATTCACATTACAACGCGCCGTTCTCACCGGATTTCATTCTCTGTGGTCAGATTCAGTTGTCGAAATTTCCTCTATTGCATCGGAACCCTAGGTTTGTACTGATTTCAGATTGAAATTTGATGTTACGCTTGTCCCGGTGTCAGATTTAAGATAGTTATAGTTGTTCAACGTCATAATTATCAGCGATGCTCCAATATTTATCGCTTTTACTTGTTTATTGGATTCATTTAGTGTTACTTATATGTTGAAATGTTACAAAATGTTAGATTTTGATGCGATTTATTTGATTCTGCTGCATTGGACTTGGAGTTATTGGACTCTACTTTGTTTTTCAGATTGCTGATTTTAGATGTTGACTTGCTGTTCTGTTGTTGACTTAATTGCTTTATTAGCTGAATGTACTCTCGCAGGAGACGTCGAGAATTGAAGAAGCAAAGTTTTTCTAAAAGCTTAGTGGCGTTTTATGAACTTTTGATTTGGGAAAAAAGCTTTATTGATTGAGTAGTACCATTATTCGTGGGAAGTTTTTAACTGCACTTATCTTTTTTCTGATGTACGATGAGTGTTTGATTGCCATTTCTGATTAATTTGAAAACTTAGAAAGTTCAAGATGATATTTTGATGAACATACTAGAGTAAATAATTGACATGGTAGTTAAACACACTGCTTGCCCTTGTGAGAAAAAGCCACATTTTTGCTTTGCCTCTTCACTATATTTCACAAAGATGACATAAAGTGGGTGAAATAACACAAAAAAGTCGCCTAATCTCTGAAGGGACTTTTGCTCACGACTTTCTATGTTAAGGCCTTAAGGGGGCCTCAACTAAATTTTGTTGGCAATGGTAGTTGGTGAATTACAATATATGTAACATGGGTTGAGGGTCAAGTCGGTAGTTTTCTTGCATCCTCCGCTTGCTGTGCTCGGGTATCATATGTGGTCCCAAATTAAAGAGTCTTCAGTACTAGATAAAAAGCACCTAAATGGGAGTACTTGGGATAATGGGGGTAGAGTAGACCACAAATGCATTGGTCTATTTACTGTTTTAATTCTTTAGAAAAATTCAATATTTTCCTAAAACAACTTTTTTTCATTTCCTAATGAATTTATTATATGGATTACGTTATAAAAAACAATTTATTAAATTATTTATACTTTATGTTACTCTCGGTTTTAACATGACATCTCTTTGACCAATTTCTCCATCTTTTTTTGCATTTCAAACTATTAGCTTCAATAACTCGCGTGTTTCCTTTCAAAAATTCGCTGAAGAGTCTTAACCAGAATCTTTCAATTTTTTTTTTTTGGGTGCAAAAACTGTTCTTCAATAAACCACCAAGAATAAAAAGTTCTAAAATTTTGCAATTTTTTTTCATACTTTCCATTATTGCAAAAATTAAATTTTATTTGCCGCAAGGCTATGGTCTAGTGATAAGAGCGCAACTTGTGATGTGTGGGTTAGGCGCAAAGTCATGGGTTCAACTTGTGATGTGTGTGGGTTAGGCACAAAGTCATGGGTTCAGTCCCTGCCACGCTATGGTCTTAGTATTTAAGTGGAGAATGGTAGAGGAATTGGCCCATTAATCATCGGGTTTGAGCGTTCGCCACTTGCCTTGGGGACTTCTAGGTTATAAAGGAAAATTGAAAAACTTTTCCTTGTTGCTCTTTGGTTGTAAAACAGTTTTTCCTTTTATTCGTAGGACATGCAATTTTTGTTTAATCCAGAACAAGTTTTCCAATATTTTTGAAGCAAATGCCACCTAATATACTAGTCTATTTAAAGATAACTTCTGGTTGATTTAATGAAAATCTGTTGACAAAAAATATCTACGTTTCACATAGATGATCTTTTTCTCCTTTTTCAATAGGCTGCCCCAAATGCCTTCTGTCCATTTTATCCTTCTCTAAGACAGGAGTGCAAGTCATCCACAAGTCAACATGTATTCATCGGGAGTCAAAATTGCTGTCAAGTCAGTAAAATGAATTTAAACTAGCCCTGCATTTATGAGAACATGGAATGCAATTGAAATTTCCTACTCTATTTAAAGATAACTCCTAGTGGGTTTAATGAAAATGTGACGACGAAAAATATGTACGTTTCACATAGATGATCTTGTTTTCCTTTTTCAATGGGCTGCCCCAAATGCCTTCTGTCCATTTTATCCTTTTCAAAGACTGGGGTACAAGTCATCCACAAGTCAACATGTATTCATCGGGAGTAAAAATTACTGTCAAGTCAGTAAAATGAATTCAATGCATATATGAGAACATGGAATGCAATTGAATTTCCTACTATCCCAACCGAAGAAAAGGGCAATTATTTTTCAAGAAGGCTGAATAAGTTTGTTAATTTATTTGGCAACTTTTTACAACAATAACAACAACAACCCAGTATATTCCCACAAAGTGGGGTCTGGGGAGGGTAATATGTAGACAGGCCTTACCTCTGCCCGAGAGGGCAGAGGGGCTGTTTCCAGTCGACCCTTGGCACAGGGAAGGGAAAGGCAAACAAAAAAAATAATTATTATTTGGCAACTTTTTGGGTGCTAGATTTCACTCCCCCCCCCCCTCTCTCTCTTGTGTTTCTCTTCTTATTTCAGTTTCTTGTTTTCATTATCTTCTTTCATTTGTTATGGCAAATTGCTTTATCAGTTCTGGAGTTAACTCAGGCCTCAACTTCTAGTTGCAGATTGCTTCTAGTTCTACTATTTTGGTACTCTACTTCATCGTGTATCTGGATTGCACTCAGCCTGAATATTAGCTTATATCTGTGAGCGGTCTCATGGAATATTTTGGCTTGGTTCGTCTGGCTTAATGTTGAAGTGTTAACGAGTAGCACAGGCAGTATTGTGTTTGAAGGTGATCAAGGCAAGTCATCGCAATCGCTGTTCTTGGGTTATAAGACTTTAATCTGAGATATAAAAGTCGACTTATTGGATCTGGTGCATTTCAGGAATTTATTTTGTTGAAGTTATTCTTAGGGAAGTTCTTCTCATGAGGTAGCTGGAGCTATAAAATATCTTGTGGTTCACAAGCAAAATGCTATATAATTGGAAGAAGCCTCACATTATTTTCTCTACAGTGCTTGAGGTTGTTTATGTTGCAATATAACTAGCAATTATGGAACTACTATCACATAAGAAGTTCCCTGTCAATGCGAAAGATTATAAGTTATATGAAGAAGTTGGAGATGGTGTTAGTGCAACTGTGTATCGGGCTCTGTGCATTCCTCTTAATGATATTGTTGCAATCAAGGTTCTGGATTTGGAAAAGTGCAACAATGACCTGGTAAGTCTGCTGTTTTTGTTTTTACACGTGATGCCATCTAAATATGTCTTTTAGATATATGTTAGATGGAAAACACCCTTGTATTGAATTTACTCGGAACAGTGCTGTCAAAGACCTGCTCTTTCATTTTTGATATTTCTTGTCATCTGGTTACCTTTTGTGAAGTTACTTTTTCTTAAAACAATTGGCAATATATTGTAAGAACGTTGCATGACTATACGTATTTGATCCATCTACATAAGGAAGCAAGTCTCCTGGTCCGTCTTCTATAGGTACAGACATGTATTAGTCTGTACCAGTGTTGTCAAAGGCTCATTTGAGGCGCGCTTTAGCCCTGAAGCTCAAGAAAGTTCAGGGTATGCGCTTCGCCTCACTTAGGCTGCGCTTCAGCCTTCAGTGTAGGCAAAGTGTAGGCAAGGTACTGAGGTGTGCGCCTCATTGCCTATAAGTTCTATTTTGAATAAAGCAGTACAAATCAATAACTATGATTGGCAAAAAGACATATAAATTGTTGAGGAAATCATTTTGAATGAAATTGTCACTGTTTTCCTGCATGACATATATATTTTTATGTTTTCTTCGTTGCGCCTTTTGTAGTGGGATTGCAGTGGGTCGTTGTTGCGTCTTTTGTAACTAAAGCCCACACTTCAATTGTGCTTTGCGCTTAAGCTCCGATAGACTTGACCCTTTTTAAACATTTTGCCTTTGACAACACAGGTCTGTACTATTAATAAAGCCCCTACTCCTTTGAGTAAATATCTTGGTCTCTCATCACTACCTTGGTCATGCATTAAAGTTTGTAACAAAATGTAACCAGGTTCTTATTTTACTAGCTTTAAGGAAGATGGGGCTCAATTGGTCCGTTTTCCTTTACTCTAGTTTCTGCAATTCAGCCATCATCTCTTTTTTTTTTCCTTCATTTTTTTCATGAATCTTCCTTAGATTAGTCCATATTTTAGTAAATAGATTTAATTCAAATTAAAACTGAAAAATCAAATGTTCTTACTGGTATGCCTTGTGCAGTATGTGACACATAGTTTCTATATTTAGGCAGAATTTACCACATTGTAATCGTGTATCGCCCTGTGAACATTTTATTCATATTGATGGCATCTTCGAAAGAATTTCTTTTAAGGAGCATTTTTGGGCCTAAACATATGCTCATTTCAATTGCTGAAACCTCCGAAATGTTTTTGTGGTTATAGGATGGAATCCGGAGAGAGGTCCAGACCATGATCTTGATTGATCATGCAAATTTATTGCGTGCACACTGCTCCTTCACTGCTGGTCACAGCCTTTGGGTTGTCATGCCATTCATGGCCGGAGGATCTTGCCTTCATATCATGAAATCTTCTTATCCTGATGGTTTTGAGGAGCCTGTAATTGCCACATTATTGCGCGAGGTCCTCAAAGCCCTTGTATATCTTCATTACCATGGACACATCCATAGAGATGTAAAGGTATTACTGTGTTACCTGGTTCTGTATAATAACAGTTGCATGGCATTCTTACTTCATCCAAAAAAAAGAAATAAAGAAAGAAACAGTTGCATAGCATTCTTTACTAATTGTTTGCCATTTTTGAAGGAAAGGGGAGGCGATGCCTCCTTTTTGTACGTGACCGTGTAGAATTTTCAGCCTCTCTAATATCAAAGTTTTGTATTCTGTCCTACAGCAAATGCAAAAACATGTGGTCTTGATCTAATTTCTTAAGTTTCTCTTCTCTTTCCTCTTCTTCCTCTATTCTTTTTTCCCTGACAATGACATTTTCTTCCTTCATTGTTAATCAACTCGGCGAAGTTAATTTCATGTGGGAATAGTTTTTAGCTGAAATCATCTGAGCTACTCTCATTTTGCTGACTCCAGCATGCTTGCTTATGTCAATTTTCAGCTTTGACTCATTATTTTAGTATATGTTCTCTGCAGGCTGGGAATATTTTGATTGATTCCGATGGTGCTGTTAAATTGGCAGATTTTGGAGTTGCAGCTTGCATGTTTGATACTGGTGATAGGCAACGTTCAAGAAATACTTTTGTTGGAACTCCATGCTGGTAAGTTTCCCAGGGCTGTGGTGAGGTGTGGTTTTTATTGGTAGTGTCATCAGGATATGCACAGACTCTTTTACTTGGAACTGCAATTCCTTTCTTTGTTTTTTTGTTTTTGAAATCTTAATCAGGATGGCTCCTGAAGTGATGCAGCAACTGCATGGATATGATTTTAAGTAAGTATCTAATCTGCATCATGGTTCTATTGTTGGTTTTAGGTCACCTCCCGTACCTTCTAAAAGTTGTTTCAAATTAACAGAGCAGATATTTGGTCGTTTGGAATAACAGCCCTTGAACTTGCTCATGGTCATGCGCCGTTCTCCAAGTACCCACCCATGAAGGTTGATGGATGTTCTTTGCTATACAAAATAGTCATGGAAGTGTTCCCATGTTTTCCTGGAAATTCATTGTTTTGTGATCCTTTCTTCCTTCATAATTCAGGTTCTGCTGATGACCTTACAGAATGCACCGCCAGGCCTTGACTATGAACGGGACAAGAGATTCTCTAAGGTTTGTTTGTTTGAAAAAACTTTTCACTCATATTAAGGTTGGGTCTGAATTTTGGTGCTTTTGCAGTCTTTTAAAGAAATGGTTGCTGCTTGCTTAGTGAAAGATCCAAAGAAGCGTCCATCTTCTGAGAAGCTTTTGAAGCACCCTTTCTTTAAACAAGCACGGTCAAATGATTTTTTGGCACGTTCAATCCTTGATGGCCTCCCACCTCTAGGTGATCGTTTTAGGATGCTTAAGGTCTTGTGCTCATCTTATACTTTGCTTTTCTAGCTGATGGCAGTTCTCAATTCTGCGGAAGTCATATTTGATTTTGATTTTGCAATTTCAACTGCTCTATCAGGCAAAAGAAGCAGATTATCTCTTACAGAACAAGGCAATGTACGAGGACAAGGATCATTTATCACAGGTAAAAAATCAATGTGCCTAAACTGCATATCTGAGGCCCCCCCCCCCCCCCAGAATAAGCTAATCAACATTTCAATGTTATTCTGAACTTTTTCACTGATGCAGCAAGAGTATATTCGTGGTATCAGTGCCTGGAATTTTAACCTGGAGGATCTGAAGAGCCAAGCTGCGCTGGTATGTACTTATTGTCCATTCAATAAAACACAATTTATTTAGCTAACACCATAACAATATCATATCTGTTAAATTTGTTCATCCTTTTTTTTTTGCTGTCCATAGCTTCCGGATTATGACGACATTCCAGATGCTGAAGATTCAAGTACTAGTGGGAAGCTGCGGGAGGGGAATGGTGATATTGGTTCTATAGCAGAAATGCCTAATCAGCCAAGTGTTTCTCATGAGGTATTCAAGTTAACCATGTTGAAGTATTAGTTGCTATCTGTGTGTACTGTTCTTTTCGATGGATTTACACTTCTCTTTTTAAACTTTCTCAAACTCTTATCATACTCAAGTGCCTCCAGTCTGCTATCTCTTTTTGAGTGTACTTTTATAAGTTTATCAAATGTGTCCTCCATTATCAGATTTATGATTGTAGATATCTCCATTCAGGATGAGCTGAATGATGATCATGACTTGGACAGTTCACTTGCTGCATTTCCTATTAAGCCTCTTCAAGCACTCAAGTAAGAATATTGTATTTTTCCTCATTCTGCTACTTCTGTGGCACTCAATATTAAATTCATCACACCAACCAAATTAGATCTGGTTGGTTTCACCATTCAAATGTGCATGTGTATGTATACAGATATGTATAGATGCACTCTCTCACACACACACACACACACACACCCACACACACAGAGCACTTACCAAGACTCCACGAACACATCACATTCCTGAATAATTCAGTCCAGCAAGACAAACATACAACGCATAAACAGGGTTTTGCCATTTGGAATGCGGTATTCCTTGGAAGCACAGCCCTGTTTATGCATTGCATGTTTGTCTTGCTGAGACTGAATTATTCAGGAATGTAATGTGCTCGTGAACTCTTGGTAAGTGCTGCGTGTATAATTATCCTAGGCATAGAATTAGCATAAAAGTCCTGCAAATTCTAATGCACATTCTTACCGCTTAAATGGAGCTCATGACAGCCATGCATGCCTCTACTGAATAGCATACGGTCTATGACAGGCTTTCTTATCTCAGAGTTAAAGTTTTGGTAATTTTTTTTTCTGATAAAGAAAGGTAATAAAACTTTTGGTTGTCATTGAGTTAAACCATGTTGTCCGACCTTATTTTGTCTGGAATCTCTTCCGCCAAGCTCTTGCTTCTGTGATAAACATGCTTCCATCAGATTGACAGATGAATGAAGTTACCTGCTCACTGAGTAGAAAGTGAGCACAAGTTTTTTGAAGGACCAATTATCAAAGGAAAAAGGAAAGTCGGTTAAGCCTGAAATGCTCCAGCAAGAGTGTAATTATTACATTGCTGACTTGTTAGTTTTATGTTACTCTGTGAAAGTTAATGTGTACATCCTGTACCCGATGCAGGGGGTGTTTTGATGTGTGCGAAGATGACATAACTTCTAGTAGTCCAAGTTGGGAAGATGCTATGCAATCAGAGTCTAATCAGCAGAACTTTATGCTATCACCAGCAAAAGTTGAGGACCAAGACAATGGAAAAGATGATGGTGAGAATCTGCGACAGAGTAGCTCCTTGCCACGTTCTGTTATTCCAGGGCATAAAAAGTTTTTTAGTGGTTCACTGCTACAGGATAATGCTCTTTCACCCAAAAAAGTTGTTACTGATGGCGAGAGGTATATATATGTATATTTATTAGTTTTCACCATTGAACTGCTAGATTTGGTCAATGTTTTCTGAAAGAAAAAGAAGTTGCAATATGTATGAAGGTAATGATAAACTTATAATAGGCTGGTTATACTACTTATATGCTGGTAGATCACGAAATTTTCTCAGTTAAGAAGTAAGAGTAGTCACAATGTGCGATCCCAAGATAAATGACTCTTGTTCTTGAAGTAAATGTAAGTTACTTGAAAATAAAATGATTACTGAATAATTACAATCGAGGAAGTAGTGGGATTCTTGTGCTTTGACTGTTCTGAATATTTTGACTGTTCTAGTTTTGTGGTGTCTTCTTAATTGCTTTTAAGAAGTGCGGTGCTTCAAGTTCCAGCACATTTTTTAGTTACATTTTGATGTCGGTGATGATAGTTTCTCTAGACTGCAGTTGGTCCACTTATGACCTACATGGTTTGAGTTTTGATGTTAGCTGCATGTATAAACTATTAGTTGGATGTTGCATCATCTTCAGATTACGTGGAGACCCTTATCTAGGAAAATATGAGGCATAGGTGGCTACACTGTCCAATTATTGGCGATGGTTCAGAGTCTACATTTTAAATATTTCAAGCAGTAAATTGTTGGTTCAAGCTGCGTTATGTTGTTTCATTCTATATGTAGGGAATATCAACATCCAAAGTACCAGGCCGAACGAAACTATAGCGGTCCATTGCAGTATCGACATAAGAAAGACTTAGGTAATCCAGTCTCTGGCAATGTATTCAGACAGGGATGTTAAAAAAACACAAGTTCCTGCAGATTATTATGAGTTTTTATTTTATAAAGGAATTTGGTCTGTCACCTTTCTTCTTCATCTCTGAATATGCTTTTTGCAGGAGAAGATGCATCAGAAGGAGCTGTCGTCCAACGCAAGGGACGTTTTCAAGTCACATCAGCAGATCTGAGTCCCAAGGTATACACTAGTAGTATCTTGTATAATTGTCAGATCAGCTATAATATTGCATCGTGGAAGGGGATTTTGCTTCAACGGCCAGATTCTGTCTCTAATACATGTGAATTAATACGAAATGGCTAATGCCAAATATACATACATTGCACCATTCTTTCTGTTGCTTGTTTCAACAAAAAATGAAAAATCCTTCCAGGTTGATGCGGGAGAAATCCGTTCTATGGTTTTGTCGGATTCTGAATCTTTCTATGAAATAGCTCGCTCTTAATTGAGAGGAGTGAAGCACTTTTGTGTAAGGCCATAGTTCTTTAGTACTTTCAGCTGCTGTCTCCTTTCTATTTGTCAAATGAGTTGCATTGTGTATTTTTCCTAGTTTCAGCATAAACCTCCCTGTTTGGTGTTCTCATGGTAAGTGTCAAACTCAACAATCTCTCTTTAGATATGGCTTCGTAACCATTGCCTTCTTTTTGATTTGTTCAGGAACCTACAAGCTGTTTCTTTAACCCAGGTCATGGAGGTTCTACTAGTCCGAGCAATCTAGTTGCTTCACTACTTCCATCATTGCAATGCATTCTACAGCAGAATACTTTGCAAAGGGTAATTTCTACTACATTAAATTGTGTGCATCTCTGTTATCTGTTTGCTAATCCATTCTGCATCTTGTTAGGAGGAAATAGTGAAACTGATCAAGTTTGCGGAGCGAGCATCTGGTAATTTTTTTTACATTTAATCATCACATTTTGACCATCACCACTGGGTGTGCATAACTTTTCGGATGTGGATTGTAGCTACTTCTCCTTTCGATGTTGGATTTAACTGTATTTATGTGTTGCCCCTAACTATCTTGTTATTTACATCTGCTGCAGTCAATCCTACAGACTTGGCTGAAGCTGGGACCAGTGATCTTCCACAGGTAATTGGTTGTTCCTTATGTGATAAGCTAGAAATGGTGGCACATCATTTTAAAAAACTACTTTTTCTTTACGATCAATAAGAGATAAGAAGAATTGACTTAGGAAATGGAGTGTGGTGGAGATACTGAGTCCTAGGACTGTTAAAAAAGAAGACGCGAATTATCCCTATGACCATTGCTATGACGTGAGTGTGAGGTTTATGTTGAGTTTTAACTTTTTTTGCCAACTGAAGGTTAAGGGGTTGGAACTTTATTAGTGGGGTAGGTGGGGAGGTTGATGTGCCGAATCCAATCCATGAGTGCGAGGTTGAAGAAACGTGGTGTTTTTTAATTTATGGCCTCCTGCATCCTCTAACATCAAACACTGCCACTCTGCAGATGTCTCCTCCTTCTGTTAGGGAGAGAGAATTGCAAACTTTGGTCATTCAAATGCAACAAAGGTATGATATCGAGTTAAGGTCTATGACATATTTAAACTTGGTTGCTTTGTAATGTTCAACTGAACTTTATCAATTTTCAGCATTGGAGGTCTTGTGGAGGAGTTGCAGAGACAAAAGATGAAGAATATTCAGGTATGTAGCAGAATTGTTCGAAAATGCTTTCCTTTATTTTCTTTCAAAGATTTGAATATTTTTGGTTCAAAGTTGAAAAAATGAAAATGTGGTGCTTCTTTTTGCTTGCACGTTATATTAAAATTTCCAAGTAACCATTGATGATATGATTGTCTGAAGTTGTCATTTCTGTCCTACAGTTGGAAAAGAAATTGAATACAGTGGTAAAGAAAGAATAGAGAGGGTTGCACCACGTGGCTGGTAAAGTTTCTCTCATGCTCGTGCTAAGGCACAACGTTAAGTTACTTGGGCGAGTGGGTTGTAATTTTTGTGTACCATATGTGTGAATGTAAAGTAGGCACCAAAATTTTGAGATGCTATTCATTGTCAGAACATCTATGATCTATTGTAATATACCAATTTGGTATTGTATTTAAGTAGTTGTCCTTCAATATTAATTGAAAATCAGGGAGCAAAAGTAGCTACTTGTGTAAATTACCCTGCAAAACCTAGTTCCTTGTTTCAAAGTATGACCAATAAACCTGTATGGAGGAGTCTGTTCTGTTCTATATGCAATTCTTTGCTTTGATGTTTTGGGTAGTTGGTTATGTCAGATCTCTCTTTTTTCTTAAATGTAGCTGACTATTGGGGTTCTCCCATGCAGAAAAGTAAAGGGCCCTGATGTTTTAAAAAAGGCGAAATACACAAGTGGCCCCTCCAAGTTGTCCAAAACGGTCATTTGAACACCTTAACAACCCTATTTATCAAGTAGACACCTCAAATTATTTTTCAGTGTATCACTTAAACCCTTCAAAGTGACATGGAAAAATGTGTGTGCTACACTCGCCTTACAGCAAGTGAAGCCTTTTAAAATTATGTTTATTTCTTTATTTTTTTCTAATTTAACTGGTGGAGCTCACTTTTCCTCGCTCTTTCTTCTCCAAATCATCCGACCTTCTTCACAAACAAACCCATCTGCAATTCAGCCCAAACTCTTCCTTCTTTGTCTCTTTTAAGTTTTTGAAAATGAAAAAAAGGTATAACACGGAAGAAAATAGAAAAAAAAAAAAAGGAAGTTGCTCAAATGGGTCAAGAGCACACACGCCTTCACCGATCACATTTTGGGCACAAAATTCATTAGTGGCCATCTTCGGTTTTTTCAAACTGTACCAGCGGCCCCACCCAAACTGGGCAATTCATTGCTACAGTGCCACGACAGTGACGAAATGCTCGTTTCTCTGTCGTCCTCCGGTGAAAAACCACCTGACCAAAGCCTTTCTGAGCGGAATCTAATTGCGCACCCACCCCAAAAAGAATCATCCAAAAACTCCTCCTTTATCGTTGCAAATTTCAAATCTGGTGCAGTGATCACTATAGCGATAAATCGTCTGGGAAATCAAAATATCTCCCAACGCGATTCTGGGGATCCAAATGATTTTCCACTACGCGAAGATTATTCTCTATCACATGCGCATCTCCTCACCAAATATCAGCCCATTATATCGTGGGAATCATTCCCACTGATCTTTTACAAATCACCGGCAAGCTTGAAATACCGGAGATGGAGTTCCAGCCATTCCAATGGAAAACCAAAGGTACCAGAAGTTGCGTGTTGATCAGGAGAACGTGTTTGCAGGATCAATTTCATATGGGTATCAACCAATTGATCCAATTTTACAATCCAAGAGCCTCGTTGGACTGACTGAACTAGGTGCTCGACATTAAATTAGAAAAAGAAAGAACTGATCTTTAAATTTATTTTGTTTTTTTGGGTAATTTGTATTAAGTTTTAATTACAAATTACATGTGTCGTTCACTGATTGGCTCATTTGGCAAGTGTAACTCACACATCTGGTATGTTATAACGGGGTGTCTATTTGATTTACTTAACATACATTTGAGGTGTCTACTTGATAAATAGGTCTATTGAAGTGTTCAAATGACCGTTGTGGACAACTTGAAGGGGCCATTTATGTATTTCGCCTATAAAAAACTACCGAAGTACATGGAGAAATTAAAAAATAGCAGGATATAAGTGCTCATTCAAAAATAGTCACATTTTCAAAAGTCATTGAAATTTATCAACTATTCATGTAAAGATGAATCTGAATGAAACAGTGTTCAAAATTCGAAAATACTCCAATATATTATATTGGAGCTAGTAAAGTATACCGGTCCATGCTCGAAGTTTATATATAGGTGCACCGCGCTCCAGCATATTATGCTGGATTGGTCTTTTTTTGCAGCAAAATAATGGCTATTTTTTAATGACTTGGCAAACACCGACTATTTTTAATGCCCAGTCCGAAAATTAGCTAGTTTGTGCTATTTTAACGTAACAAATGAAGACATATTTTTTAATCTAATAAAAAAAAGTAGAAAATTATATGGTTAAAGTTGCACTGTACTACAGAGGACTTATATCCTACTTCATGATCCCATAATTTTCTAGTTTTCACCTCTCGTGAGTTAATGAGGCGGGGATTATTACGATTTTAAGCATATTGAATTATTTTTTTTTCTTTTTATATCATACGTAGTAAATCTAAGAATATAGTAATTTTTCTGTGCTTAAAATTTAGATTATGCACTAGTTTGCGCTCACATGTTTGCCCGATGGCAGTAGCAGAGAATGAAAAATGGATTTTCTTTTAAATTTTATCAAGCAAAAGATATTATTTCCTACTTTAACAAAATACCAAAAAGATGTTTTACGTATTCGTTGTGGAATATTACATTGCTTTTAAGGTTGAGATTCCAACTGAGAAGAGCCACAAAAAGAACGCCGTTGCCGGGGATCGAACCCGGGTCACCCGCGTGACAGGCGGGAATACTCACCACTATACTACAACGACCTTGATGTGAGCTTTAGCTTTAGCTTTTATTTCATTAAAACCAAAAACTAGATACCCGTTCGACCCTACTAGTATCTTTGGCTTAAGGTTTTATCTGAAAAACCACAAACTGGATACATATTCAACCACAAATAGGTCAAAACTATGGTGAGCTATGGATTGAAAAGTTCCAAACTTTGTTTGACATGTATATAAATTTGTTGGAGTTCAACAAGTTCCCGAAAAGGACGAGGATTTTGCACCATATCAAGATAATAGTAATTTAATTATTAGAAAAAAGAGCAGATTCCTACATCGAGATGTAATGTAACCAATAGATTTCAAATTTTCAGCAAAAGCCACATAGCGCACACAAGGGAAAGAGGACAATTGCCTTGGGTGCCAAAGCATTATGATGATTATACAGGTTCTCAGGTAAACAAGAAATGCTTTTCTATAGTTTAAGCCGAAAAGTCCCTTCTTTCAATGAGGGTGCCTATATAAACACACTTGTTCCCAATTTTCTATCAACCAATGCAAGTCAATAATTTCTCTTAACAACTTCTAGAGTCTAGAGAAGTCTTGCTATAATAGAACAATAATACATCAATGATGGATAAGCATAAGCACTTCACAGCCTGAGATAATAATTAAGTTTCTCTCTTGTGGCTACAACAGGTCCGTAAAATATGAGGAATCCAAAATTGACAGAGTCCAGGTCACCAAAGGCAGTTCTCAGTCACAGCCGAAACAATGCCTTTCAATGTGGGCTGCATAGAAAAACAGGGCCATGAATCGAAGGGAAGAAACACTTTCATGTGCGAAAGAGAGTAATATATCTTCACGTTACCAACCAGAGAGTGGTCTCGTAGACCAAGAGACAAGACCAAAGACCTAGAAGAACCTGCACTACTGCAAATTAAGCAAGGTTTGAAACAGTAAAGAGAAATCAATCTCTCATTCAGGGCATCATTCTTCACAAAGAGCAGAAATCAAAAACTTTATTTACCACACATACCTTATGTGTTCAATAATCTGCCGAGCACATGCAACTAGCATGGGCTGCAGAGCAAAATACAGTTTATAAAGTTGATAACCATACATGAGAGGACATGAAATTGTTGCAATATATTCTAAATTACCTCATCGCGTTTACCCAGTAACACAGAAACACTAAAGTTCGGATGGATCAACACCCCTTCCTCCTTCCTGCACATGTACGGATTGAACTGAGTGATGAGATCAATAATGAGAACTACTAAAATATGCAGCTACAAGAACTCAAGACTCATTCTCATTACAGCAATAGGAAGAACAAGGGAAACTACAAAGCAAATACGACTTAATAAAAACAAAAGATACAATGATTTCAAATGGCACAGATCACAAAAAGAGTATCGATAGGCTTCAATTACACAGTTGTGCCCAAACCAAATATGTGTTTATCAAAAGAAATCTGAAAAACAGCAATTTCTAAACAAGACCAGTCGAAAAAGATGCAGACCTGGCATGCAGAATTGTACCCATACTTCCTATTTGAGTAGCTATAACCTGAAAACAACAATAAAGGTTCAGAAATGCTCTCACGTGACTACAACTTCAAAACTAAATCAGGTGTTCCCCACTCACCAGAAAATGGTCATCATAGGCACAGATGACTATATCTGTTTTATTTCCCTGCATACATGAGAGGTTTGTATGATAATTTAGCTCGAGAGAAAAGAAAAACTAGAAACACTTTTCCACTGCAACTGCATTTCAACTGAATTAATTTCTTTTTCTCCAGCAAAAACAAACTTGAAGGATGTTTCTTCATCTCCCTAAACCTAATGTGTTTCTTATTTTGCCTCCAAAGTGTAGATTTCCAGATATATCTCCATACAATCCAACTACGTTCATATTAGAATGAAAAACATTATGCTCAACTCATGAATACACCAAATATAATCTTCCTTAGCTCTTTCTGTGACAAGTTTTGGAACTAACAGGATCAATCAAAAGCAAGCTTCATACTATTTTTAGCAAAATTATAAACAAACACACACAGAACCGCAGGCACATCTCTGATACATGCAAACAAAATTTGATTGCAAGGGAAATTGAAGAGAAGAGAGAACAATATCTTTTTTACTTTGATATGGAAACGAGAGAAGCTAGTTAATCCATGACCTTACTGAAAAGCAATTATCCTTAGAAAGGATTATGGTTTAAATGACAATATTTTCCAAATTAGCAAACACATAAGCCAATAACAATAGCTGAACCCAACTTGTTTGAGATAGAGGCATAGTTATTTTTATCTTGTACACACCGATAAACAACAGTTAGGGCATTCTTCAGCTTCACACGTAACACAAACTGTCAAGTATGGCGTATGTACATAAGCCCCATACCACTGAAAATATTGTCCACCAAATTTTTTATTTGTTCCTTACCAATTAGACTACCTGCAAACTTACAAAGTCACAAAATTTTTCTTTCTTCTCCTTTACGCCGTACCTTACCTATATCTCATTATCATGCTCAAATGGAGGATTTTTATGTGTGCTTTTATCTTTTCAATTTTCTCTGGTTGTCTTTTTTACCATTTTTTTTCAAATGTGAAGGCATATATCAGCCAATCAACTTTGTCATATTCCGAACTAGTTCGTGTTGTCCATAATATGGTCCTTTTGTTGAACTTTGGACTTGACATTCATTTGAATAGCTTAATCACACAGAAAGTTTTCCAAAAAAAAAGAAAAAACCATTCTAAGAAAGGCACCATATATAATTACTGGAATTGCAAGGGATTGTATAAATATTCCAATGTAAAAAGGGTAAAATGTGGAGACATGCCTTAATATCAAGTGCAAGCTTCTTGTGCTGGACCGGTATGTCCATAGCCTCGTCTACTATAAAGATTAAAGAAAAACAAATTACTTACAATTTACAATAAGAAAAATGATATCAAAGCACAAGAAAATCGCAACGAACTTCCAATTCCTATATATCTCTGTTTCCTTTTTCTTAATTCTTATTTCATGTATTTGATGCTTGTTTAATAAGAAAAAGAGAAGCTCGTTGGTTGCAAATAAGCACGATCACTGCTAACACAATTCTACTGCATTTTTCTAATTCAAAATTTGAAACACATTGCTTGGCCGTTGCAAGAACAAAAACTGAAGAAACCACAAAAATACC
The DNA here is from genome assembly GCA_032618575.1 of Nicotiana noctiflora. Lineage (NCBI taxonomy): Eukaryota > Viridiplantae > Streptophyta > Magnoliopsida > Solanales > Solanaceae > Nicotiana > Nicotiana noctiflora. Next base: position 111,659 of record JASVEL010007991.1, read on the forward strand.
TGGAAAAATTGAGCTTTAAGCAGAAACTGGAGGTCGTAAGTAACAAAGAGCTCTGAGCTTGGCCGTTAGCGTGTTCTCGAAGAAGAGGGGTGCCGGCCGCCGGGTCCCATGGCTGGGCCGGAAACAAAAGGAAGTAATTAGGCCTTGCACCGGTTTGGGAACTGGGGCCAGGGCCTAGATTTATGGAAGCCCAATGTTACTGGCCCATCTGGGATTGGCAGGATTATTTGCACTCTATAGCCTCTTTGAGGTCTAAATTCTATCTTCATTTACAGGTGAGTTAAATTTCGCTTTTTGTTACGAATAGAATTATAATTAGGGTGAATGTTTATCTAGTAAAGAGTTTTATTTTGTGCTAAGTTATTTTTTTCTATAAATATATGGGTCTTACCCCATTGTAAATCATCCTAAAATTCAATAAGAATGACTCTCTCTTTCTCTGCGATATTGTTCTTCTACTTTTATTGTTTTATTACACGTTATCAGTAAAAGACTCTACCATCTCAAGAAGATATTTCAGAAGATTAAGGTATAACTTTTCTCCTCTTTTAATTATGACTAACATTATAAAAAGAAAGTTCGCTGCCTTTGAAATTTCGGACAAGAACTATATGACATGAGTGTTGGATGCTAAAATCTATTTAGATGCAATGGGTCTTGAAGACGCTATTAAAGAAAAAAATAAAGCATCCACCCAAGATGGTGAAGGTCTTAATTTCTTGCGTGATCACCTTGATGAATGGTTGAAATGGAATATCTCACAGTCAAAGATCCACTTTTTTTGTGAATAGGAAGACGATGAGGTTTTCACGACCGAAGAAATTGAAGAAATATGTGGGGCAATGAGAAAAGTACTTTACGAAACCCACATGATCCAGCCATGAGAGGGCACTAGCACCGCTGGGGTGTTATACATGGGACCAAGCGCCAAGATTCAAAATTAGAAGGCTACGCCTTTCCCGGTCAGGCGGGAGTCCCGGTAGACGCGTCCTGCTACTTTTCTGCATTTTGAGTTATTTCAGGGTGTAACTCGGACGTTTCTTTTAGTTTCTTGTCTTTAAATTCCCAATGTAAACCATGTTATCTTCCCAATTCCAAGAAATGAAATCAATATTTCATCGTCCATTTTTCTCTTTATTTTTTTGATTTTCTTTATTTTCCTCTTTTATTTATTCTTTTCAGTTATAATAATACAGCTTTATATAACATGACATGCTTGCGGACTTCATGCTCAGATCCAAACGCGCTGTCTAACTGTGAAATAATAAATCAAGAACCGGAATATGATGAAGAAGAGCCGTTTAGGTAAATAAATCGAGAACTAGAACAATTTGAGAACAAACCTAAGCCAAATTTGAATGACACTGAGCCAGTTAACTTGGAAACTTCTGAGGAAATCCGGGAAACCAAAATAAGCATTCACATAGATAAGAAAATCCGAGATGCAGTAATCTAACTCTTGTTTGAGTTTAAAGATGTGTTTGCTTGGTCGTATGATGACATGCCAGGGATGGGTGTTGATCTAGTGGTGCGTAAGTTGCCAACTTACCCCGATTTCCCTCCGGTTCTGCAAAAACAAAGAAAGTTTAAAACTGACATCAGTGATAAGATCAAAGAAGAAATCACCAAACAATTGAAAGCAAGAGTAATGCGAGTAGTTCAGTACACTACATGGTTGGCCAATATAGTCCTAGTTTTGAAAAAGATGGGAAGACCCGGGTGTGTGTGGACTATAGAGATTTGAACAAGGCATGTCCCAAAGACAATTTTCCTTTGTCCAACATCCACATCCTTGTTGATAACTGCGCCAAGCATGAGATACAATCCTTTGTAGATTGCTACGCAGGATATCACCAGGTGTTGATGGATGAGGAAGACGCAGAGAAAATGGCCTTCACTACACCCTAGGGTACATACTGTTACCGGGTTATGTCATTTGATCTGAAGAATGCTGGAGCGAGTTATATGAGAGCCATGACCGCCATCTTTCATGATATGATGCATCAGGAGATAGAGGTGTATGTGGAAAACATAATCATCAAGTCCCAAACTCAGGATGACCACATTCGAGATTTGAGAAAGTTCTTCGAGCGGTTGCGCAAGTATGATCTGAAGCTGAACTCGGTTAAATATGCATTTGGAGTTCTGTGGGGCAAACTTCTGGGCTTCATCGTCAGCATGAGATGTGTCGAGTTAGACCCAACAAATATAAAGTCTATCCGATATTTGCCTCCTCCAAGAACTAAGAAGGTGTGATGAGCTTGTTGGGCATATTAAACCATATCAGCTGGTTCATTGCTCAAAGCATTGCCAGAGATCCACGAGGTCGTTAGGAAGCTCTTACACACCTAGACATGATACTATCTATAAAACTTTGGCATTTGAGGCTATTGGAGTCTTGGAAGTCATTGGGCCTACTGCAGGCTCCCTATAGATTAATAGTTGTTCATTTATGTATTTTTATTTTAATTCATTAGTCTATAATAATTATTGTAAATAATATTGGGATGATTAGTGAAAAAGGGCGGGTAGTCATATATATGTTGGGTAAATTGGGTAGATATCATGCCTATAGGGTTATGTTAATTCAAATGTGTTTGCCATGTTTACTTTACCACTACAATATTAGAAACCATGCATATAGGGTTGTGTTACTTTAAATGTATTTTACTTTCATGATATTAGAGACCGTGCCTATAGGATCTAAATGACTTTTATAGAGATTATGCCTATAGGGTTAAAATTAAAATTATATTTAGATATCATGCCTATAGAGATTAAGTAACTAAAGCTCTGTTTTTGTTACAATATGTATTCACATTCCTCTTCTTATATATTATCTCTATAATTCAAGAGTCAGATTATGATAATTAGATATCATGCTTATAAGAATTAAAACTAGTTTTAGGAGAAATCATGCCTACATTACTTCAAATCAGTTTAATTCATGTTTGTTCATTCTAAATTGGTCTAATTAATTTGTCCGCTTTTATAAATAACTTTTTCAAATACTGCCTTAATCAATACCGCTAGAAAACATGTCTATAAGATCTCAAGTTGTCTGCATAAAATTTGCTCATTGTTTTACTGGATTTCTAATAGATATCATGCCTTTAGGACATCACTATTAGGCCTAGGAAAGCCTGTAGGGCGATTAAAACTCTGTAACTATAAAACTGCGCTTTGTTATTTTGAATCTGCTCATATTCACAGGTTTAAAATCAATAGGCAAGCTAATATGTCTATGACACTTTGTCCTAATTCAATGTTGTATAATCTCTACTCAGCTAGATATCATGTTCTAGGATTTTCTCTTGATTATCATATTGTTGTCTGAAGACATTTACTTGTTGTATTTGTGGAGATGACCGTAAGCCTGTAATTTGTTCTCTTTAAATGCATTCCTAATTTTTCTTGATTGACACCTAGACTTTTATCCTTTGAAACCTTAGAAAGGTCTAGAACTACCAAAAAGTAGAGGTCCAAAAATACCTCCAGGGCCACGAGGAAGGGACAGGTAGTGCAAGCATAGGATTTTTTTTTAACCTTAAAACGCTTTAGGCTACGCCCAAGGGGAGGGAATTGCATAGTAAGGATATGATGACTACGTGCTAATATAGTGTGTAGCCCCCCCCCCCATTGAAGAGTGATTACTAGACATTGTGTGGGGTGATCTTGTAGGCTGACCAGCCTAGGACCCTTCTTTCCCAATTCCCAATGTTTAAACTTTGTTTTTCCCTATATATGCAACTTGTTCAAATCTTTTTACTTTGTCTCGTTACTTGAGTCATATAATGTCCAAAACATGCCTTTATTTTGGAAGTATGTGTTTAAGCTATTTATTTGTTAAAAGGACTAATTCATAAGTATAAGTTCAGCCTAAACCCATCGTTGTGGACCAAGAGGGGTGCTTAATACCTCACCTCAAGGTTATTTTGAGCCCTTACCCTATATTTCTGGTAATGCAAACTAGTCTAAGAGTTAATCGCTCTAGGTGCACTAACGCACCATAATCCGTTAGGTGGCGGCTCTTCAAAAATCTAAATTCTCAAAAGAAAATGCGTTATTAACCCCCCTATGAACGTCAGAACCCATACTTCTCCCTCCGCCGAGGGAAAAAAGGGGTGCAACAGCTATGGCTTTAACTTGGGCACACCCATAGTTTCTCTCTGGCTTAGTAAACTTAAAGTATTGTGGATAACAAACAAGTTTTTAGAATTATTCCTTTAGATGTCCGGGTTTCTTACAATATGAGCAAAAAATATTACTTCTCCTTGGTTCATTGCTGTTGTTCTAATTTCTGCTTTATTTTTATTGTTAGTGTTCTGCACATTCCATTTATGTGTGTTTACATTAAAAACACTAGATTCATTAGTGACAGTGGTCAAACTGATTTCCAAAATGTACCTTTCTTTGTGAATCTTCACGTAAGATAATTGAATAAGCTTGGGAAGTAGGGGGAAAGGGCTTCATCATGAGTATGTTTCCACTCACACTATAATAACTCTCATTTAATCCCATTAAAAATTGAATAAGCTTTTGGTCTTCATTCATCTTATGATTGTGAATATTAGCCCTACATTTTCATTCAAAACTACAAGTCATGAAGGTATTGAGGACCTTCATTTGATCGCAAATCCTTTTGAGTCTGGTGAAGTAAGCTGCCACATCATTTGATCCCTAGGAAATATTGTTGAGTTCCTTCTGTAGTTGGAAAAGCTTTGCACCATATGCTTACCCATACCTTTCTTCCAACTCACCCCAAAGTTCTTTAACAGTCTGAGAGTAAATCACACTCTCATCATACTCTTATCGCACCTTATCCACTGGTCAAACAAAGGTGAGTCTTCAGCTGGTTTTTGACAAGTTCCATTAATGAAACCTAGTTTGTTCTTAGCAGAAATAGAGGTTAATACACCCCTCCTATAATTTCC
>JASVEL010007992.1:0-18400 GCA_032618575.1 Nicotiana noctiflora
TGACATGAGTGTTGGATGCTAAAATCTATTTAGATGCAATGGGTCTTGAAGACGCTATTAAAGAAAAAAATAAAGCATCCACCCAAGATGGTGAAGGTCTTAATTTCTTGCGTGATCACCTTGATGAATGGTTGAAATGGAATATCTCACAGTCAAAGATCCACTTTTTTTGTGAATAGGAAGACGATGAGGTTTTCACGACCGAAGAAATTGAAGAAATATGTGGGGCAATGAGAAAATCCCCAGCAGAGCCGCCAGAGTTGTCATACCTCCTTGTCACACCTCCTTTTTTACCGCACATAATATGTAATGTAAATGTGCCACTGTTTAATACTACACCCCGAGAAGGGATATAATAATAATCAGTGAAGGAGTTTTTTCACTTAAAGGACAGTCGGAACGGGATCAATTTATTTAATTTTTTCAGAGTCGCCACTTGGGAAAATAATGGTGTCCCAAGTCACCGGTTTAATCCCGAACCGAGGAAATTTATGACTCTGTAATACAGTCTGCGAAACTAGAAATCTGGATAAGGAATTCTATTAACCCATGATTATTGAGGGCCCCGTAATTTTGGGTTTTTGTTCGGCCAGGCTCGTCTCATTTTTATTAAGGGCCAATCTAAAGTAACTACAATTTTTCTATTTATTATTTGTCCCTGAGGGCTAACTAATTTACAAATACAAATTCGAGCCCCGAATTTAAGTCCGAATTCAAACAAAAGGGAAACACCCTTTTAGCTTGAACGCGCTACCTAATTCGAAGCGCAATTTTATATCATGGCGTTTTAACTTTGCGAGGGCCATGAGAATTTGCTAAATGGCATACCTCGATTCTAACTTCAAAGGATTATACTAACTAAAGCAAACTACGGATATTCATAATACGATTAAACTATTAAAGCATCGACTAAAAGACATAATAAAGAACTAATATAGATGTCAAACAAATGCCAGAACCAATGAAGGTAGATTCTTCTTTAGAATTAAAATTTTAACTCACAACTTCCTGCAAATCATTTAAGAAAACAAATGAGCATTAACAACTTTGATCAAGTCAATGATAAAGCTATTGTCGTCTAAGAAACTTGCTTATTAGATTGAAATTCTCGAAAAAAAACTGTCTACAGATGATGCCACAAAGCCAATCCAGATTTATCATTTAGCAAAGTTTAACAACACTGATACTCATCCAACAAACAAACAAGCAGAAAATTTACCACACAAAAATGGATGGCTATTATTTTACTATGAAAATAAGTTGATCCTATCAAACAAAAGGGAAAGGTAAAAGCAATATACAGAAGGTTCAATGTAAAAACGAAAAGGAACAATAGAAAATGCATAATTCATACTCGATGCAACTGTAGCGGTGTGAGCACAACCATAATATATCCTACTGTCATAGAACTTACCATCTCTCATCCCTTAGAACTATATCCCCAACCAATGTTATTGTTATTTCAATAACCAAAAGGAAAGAAAGTTCCAATTCCAATCAAAGTGTTGCTAAAAAAATTTATCAGAAATAAAAAAAGAGGGAAACGAAGATAGAAGGAGAAGATTAGAGAAACAGCTAACCAACAAACCTATCTAAGACCAAGCAGAATTCACATAAGAAAATAAACTACTTGCAATCAGGGCTTGCTGCGGGCCAACCAGTGCAGAAATTTGCACTTAAAATCATGTAAACAGGCTGCCAAGACAGCTACAAAGTAAGGGAGACTCTCACCAGAGTCAACAGTCCAAATATTGCTTGCTATTGATTCAAATTGCTGCTCTAACTAGGTTTTTTCCTTTGCTTTAACAGCTCGGAAGAACAGAACTCTTGTAGTGGTGAAAAGACATGTAAGTTTCAACAAGAGAAGTAAAATAGAGCCAATGTGCACATACACAATCAGTGAAACAGTTTAATCACCACCTTAGACCAAGATCTAACAACAATGAACATAGTACATGCTTTTTGAAGATCAACTCGACCATTAACCCACCCATTTCAAATAGAAGCTCGGGAGACAAACAAAATTAATCTAAAAAGCTGCTCATGAATGCAACGGACGCATAATTCTTACTCCCTCGCGCCCTTGCGGGTCAGCGGAAAAAGGAGGTGTGACAACTGGTACACACATCAAACAAAGGCTAGCAAAGACGAGCAACCAAGATATTAACCAGTTAGAGAAGAGTCTATCCAAACCGGAAACTAGAGTATAATCTGAACGCTTTATTTTCCAATTATTCACTCTTTAGCATTTCGAACAATAAACAGATTGTTAGAAGGCCAGAACATAAATAACAGTCTAGATATAGATTCCCATGGCTTCATCATACTTCAATCACAACAAACAAATAAAAATAAGTAAGAATCAAGAGGTGAACCTGAAAATGCGAAATTCTTCCACTAATAACAGAGGAATACAAGTTTTGCTCCAAAATGTCAGCAAAAGGAACAATAACAAAGCTAGAACTGAAAACGCGAATGATGAAACGGAGCCAAGAAATAGCAGCCTCAACTACAGCAAGTTCACAACAAAAATTAGATCACCTCCATGTTTGAACCCAGATTCAGAATTGAAAGATACCAGCCCTTAATAGAAAAGAAAATTTCTTCGATTTCCCCCTGTTCTCTCTCTGAAAAAAACCTTACACGATGAAAATTCTCACCTTGTATAGGCCCGCAAATTCTTGAACCTTCTGCCTTCTTCACCACGAAATTCCTCATGATGTGTGTGTGCTTGGCTCAGTGAAGGAGATAATAGAGACACGCCAAATCCATGTCTCTATGGTGTGGATACTAACTTTAAAAGACATGGGGCAAGCGGGTTTGGGCTGGGGCGTGGACGGGTTTAGTGTTGGGCCTGGGCGGATGGGAGGGTTTTGGGCAAGGTATTCCGCTTGGGCCTGGGGTAATGGGTCTTTGTATTTTTATTGACATTTTGTTCTAAAATAAATTGATACTAATTAGTACTAAAATGTGAAATTAAATTCCTAAATGCAAATGCATATTTTTTGTATTTTTTATATGATTTAACATGAATTAACACACAAATTGTAAAAATAAGGAAAAATTATTTATTTTGAATTTTTATGGGAATAACTCATATATAGGGTAAAAATCACGTGCTCACAGCTGCCCCTCTTTGCTCGGGAACACGAAGAGTTTCCGTGCAAAGATAAGTGAGCAACTATGAACGATTTTTACCCATTCGAGTATTCCGTTGTGAAGCATTTTGAAAGGTTTTGACCGCACCCTGCTTCAGAGGTTGCCAACATATCCTGGGCTAAACATGAATCACGTTAGTGTAGTTCGGGAAGGTCTGGTAGCTGGGACTACCAAGGACTCTGATCTCACTGTTGTTGTTGTTGTTAGTGCCGTTATTGCTGACTGGCCCCTTATTACACCATGGTAAAAATAAAAGAAGCTAGCCTAAGCTACGATCTATGAATTACAAAAAAGAAAATCCTATCTATGTCTTCCAACTTATTTTTGTGTTTTCTTGATCTTGTATCTTGTATTCCTTCTAACGGCATTCTTGTTATTGCCTTGAGCTTGTTCAACTCTTTCACCGGCATTCTTATTATTGCCTTGAACTTGTTCAACTTTTCACCGGCATTCTTGTTATTTCCTTGACTTGTTCAACTTCTTCAATATGAAATATTTCGTCCATTCTCCAGGTGGACCTCTCTGCTTGTGACAAAATAATCAATCAAAGAAAGATTTTTGTGCCCCAGTATGGTGACTGGGCACATCATGTTATTGAATGTCAGAATTTTATCATTTTTTTTTCTTTTTTAAAATGCAGACATGTATGAAATGAAATGCAGAAAACTATTCTCGTGTTAGAAGGTGGGCGCCTAACAGAAATTAAACATGCAATGCAGAAAAGTATTCCCGTGTTTGAAGGTGGGCGCCTAACAGAAATTAAAAATGCATGAAATGCAGTGCAGAAAAGTATTCCCTTGTTAGATAGGTGGGCGCCTGGACAGAAATTAAAACTGCATGAGATGCAGTGCAGAAAACTATTCCCTTATTAGATAGGTGGGCGCCTGGACAAAAATTAAAAATGCATGAAATGCGGTGCAGAAAAGTATTCCCTTGTTAGATAGGTGGGCGCCTGGACAGAAATTAAAAATGCATGAAATTAAAAACTTTTGTGTTACCTTGTGATTGAAGGTTATCTTAGGTGAAAAATTCATCGGACTAAGACATTTAATCTTAGGAGAAAGTTTCAACAGACTAAGATTTTGATTCTCACTGGACTATGTCCATTTCAATGTAATCTCGGGAGGATTATCCATCGGACTGAGTTTATGACTCCAGGAGATAATTCATCAGACTGGGTCTATTTTCTGTGTTATCTCAGGACAAAAATCATTCCTTTCTTTTTCGACTTCTTACCTTTCTTTCTTTTCCAGCTTCTGATTTTACCTTTCAAATTATGCCTTTCCTTTTCTTTTCAAATTATGCCTTCATTTCCTTTTCCAACTTCTACTTTTATCTTAGGTGAAAAATTCATCAGACTAAGATTTCATCTTAGGAGAAAATTTCAACAGACTAAGATTCTTTCTTTTCATCTTAGGTGAAAAATTCATCAGACCAAGACTTTTATCTTGGGAGAAGGATTCAACAGACTAAGATTTTATCCAATTCATCTTAGGTGAAAAATTCATCGGACTAAGACTTTTTGTCTTAGGAGAAAGTTTCAACAGACTAAGATTGTATCATTCTCCGATACTTGCTTCATTCACCTTTCAACTTGAATTGTTCATCTTCAAAAACAATTGTATTCACCTTCATGCTCTTCGGATGACTATCCGATGACAGAAAATTTTTTCCTGCCCCAGTTTGACAATATCTTTTGCTCTTATTTCAAAGCAAAGAAAACTCTGTCAGTTTAAAATGCGGTGGTTGGTTGTGGCCTTGAACTTTCCACTTGAATGCTTGTCCTGTTCACCGACTATCCATTTTTACTTCTTCTTTGTTCAAACTCGCCTTCCTTATGGCATGTATGTTGTTCCTTTCTTGACGGATCCCACAATTCCAATATTGAAGTCCATGTTTTCTTCAATGATTTCATTGGACAACCTTGGGTGTTTCTTGACTGACTCTTCCCTTTGTCAGAATATATACCTTTCTCCGTTCAAACCCCATGTTTTCATTTATTATATTGTTCCCGAATTGGCTCTTTGCCGAACTTTGTGTCTTGCATGAACCCCAAACATTTTTATTGTTGTCCGCTCCATTGCACATGTTGCTCTTTTGGCTTAAAGCACTGGCCTTGTCTTTTCCTGACTTACGACAATTGTCGTGTTGGCCAAATCCCATCTTGTGCAATTGGAAAGCTTGGTGGCAAATTTTGAAATCATTTCTTTATTTGTTATGACCCGACCGACTCGATATGAGGGAGGGTAAAACAAGGTGTGAAGGATAGAGAGAAAGGAAGATACAATTCCTAACAAGAAACCTACGGAAGAATGACCTATCGGATGTGAATACCGACTCTAGCGACCTTAACATGCACTTCAACCTTCTTTGTATAGCAAATCTGATGTTCAACTCTTGTTGCAAGTTCTGCCGTGAAACCGGTCTTCAACACTTCATTTCTTTGATCTGATCCTTAGTCGACTTGTAGTGCCCATAGGGTTTTCACCATCAAGCCTCTCTCATTTGCTCTTTCTTTCTCTCGACTCACCGTTGCCTTACGGTGCCCGTGCGGGTTTTCACCGATAAGACTCTCTCATTTTGATTTCTCTCATCTTGGAGTCTCGTGGTGGTTCTCATCATCTTGAATTCTTCATTCTCCTTTGTTCGTATTGGAGTGTTGCCCCTGATGTGATTTACCTTTATTCGCTTGACTCGGCATTTCTTGAAGATTGATCGGAAGGTCTTCCTTTGGACCGTAATGTAGGCTTTTGGATGGGATATAGAAAAAAGGATATAAAGGCTCAAAAATATTTCATCGTGGGTTAAAATTACAACTTTCGGAATCTTATTTATTCAACAACCATAACTTCTGCCCCAGTTTCCTTCTTGGGGGATTTTTTTGGATTTTTCCTTTATTGTGACTGAACCTCAGTGAGGCTGCCTACGTACCCTTTCGGGATCAAGTCAGACGTAGTTCAGACTACGTCCGTATTCATTGTTGCATCTTGACTTCTCCCGATTTTTTTCTTTGCATTCTTTTTCTTTCTTTTCTTTTTCTTTTCTTTTCTTTTTCTTTTCTCTTTTTTTTCTTCTTTTCTTTTCTTTTTTTTTCTTTTCTTCTTTCTTTTTGTTTCTCCATTTAATTTCCCCGCTCAATCCTCAATTTTTGTTGTTGATTCCGAAAGAGGGATATGAAAGAAAATATATATGGCTCAAAGGGGTAGCAATGAACGAAGTGTTTGGATAGCCGAACGAAATGCCTTCGTCATTCCAATCTTCAAAACCTACCAAGTACAAACTACACGGTCAAATACCTTTGATTGATTCACATTTTTTTCTTCTGTATTTGACGATTCTCAGTGCCATTGGGCAACAATCTCGATACCACGAATGGTTCCTTAGCTTTGGGGTATTTTTGCCTTTGGCTTTAAACCGATGATGCATTTCCAAGGCATTTCTTTACGCTTTCCCCAATGTTCACTTGATTCCGGCTTCACAGTATTCCAATATGTTTTTATTTCTTCCGAGTGTCATTACATCTTCAACATTGTTTCATTGACTTTTAAAATCGGGCTTAGAATTATGTGCATGTCATGTTGCTAAAGTCAGTATGAGAAGAAATACAAAGTGATCAGAAATGGAATGTCTAGAAATGACGGGAAACAGACAGTTGTATTAAACTGATGGATTGAAACAACAAGATGAAAAACGCACAGACTAGACTAGAATTACAAACCTAGACAACACTAAACAAATTTATTACTAAACAAAGCAAAGATAGAAAGATAGAAGGGTTTTGACTCTCAAGACAACGTCCGGATTACAACCCTGAAATAACCCGGGCAAAAGAGATGACACCAAAATATACCACCAAAACTCCAAGAGGTTGGAGCACCTTCCCAATTGACAAGCATGGCATCTTAGCCACTGTATTCTGCATTAAGATCACTTTCTATTTCAATATCTTCAACTTCAATGGATAGCTTCCCAAGAAGATTCTCTTCACCCACGTCATCGGGCATCGTTCCCACAAAATGTGCTCCGTTATATGCAAGTAAAGGATTCTGTGTAATGTTCAGGGTGCCAGTGTCTTGGACCGTAATCATTCCTGCCTGAATCATTCTTTCTATCTCCCTTTTCAAATTCCAACAACTTTCAACATCATGCCCCAGAGCATTGGAGTGGTATGCACATCGTGCAGTAGGATCGAAGCTTCTCGCAAGAGGATTTGGAGTATATCCGGCGAGCGGCTTAATCAAGCCAACATGATTTAACCTTTCGAACAGACTCGCATAAGATCCTCCAATAGGCGTGAAAGCCTTTTCTTGCTTCAGCAACCTCTTCTCCCTAAATGCCTTATTTGGCCTGAAACCTGACCCAGGGGGTTTCCGGTGTGTTTGTGGGGGTTGGTAGGCTTTTTGTGGAACTGGGTACCTGGAAGGTGACGTACGATTTTGGGTGCCCCGGGGAGAGTAGTGGTGTTGGGGACGGGAGTAGTGTTGGGAAAGCATAGCTGGGGGACGAGTAATTGAGCTACTCGAGTGGCTGGAAATGCTGTGATAGGCGGGTATATTTGGCATCGGGTTCAGTGTACGTGTAACATGGTCCATGAAACTAGGTGGTGGCGGGGGTGGTGCTTTTCCATCCATCCACGCCCGATACATTTCAGCCACGTGTTGTCTCAATATTTTGACTTCTTCTACTAACCCGTGGTTCCGTTCAACCAGCTGTTGTCGGGTACCGGTACCAACCCACTCAATCTTGAGATTCTCTGCCATTGTTCTCTCACTTTGTGTTATAGGGAAGAGTTATTTTAGAACCACAACCAGCCACCTTTCTGAAAACGGACACAACAAAACAAAGCCATCATGTCAACATTAAGGTATTCCGCTTATTGATTTCTCTTTTTTTTTTGCTATTTTATTTTCTTCTTTTTTTCCTTTTGTAGTTTTTCATTTTCTTTTTTTTTTCTTTTGTAGTTTTTTTTATTTTTTTTTTTGGTTATGGAAATGGTCGAATCCTATGTGGATTGCCTACGTATCATGACCCCGCATGAATCAGACCGAGCGTAGTTCTTGCAAATTAATGCAATAAATAAAGAGATGTTTATTTGATTTTTTTTTTGTTTTTTTGTTTTTTTTTGAAGAAAAATTGTAAAAGCTGACTCCTACAAACTTGAAAAACTTTCACATTTTGTACCGGAGATTTCTACAAGAATAAGAATATTTTTAGCGTCAATTATGACTATTTCTACAAAATTGGCCACATAATGGCTTATTTGACAAAATGACTATTTTTGCAAAATTTTATTTAAGAAGATAAACTTGAAATTTTTTTTATCCTGTGGCTCATGGGGCATCGTTCGGCATCACCATAAACCAACACAAGACTATTTTTCATAAATTGGCCATGTAATGGCTTATTTAGACAAAGTGGCTCTTTTTGCAAAATTTTACTTAAGAAGATGCAAATTCAAAATTTTTATCCTGGGGCCTATGGGGCATCGTTCAGCACCGACACAGGCCAACACAAGACCGAGGAAGTTAAAAATGCAAAAATGTGGCTATTTCAGCAAAAACCGGCCATGTAATGGCTTATTTGATAAAGTGGTTATTTTTGTAAAGTTGAGTGATGGCTCAAAACTTGATTTTTGCGGATACAGCCTTTCAATATTTCCGCGAGGGAATATTTCAAGGCTATGCCCGCAAATTATTTAAAATGACTCAAAGTGGCTATTCTTGCAAAAACGGCCTTCCGGCATCCTTTTGAGGGACATTCGGCTTATTTTAAGCAAGAATAGCATCACCCGATTTATTTATAACAAAATCAAAAATTTGACATTTTTTGGTTATTTTTGCAAAAGGGGTGTGAACCCGGACTTGATTTTGCGGTTATGGCCTTGCAATTTTTCCACAAGGAATATTTCAAGGATGTGCCCGCAAATTATTAAAAATGATTCAAAGTGGCTATTTTTTCAAAAAACAACCTTCCGGCGTCCTTTCGGAACATTCGGCTATTTTCGAAAAACAGCGTCACTTCGATTTATTGAAAACTAAAATTCGACATTTTTTTTTTTGATTTTTTGAAAGGGGTGGTTGGACCCGATGAGGGTTTCCTACGTATCCCACCTAATGGCGAGAATCAAACCTGCGTAGTTCGGTCAGATTAGTTGACCAATTATTTGACCAACAAAAGTGTTCTACCTATTTTTCAAATTTTCTTTTCAAGCATTCGACAGCGTTTCGTCGACATTTCGATATTTTTTCTATTCTAAAATTTTCCTCTCTTTTTGTTTTTCAGGAATTTAGCCAATAATAATCTAGAACAAATAAATGCAACATATAACATGCTCGGTCTTTTATTACCGGGTCACCTGTCCTAGACGGACCCAACCCCTGTGTTGAGTCCCCTAAGTCAGATATGATGCAAATAAACGTCCTAGACCTAGGCTCATTATCCTGATTTTTCATTGGTACTAGACCGTGTACCCGAGCGAACAACTCGGATCGAGGAGGGGCTACGTACCGGTGACCCGCGGGGTCAATCGGCTTTGTAACTTATCCGGCCTCTTTTTCTTATTTTTGGTATTGACACTAACAGAAAGGGGAGTCTCAACCAGTAAGCACATTCCCGGAGGTAAAGAAGAGAAGGGTTTTCGGCACAGTTTTATATATACGGTTCACGCAATATCAAAGCGGTAAACATGTAGCACATTAATCAAAACATATAATGAAATCAGATATAAGCAAAAATAGCAATTTAACTGAGCTCGAATTCTTAAACCCTGAACCGAAGTTCTGGGTTACTTATTCCCCAGCAGAGTCGTCAGAGCTGTCACACCTCCTTTTTTCACCGCACATATGTATACACGTAATGTGCCACCGTTTAATACTACACCCCGAGAAGAGATATAATAATAATCAGTGAAGGAGTTTTTCCACTTAAAGGACAGTCGGAACGGGATCAATTTATTTAATTTTTCAGAGTCGCCACTTGGGAAAATAATGATGTCCCAAGTCACCGGTTTAATCCCGAACCGAGGAAATTTATGACTCTGTATTACAATCTGCGAAACTAGAAACCTGGATAAACAATTCTGTTAACCGGGAGAAGGTGTTAGGCACTCCCGGATTCCGTGGTTTTAGCACGGTCGCTCAACTGCGATTTTTGTTTTTATCTGACTTTCTTTATACATTTTAACTATGTATTTTTATGCTCCGCTTTTATTTTTTTTAGAAAAATTGCGACGTCACGAAAACACATTTCGAGTCACACCGCAGCCGGTACGCCTGTGACTTTAATGCATTTCAGTTTCGCCGAGAGTAAGATTTGGGTCACATAAATGCGCACCCTAATTCGAAGCGCAATTTTATATCATGGCGTTTTAACTTTGCGAGGGCCATGAGAATTTGCTAAATGGCATACCTCGATTCTAACTTCAAAGGATTATACTAACTAAAGCAAACTACGGATATTCATAATACGATTAAACTATTAAAGCATCGACTAAAAGACATAATAAAGAACTAATATAGATGTCAAACAAATGCCAGAACCAATGAAGGTAGATTCTTCTTTAGAATTAAAATTTTAACTCACAACTTCCTGCAAATCATTTAAGAAAACAAATGAGCATTAACAACTTTGATCAAGTCAATGATAAAGCTATTGTCGTCTAAGAAACTTGCTTATTAGATTGAAATTCTCGAAAAAAAACTGTCTACAGATGATGCCACAAAGCCAATCCAGATTTATCATTTAGCAAAGTTTAACAACACTGATACTCATCCAACAAACAAACAAGCAGAAAATTTACCACACAAAAATGGATGGCTATTATTTTACTATGAAAATAAGTTGATCCTATCAAACAAAAGGGAAAGGTAAAAGCAATATACAGAAGGTTCAATGTAAAAACGAAAAGGAACAATAGAAAATGCATAATTCATACTCGATGCAACTGTAGCGGTGTGAGCACAACCATAATATATCCTACTGTCATAGAACTTACCATCTCTCATCCCTTAGAACTATATCCCCAACCAATGTTATTGTTATTTCAATAACCAAAAGGAAAGAAAGTTCCAATTCCAATCAAAGTGTTGCTAAAAAAATTTATCAGAAATAAAAAAAGAGGGAAACGAAGATAGAAGGAGAAGATTAGAGAAACAGCTAACCAACAAACCTATCTAAGACCAAGCAGAATTCACATAAGAAAATAAACTACTTGCAATCAGGGCTTGCTGCGGGCCAACCAGTGCAGAAATTTGCACTTAAAATCATGTAAACAGGCTGCCAAGACAGCTACAAAGTAAGGGAGACTCTCACCAGAGTCAACAGTCCAAATATTGCTTGCTATTAATTCAAATTGCTGCTCTAACTAGGTTTTTTCCTTTGCTTTAACAGCTCGGAAGAACAGAACTCTTGTAGTGGTGAAAAGACATGTAAGTTTCAACAAGAGAAGTAAAATAGAGCCAATGTGCACATACACAATCAGTGAAACAGTTTAATCACCACCTTAGACCAAGATCTAACAACAATGAACATAGTACATGCTTTTTGAAGATCAACTCGACCATTAACCCACCCATTTCAAATAGAAGCTCGGGAGACAAACAAAATTAATCTAAAAAGCTGCTCATGAATGCAACGGACGCATAATTCTTACTCCCTCGCGCCCTTGCGGGTCAGCGGAAAAAGGAGGTGTGACAACTGGTACACACATCAAACAAAGGCTAGCAAAGACGAGCAACCAAGATATTAACCAGTTAGAGAAGAGTCTATCCAAACCGGAAACTAGAGTATAATCTGAACGCTTTATTTTCCAATTATTCACTCTTTAGCATTTCGAACAATAAACAGATTGTTAGAAGGCCAGAACATAAATAACAGTCTAGATATAGATTCCCATGGCTTCATCATACTTCAATCACAACAAACAAATAAAAATAAGTAAGAATCAAGAGGTGAACCTGAAAATGCGAAATTCTTCCACTAATAACAGAGGAATACAAGTTTTGCTCCAAAATGTCAGCAAAAGGAACAATAACAAAGCTAGAACTGAAAACGCGAATGATGAAACGGAGCCAAGAAATAGCAGCCTCAACTACAGCAAGTTCACAACAAAAATTAGATCACCTCCATGTTTGAACCCAGATTCAGAATTGAAAGATACCAGCCCTTAATAGAAAAGAAAATTTCTTCGATTTCCCCTGTTCTCTCTAAGAAAAATCTTACACGATAAAAATTCTCACCTTATATAGGCCCGCAAATTCTCGAACCTTCGCCTTTATCCCCATGTTCCTCATGATGTGTGTGTGTGTCTGTCTCTATGGTGTGGATACTAACTTTAAAAGACATGGGGCAAGCGGGTTTGGGCTGGGGCGTGGACGGGTTTAGTGTTGGGCCTGGGCGGATGGGAGGGTTTTGGGCAAGGTATTCCGCTTGGGCCTGGGGTAATGGGTCTTTGTATTTTTATTGACATTTTGTTCTAAAATAAATTGATACTAATTAGTACTAAAATGTGAAATTAAATTCCTCAATGCAAATGCATATTTTTTTGTATTTTTTATATGACCGAAGAAATTGAAGAAATATGTGGGGCAATGAGAAAAGTACTTTACGAAACCCACATGATCCAGCCATGAGAGGGCACTAGCACCGCTGGGGTGTTATACATGGGACCAAGCGCCAAGATTCAAAATTAGAAGGCTACGCCTTTCCCGGTCAGGCGGGAGTCCCGGTAGACGCGTCCTGCTACTTTTCTGCATTTTGAGTTATTTCAGGGTGTAACTCGGACGTTTCTTTTAGTTTCTTGTCTTTAAATTCCCAATGTAAACCATGTTATCTTCCCAATTCCAAGAAATGAAATCAATATTTCATCGTCCATTTTTCTCTTTATTTTTTTGATTTTCTTTATTTTCCTCTTTTATTTATTCTTTTCAGTTATAATAATACAGCTTTATATAACATGACATGCTTGCGGACTTCATGCTCAGATCCAAACGCGCTGTCTAACTGTGAAATAATAAATCAAGAACCGGAATATGATGAAGAAGAGCCGTTTAGGTAAATAAATCGAGAACTAGAACAATTTGAGAACAAACCTAAGCCAAATTTGAAGGACACTAAGTCAGTTAACGTGGGAACTTCTGGGAAAATTCGGGAAACCAAAATAAGCATTCACACAGATAAGAAAACTCGAGATGTAATAATCCAGCTCTTTTTTGAGTTTAAAGATGTGTTTGCTTGGTCGTATAACGACATGCCAAGGCTGAGTATTGATCTAATGGTTCATAAGTTGCCAACTTACCCCGATTTCCTACCGGTCTAGCAAAAACAAAGAAAGTTTAAAACTGACATCAATGAGAAAATCAAAGAAGAAATCATGAAACAGTTGAAAGCAGGGGTAATGCGAGTAGTTCAGTACACTACATGGTTGGCCAATATAGTCCTAGTTTTGAAAAAGATGGGAAGACCCGGGTGTGTGTGGACTATAGAGATTTGAACAAGGCATGTCCCAAAGACAATTTTCCTTTGTCCAACATCCACATCCTTGTTGATAACTGCGCCAAGCATGAGATACAGTCCTTCATGGATTGTTACGCGGGATATCACCAGGTGTTGATGGATGAGGAAGATGCCGAGAAAACCGCTTTCACTACACCCCGGGGTACATTTTATTATAGGGTCATTCCATTTGGTTTGAAGAATGCTGGGATGACCTACATGATGTCCATGACCGCCACTTCTTTCATGATATGATGCATCAGGAGATAGAGGTGTATGTGGAAAACATAATCATCAAGTCCCAAACTCAGGATGACCACATTCGAGATTTGAGAAAGTTCTTCGAGCGGTTGCGCAAGTATGATCTGAAGCTGAACTCGGTTAAATATGCATTTGGAGTTCTGTGGGGCAAACTTCTGGGCTTCATCGTCAGCATGAGATGTGTCGAGTTAGACCCAACAAATATAAAGTCTATCCGATATTTGCCTCCTCCAAGAACTAAGAAGGTGTGATGAGCTTGTTGGGCATATTAAACCATATCAGCTGGTTCATTGCTCAAAGCATTGCCAGAGATCCACGAGGTCGTTAGGAAGCTCTTACACACCTAGACATGATACTATCTATAAAACTTTGGCATTTGAGGCTATTGGAGTCTTGGAAGTCATTGGGCCTACTGCAGGCTCCCTATAGATTAATAGTTGTTCATTTATGTATTTTTATTTTAATTCATTAGTCTATAATAATTATTGTAAATAATATTGGGATGATTAGTGAAAAAGGGCGGGTAGTCATATATATGTTGGGTAAATTGGGTAGATATCATGCCTATAGGGTTATGTTAATTCAAATGTGTTTGCCATGTTTACTTTACCACTACAATATTAGAAACCATGCATATAGGGTTGTGTTACTTTAAATGTATTTTACTTTCATGATATTAGAGACCGTGCCTATAGGATCTAAATGACTTTTATAGAGATTATGCCTATAGGGTTAAAATTAAAATTATATTTAGATATCATGCCTATAGAGATTAAGTAACCAGCAGAGTCGCCAGAGCTGTCACACCTCTTTTTTACGCACCCGCAAGGTGCAAAGAGTTTTTCCAATTAAAGGACAATCGAGATGGGATTTATTTTAATTATTTCAGAGTCGCCACTTGGGAGATTTATGGTGTCCCGAGTCACCGGTTAAATCCCGAATCGAGGAAAAGAATGACCCTATTTAACAGTCCACGAACCAGAAATCCGGATAAGGAATTCTATTAACCCGGGAGAAGGTATTAGGCATTCCCGAATTCCGTGGTTCTAGCACGGTCGCTCAACTGTCGTGTTTGGCTTATCTATCCGCTTTTTACAATTATGTACTTAGTGCAAGTTAATATCCCTTTACCGCTTTTATTATTGGTTATGATTTGCGAAAGAGAAAGTTGCTTAAAAATATGCTTTCGAATCACGTCGCATGAAATGCACCCGGATCCTCGACATATTCTTATTCAACATTTCGGGGTTTGGATTCGGGTCGCATGAAATGCACACCCGTATTTAAGAAGATAGAACTAAAATATGCGCCCGGATCGACTACTTATTTACACTGTTGAGAAGGGCGTGATATTCGTTAAGAAACGACGCATCTCAAAATCTAAGTATTTTATATGTACATTTATGAAGGCTGTGCGATTAGTGTAACTATCGGGTGAGGCGCACCTTTGATTCAAATCTAAAGCGAACTACATCCCACTGTATTTTACTTAGGAGTTGATTCCAAATTATTTAAAACTTGCTACGAACCACACCACATGAAATGCGCCTGTGGTTCCTGACATGCTTTGTTTACTCTTGCCCAAAATTGGGGTCGGGTCACATGAAATGCGCCCCCGACTCTTTTAATCTAATTACGTCATTCCGTTGAGTAACAACTCCCTAGCTAATCTTGCTTTTAGCATAAGGTCTAACGTTAACAGATTTGGAGATTACACACACGAGCAGAGAAGATTGAATAGAGATACAACAGACTAATTCAGGTTTACGTGCTTATCTAACGACGATGTATCTTTGGCCTAGCTACACTTTTCCATAACCAAGACTAGCAATACAAGCTTAATTGAAGAATAACAGAATGTAATTAAACATAAGAACTTTAGACGACTACATGTTTCAATAGGCTTTATGCATAAGCTTCAAACTTCATTCTTTTCGAACCAAGGAACTACAATAACAGAGGTGTGTACCTGGAATGCGGAAGAACAAGGAAGAGTGAGCAATGGCAATGCAACAACAGTAACAGGAGCAACAACAGTAGACCAGTAATAAACACAGTGAACCAACAGCCACACAAACACCACAGCAACAATGATAACCAACCAAATAGCCACAAACACTGGACCAGCAACAAATGACCACCACAGTAACAACAATAGACCAGCTAAAACAGTAGACCAATAACCAATGGCAGCAACAATAACCAGTGGCAGCAATCGAATGGACCCAACAACAACCAGTGGCCACAAAATAGACCAAAGCAACTCAAGATCTAACACAACACTCAGGTGAGGTCAACACAGCAGCAGCATACCCAACTGAGATGTACCAGCAGCAACAAAGACACAACAACAACAACAAATGCCTAACAGCAGCAACAAACGACCAGGAGCCACAAACTGGACCAGCAGCACCAAATGAATACAACAGCAGCAACAACTAGTGGCAGCACTCAACTAAACCAATAGCAAACACTACCAGTGGCAGCAATCAAGTGAACCAGCAGCAAATACTAGAGCTATCACAACAACCAACCACTGAACCAGCTAAAGCAATGGCTCAGCACTACCAACACAAGACAACAAGCAACCAAATGACCACACACTCGGCTATTGACTCAAAGCACACGGAACAGTAGCCAACCAAATCAATGAAACAGGACTTCTCTCCCTTTTTCTCTCTATCTGTGACTATGTATGTGTATATCAAAAAATGTCTCTGCTGCCTATTTTCTCTCTCCAGGTACTTCAGTCTCACTGTCTATGTTTTTGCTCTCCAGGTATTCTCTAATGTCTGTATGAATATCCCCCCTTTTAGGTATTAATGCCTATCTATTTATAACCAAAAACAACACCTAGGACACCCAGATTCTGCAGAACAGCCCCTTGCCCATCCTCCTTCTGTCCAACCCACTAAACCATGTCTAAGTATGGGGTTTTCATAATTAAAAATTGGTAAGTGCAGGGCACTGGTGGGCTGCTCTGCTGTGACAGTGGATTCCACTGACTAGCCTCATGTGCAGGGCACCAAATACTCTAAGTGTTGAACCCCGATTCCCTAGTTAGCTAATTTGAATCATAAATTCATCTTCAGATCAATCAAACAGTCCTACTCAATCCAGGGATGCTGATTATTGTATGGTAATTCAAATAATTCAAACTATGCAATTAGAAGACGACCTCTAATCAATTACAACACATAGCAATGACAACCAATTTAAACTGTTAAAACAGTGACTTCAAAGAATCTCGGCCAATGCCGGACATATGCGAAGTTAACTATTCGACGACGCTAATCGACGCGAGTTCGTCTTCTATAACTAGCTTATTTGGTTAAACAAATCAGAAACCACAAATTGACCAAATAAAGGTCTTTGGAGATGAAGCATCAAAGCAGAAAATTAAAAGAGGAAACGAAGGCCAAGCAATTCACGTGATTAACACATTGAGTATGAAGACGGAAAAATAGAAATACCATATAAGACGAACTCAAAGCTCGAACGCCCCGGACCAATCTCGGATTTGGCTCACATTTGGATTTTGGAGTCTAACGGAACTTAATCGAAATGTTTTCAAAATGAAAACATCTCCACTAAGGTCTATTAGACCCCAATTCGTCTTGATTTTGGACCCCGAATCTCTAATTAGATTTCTAGGGTTCTTGGGCTCGGATTTGGGGCTTTTGCATTTCTGATTAGATTCGAACCACACCAATGTCAATGGGAGTGTGGGGGAGGTGTGAGGAGACTGTGGTGTGAATTTGGTGAAGTTTGGCGTAGTTTGGATTTTGACTCGAATCTTTGAATGAAGATTCGAGCCGTTGGGTGGTGATTCGAGGTTAGCGAAGGCCGGATCCGTGATGGGGGAGGTGAGGGGAAGGTTTTGGCATTGGTTTGGTGGTGATTGGCCTACCGGAACCGCCGTGAGGCGATTTCCGGCAGGCGGAGTACGGCGGAGGAGGGCGGCGTTACACTGGGCTTTGAGAGCTTCTGAGGGACGAAGCAGGGGGGGGGTCTGAAAGGGGGGCGGGGTAAGGGATCAGGAATATATACCACGCATGGGATGGGATCTAGGCCGTTGGATCAACTTAGATCGACGGCTTGGATCTACCCACTTAATGAAACGATGTCGTTTGGGTGAGTCTTGGACCGGGTATGTTTGGAATTAAAGGATTAATCTGGGCCGTTGGATGATAAAATCCAACGGTCCAGATCGAATGCCACAATGACAGATGCCGGGGTGAGTATTGGGCTGGAGCGGACTGGGATTCGCTTGGGCCTGGTTTTTCCGGACTAAACTATGGCCCAAATTTGATCTCATTACTACACATATATATATGTACATGTATATATATATATATATATATATATATGCATACAACTATCCCACACAATTACATATCACTTAAATGTAAACCACATAAAAATGCAAAACCTAATGTATATTTTTTTTTGTATTTTATTAATAAACATGCACAAAAAAATGTAAATT
>JASVEL010007993.1:0-22646 GCA_032618575.1 Nicotiana noctiflora
TCACGACCGAAGAAATTGAAGAAATATGTGGGGCAATGAGAAAAGTACTTTACGAAACCCACATGATCCAGCCATGAGAGGGCACTAGCACCGCTGGGGTGTTATACATGGGACCAAGCGCCAAGATTCAAAATTAGAAGGCTACGCCTTTCCCGGTCAGGCGGGAGTCCCGGTAGACGCGTCCTGCTACTTTTCTGCATTTTGAGTTATTTCAGGGTGTAACTCGGACGTTTCTTTTAGTTTCTTGTCTTTAAATTCCCAATGTAAACCATGTTATCTTCCCAATTCCAAGAAATGAAATCAATATTTCATCGTCCATTTTTCTCTTTATTTTTTTGATTTTCTTTATTTTCCTCTTTTATTTATTCTTTTCAGTTATAATAATACAGCTTTATATAACATGACATGCTTGCGGACTTCATGCTCAGATCCAAACGCGCTGTCTAACTGTGAAATAATAAATCAAGAACCGGAATATGATGAAGAAGAGCCGTTTAGGTAAATAAATCGAGAACTAGAACAATTTGAGAACAAACCTAAGCCAAATTTGAATGACACTGAGCCAGTTAACTTGGAAACTTCTGAGGAAATCCGGGAAACCAAAATAAGCATTCACATAGATAAGAAAATCCGAGATGCAGTAATCTAACTCTTGTTTGAGTTTAAAGATGTGTTTGCTTGGTCGTATGATGACATGCCAGGGATGGGTGTTGATCTAGTGGTGCGTAAGTTGCCAACTTACCCCGATTTCCCTCCGGTTCTGCAAAAACAAAGAAAGTTTAAAACTGACATCAGTGATAAGATCAAAGAAGAAATCACCAAACAATTGAAAGCAAGAGTAATGCGAGTAGTTCAGTACACTACATGGTTGGCCAATATAGTCCTAGTTTTGAAAAAGATGGGAAGACCCGGGTGTGTGTGGACTATAGAGATTTGAACAAGGCATGTCCCAAAGACAATTTTCCTTTGTCCAACATCCACATCCTTGTTGATAACTGCGCCAAGCATGAGATACAATCCTTTGTAGATTGCTACGCAGGATATCACCAGGTGTTGATGGATGAGGAAGACGCAGAGAAAATGGCCTTCACTACACCCTAGGGTACATACTGTTACCGGGTTATGTCATTTGATCTGAAGAATGCTGGAGCGAGTTATATGAGAGCCATGACCGCCATCTTTCATGATATGATGCATCAGGAGATAGAGGTGTATGTGGAAAACATAATCATCAAGTCCCAAACTCAGGATGACCACATTCGAGATTTGAGAAAGTTCTTCGAGCGGTTGCGCAAGTATGATCTGAAGCTGAACTCGGTTAAATATGCATTTGGAGTTCTGTGGGGCAAACTTCTGGGCTTCATCGTCAGCATGAGATGTGTCGAGTTAGACCCAACAAATATAAAGTCTATCCGATATTTGCCTCCTCCAAGAACTAAGAAGGTGTGATGAGCTTGTTGGGCATATTAAACCATATCAGCTGGTTCATTGCTCAAAGCATTGCCAGAGATCCACGAGGTCGTTAGGAAGCTCTTACACACCTAGACATGATACTATCTATAAAACTTTGGCATTTGAGGCTATTGGAGTCTTGGAAGTCATTGGGCCTACTGCAGGCTCCCTATAGATTAATAGTTGTTCATTTATGTATTTTTATTTTAATTCATTAGTCTATAATAATTATTGTAAATAATATTGGGATGATTAGTGAAAAAGGGCGGGTAGTCATATATATGTTGGGTAAATTGGGTAGATATCATGCCTATAGGGTTATGTTAATTCAAATGTGTTTGCCATGTTTACTTTACCACTACAATATTAGAAACCATGCATATAGGGTTGTGTTACTTTAAATGTATTTTACTTTCATGATATTAGAGACCGTGCCTATAGGATCTAAATGACTTTTATAGAGATTATGCCTATAGGGTTAAAATTAAAATTATATTTAGATATCATGCCTATAGAGATTAAGTAACTAAAGCTCTGTTTTTGTTACAATATGTATTCACATTCCTCTTCTTATATATTATCTCTATAATTCAAGAGTCAGATTATGATAATTAGATATCATGCTTATAAGAATTAAAACTAGTTTTAGGAGAAATCATGCCTACATTACTTCAAATCAGTTTAATTCATGTTTGTTCATTCTAAATTGGTCTAATTAATTTGTCCGCTTTTATAAATAACTTTTTCAAATACTGCCTTAATCAATACCGCTAGAAAACATGTCTATAAGATCTCAAGTTGTCTGCATAAAATTTGCTCATTGTTTTACTGGATTTCTAATAGATATCATGCCTTTAGGACATCACTATTAGGCCTAGGAAAGCCTGTAGGGCGATTAAAACTCTGTAACTATAAAACTGCGCTTTGTTATTTTGAATCTGCTCATATTCACAGGTTTAAAATCAATAGGCAAGCTAATATGTCTATGACACTTTGTCCTAATTCAATGTTGTATAATCTCTACTCAGCTAGATATCATGTTCTAGGATTTTCTCTTGATTATCATATTGTTGTCTGAAGACATTTACTTGTTGTATTTGTGGAGATGACCGTAAGCCTGTAATTTGTTCTCTTTAAATGCATTCCTAATTTTTCTTGATTGACACCTAGACTTTTATCCTTTGAAACCTTAGAAAGGTCTAGAACTACCAAAAAGTAGAGGTCCAAAAATACCTCCAGGGCCACGAGGAAGGGACAGGTAGTGCAAGCATAGGATTTTTTTTTAACCTTAAAACGCTTTAGGCTACGCCCAAGGGGAGGGAATTGCATAGTAAGGATATGATGACTACGTGCTAATATAGTGTGTAGCCCCCCCCCCCATTGAAGAGTGATTACTAGACATTGTGTGGGGTGATCTTGTAGGCTGACCAGCCTAGGACCCTTCTTTCCCAATTCCCAATGTTTAAACTTTGTTTTTCCCTATATATGCAACTTGTTCAAATCTTTTTACTTTGTCTCGTTACTTGAGTCATATAATGTCCAAAACATGCCTTTATTTTGGAAGTATGTGTTTAAGCTATTTATTTGTTAAAAGGACTAATTCATAAGTATAAGTTCAGCCTAAACCCATCGTTGTGGACCAAGAGGGGTGCTTAATACCTCACCTCAAGGTTATTTTGAGCCCTTACCCTATATTTCTGGTAATGCAAACTAGTCTAAGAGTTAATCGCTCTAGGTGCACTAACGCACCATAATCCGTTAGGTGGCGGCTCTTCAAAAATCTAAATTCTCAAAAGAAAATGCGTTATTAACCCCCCTATGAACGTCAGAACCCATACTTCTCCCTCCGCCGAGGGAAAAAAGGGGTGCAACAGCTATGGCTTTAACTTGGGCACACCCATAGTTTCTCTCTGGCTTAGTAAACTTAAAGTATTGTGGATAACAAACAAGTTTTTAGAATTATTCCTTTAGATGTCCGGGTTTCTTACAATATGAGCAAAAAATATTACTTCTCCTTGGTTCATTGCTGTTGTTCTAATTTCTGCTTTATTTTTATTGTTAGTGTTCTGCACATTCCATTTATGTGTGTTTACATTAAAAACACTAGATTCATTAGTGACAGTGGTCAAACTGATTTCCAAAATGTACCTTTCTTTGTGAATCTTCACGTAAGATAATTGAATAAGCTTGGGAAGTAGGGGGAAAGGGCTTCATCATGAGTATGTTTCCACTCACACTATAATAACTCTCATTTAATCCCATTAAAAATTGAATAAGCTTTTGGTCTTCATTCATCTTATGATTGTGAATATTAGCCCTACATTTTCATTCAAAACTACAAGTCATGAAGGTATTGAGGACCTTCATTTGATCGCAAATCCTTTTGAGTCTGGTGAAGTAAGCTGCCACATCATTTGATCCCTAGGAAATATTGTTGAGTTCCTTCTGTAGTTGGAAAAGCTTTGCACCATATGCTTACCCATACCTTTCTTCCAACTCACCCCAAAGTTCTTTAACAGTCTGAGAGTAAATCACACTCTCATCATACTCTTATCGCACCTTATCCACTGGTCAAACAAAGGTGAGTCTTCAGCTGGTTTTTGACAAGTTCCATTAATGAAACCTAGTTTGTTCTTAGCAGAAATAGAGGTTAATACACCCCTCCTATAATTTCCATAACTTGTTCCATCAAAACTGACATTGATGAGATTCATTCCAGTTGAATCTGATGAGTTGAGGAAGTAAGGATGAGCTCTAGCAACCAAATTTGAAACTACAGCAGTGACATTTCTGATTGAGGTGCCACTAGCTGGAAAATGAGTTTCTGTAGTGTTTGTCATTGTAAGTGGGAAACAAACTGTAATGACTAGACCGGTTATTTTGAACTCTAGCACGCTGTTCAACAGTTTGGGATCATGGACAACTCAACTTCAGGTATTATGACTTGTGCGCATGGTCAAAATTGATTTTTGGGAAGTTCGGAGTAGGTTTAGAAAGCGAATTCTCACTTCGGAAGCTTTAAATTGAAACAAATGACTAAGATTGGGTTTTGGAGTAAACAACTTTGAAATTGTGATTCGAAGTTTCCAACAAATTTGTATTATGATTTCAGACTTGGGTGTATGTCCGAATCAGGTTTTGGGTGACACAAGAGCATTTCGGTGCCTATCGTGAAAGTTAACAATTTGGAATAATTTCATAAATTTGGGTGGAAGTGCATTTCAGTGTAATGTCCGTTTGGGATTTCGAGTTAAGGAATAGCTATGTATAGTGATTCTGATATTGGAAGCACGATCAGAAGTGAATTCGGAGACCTGTAGGTCATTTTGGAGTCGTTGGGCTAAAGATAGAAACTTAAAGGTTTTTGAGAAGTTTGACCAAAAGTGAACTTTTTGATATCAGGGTCGGATTCTGATTCCGGAAGTTGGAGTAGGTCCGTAATGTCAAATATGGCTTGTGTGCAAGATTTGAGATTAATCTGACATGAATTTATAGGTTTTGACATTGAATGTAGAAGTTTGAAGTTCATAAAGCTTGGATCAGAGGTCGATTCATGATTTTAGCATTATTTTATATGATTTGAGGCCACGAGCAAGTCCTTAATGTGTTTTGGGACTGGTTGGTATGATTGATTGGGATCTCGGGGGCCTGGGGTGGATTACAGATGGTTAACAGATCAAAGAATGTAATTTGGAAAAGGTGTGATGCAGCTAGTATATGTTGTAGTTGCACCTGTGTGGTTTTGGCCGTAGGTACGGAACCACAGAAGCGGACCTAAGGTCACAAATTCAATTTGATGGGGGAAAGTTGGGACCATAGATGCGGTCATCTCTCTGCAGAGGCGAGACCGCACCTGCGGAGGAGAGGACACAGAAGCGGGGATAGGCTAGGAGCCCTGGACCCCAAAAGCGGTGATTGACCCGCATAAGCGGTCAAGAGACCGCATATGCAAAAAGGTTGGAGGCAGTGAGTTATTTTAAAGTCGGGATTTGGCCATTTTCTTTCATATTTCTCTTATCTAGGACAATTCTTGGAGGGTTTCAAGAGGGAGTTTTCATCATCAACGACAAGGTAAGCTATCCCCACCTATCTTGAGTTAAATACATTGATTATGTATGGATTTGAGCATGAAAAATTGGTAGAAACTTAGGGTTTGAGGAAAAACCTAAAAATTTAGTATTCTTGAATTTTGACCATGATTTTGGGTATACAATTGAGAGTAAATTATATATTTGAGTTTGTAAGGTTATGTGTAAACTTTATCTGCCATAAAATTCGGAATCAGGGTGCATGAGGTCGAGGCATTTTTGTCAACTTTTTGATAGGGGTTAGGAATTGTTACAAATAAGATTATTATGATTAATTAAACATATATTAATAGATTTGCATGATTATTGGCTAGTTTTGGAGCGTTGTGCATCAATTTGAGTCTTCGAAAAGGCATGGAATGCCAGTTATGGAACTTCGCAGCAAGGTGAGTCTCCTTTCTAACCTTGTAAGAGGGAATTGTCCTGGTTATGTGCTCCTATTTGCGGGGTCTATGTACGCATGAGGTGACGAGAGTACATGCATAGCTACTATTTGCTTCTTGCAACCTTGTTGACAAACTTAAAAATGCTTAAAACATATCGAACGTGTAAATGAATTTCTAAAAGGCCAGATATCATTTCTTGACTTTTAAAAGAAACACTTACCTTTTTCCTAAATATTTGCTCCTTGATGAATTATTGATTTGACTATTTGAATGTGTTTATTTATTATGGAACAGGCTGAATTTCTCGGTAGATTAACTAGATACATCTATGGTTTGTGCCATTCAACGCTCTGGCAGTACACAATTGAAATATTATTGTATCGGGACGTACGACCTCAGCATAATTTGCGCATGCTTGTATTTCTTGCCTTGAGATTTATGGATGTTGAAAATTGTTCTCTATGTCCCAAGATAAATGCTTAAATGATGAAAATGAATCTGAAAAATTTCCTATTAATAAAAGAACAATTATTTGCCTTATGCTATTGAGTTAAGTTTTTTTTATGAATATCCTCGATTTACTATATTATTGGTATATTATTATTGGACCACTAGCAAGTATCAAAATCGGCCTCTCGTTTCTACTTCTTCGAGATTAGAGGGGATACTTGCTGAGTGCACGTTGTTTTCGTACTCATGCTACACTTACTGCATTTTTGTTGCACAGGCACATGATTCTCTAGTGGCCTAGTGGGCGTAGCAGCATGGTTGATGCAGAGATTAAAGTGAGCTGCACTTCTCGAGACGAACCACAACCAGTAGTCTCTTCTAGATTATTATACTGTATTTTTATTTCTGTCCACTTGTATTCCGGGTAGTTATTGTATTTTATTTCATTCCCTAGTAAATGCTCATGCATTTGTGACATCGGGTTCTGGGATAATTATGGGTATCTTGTATTAACTTCTTAACATTTATATTTAATTTGAAATGAATAGCTTTTCTCATTAAAATTGAAGGAAAATCATAATTTTCAAAATTATTAAACGAGAATTTAATTGATTATTGTACTGTATCCGACGCCATCACGACCCTTAGTGTATTTTGGGTCATGACAACTTGGTATTAGAGCACTAGGTTCTCTTAGGTCTCACGAGTTATGAGCAAGTCTAATAGAGTCTCGCGAATCGGTACTGAGATATCTGCTTATCTTCGGGAGGCTACAAGGTTGTTGAGAGCACTTCCCTTCTTTATTTCCTCACTGTACAATTTGATTCCTTTGAAGTTTATGCCTTTATTTCCTTCATATTCAATCTTATGTGATGTGGAACACTTATTATAAATCAGAAATTGAGAAATTTTAAAGGTACTACAGAGGTAATGCTAGAAACTTCTACCTACATAGTTGATTTGACTATTATCGTCGCCTTGCGGAAGGATATTCTATCGTTCTACTTAGTAGTTGTGCTTCTGAGAGCTCTGAGGCTAGCCATAAAATGCCATGATGCTCATGAACCATTGCCGTACAATATTAAGGTAGGTAGGATTCTTACCTATGTATTGGGACAGTGAATGACTCGAAGGGAGGTTTACACAGTGTATGAGTTAGAAGTTTTGTATTATATTCCCCATGGGGAGAAAGGCAATCGGGCTAAGAATGTCGAGATTTAGGTTGATGGAGTAACGAGGCTTGGTATTTGCAAGCGTGATGGAATTATCATATGTGATGAGGAGTCATTGTCGTTATTGAGTGTACTAAGTTCGCCGGTGTTAAGACCTTCTACAATCCACCTTTGGAACAGGATATAGTAAGATAGTGTTGGAAAAGTTGTTGTCAGATATCTCAGGGCGCGGTGGTCCAGGATTAAATGTGTATTTCTAATACCGATGACTCGAGAAAAATAATCTTCGAAAAGGTTTAAAGGTGGGTAGCGGTCTATTGGTTCAAGTGCTACCGAGATAGATTTTGATCTAAGGCATTGGTGAGCATAAAAAGATTAGGAAAGACGTGTGGGAAGTGTCATGAGATGGTTAAACTTCTAGAAGGCCAGGTGTAATAAGTGGAGGTCGAGTAGTTTCCTAAAGAACTGAGCGTTCCCAAAGTGGGGGAGTGGTAGAGTAGTATATGGATTCAGTGGCTGGGTCTACGAACTTAATTATATATATCGAATATTATACGACATAAGATTTGATTTGATGAAAAGAGATTCTTGATACGAAGAAGGATACAACATAACTTTGAATTTGAGTCTAATGTCGCACATTTAGTTGATTTCCATGAGGAGTGAATGGAATTGTGCAGCTGGTGAAGGAGCATGTGCTCAGGTGGATTATCTCATATGATCTGATCAGTGTTCGCGTGGTTAGCCAAGCTTATGCGATGAATCCTACTGGCTATTTGGTAAAGAGGTCAGGCATGTGAATATAGTTAATGATTCAGAGTATCCATAAATGGTTTTATAGAAAGATTTCAAGGAACTCAGGGGGTTAGGTGTGCTAGATCATGTCAACAATGAAGAAAGTATCTTGTTGGATTCCAGAGTTGTGTAATAGTGGCTTCAAGCTAAGTGGGAGAGTCCCACTACCTAGAATTGGATTGCATGGTTGTTTATTTGTTAGATTTCCGGTTATTAGCATATTGATGATTATTTCAGCAAAGGGAAAAGAACATACGAGGTAATTTAAGCAAAAGAAATTGTTAGATGTGTGTTATAGTTAGCCTTATTAACTCATGTTCATACTTTGGGAAGGGTACATGATTTATGCCATACGTAGACACGAGTTTCAAGGAAAGTTATTCGATCGGGTGCTTCATCGAGATGGGTGTTCATGTGCTACTGCAGCCTTGCAGTGGATTATATTCAGGATCCAGTCAGAGTGGGTGACTCTCAATACGGTCCTACAAAATTCAAAGGGGTAAAGTGTGGTGCCTAATGATTTTGAGCCTATAGGTATGGTTAAGAATCAAGCATTTGTAGCAGCTTATGAGTAGAGGCCGAGAATGTTCTATGATGTTTCGAACAGTGTAGCATTTGGGAGGAAAATGAGGAAACACTTTGGATTCGCAAAGGGATTATCATAATGGGCATACCTGTTGAGGAGGCAAATGTGCACACATAGGAGGTATGAAATGGTTCGTAGTATTTGAGACAGCTTGGTCTCGGGATGAGTGCAGATGGAGTGTGTTAGATGTTGAATGGAATTGTTATTTCTAAGGCAATCAAGGATAAATTGGAAGAAGATAGATTTATTAGCCATAGTTGAATTGGCATATTGGTCGCAGTGATCAGTTCCTTCAGTGTGATTAAGTTATACAAATGATTTTTGACAGTACGTGTGAGGCTTGTCGGCCGCCGTAATTGATGTTATTCAGAAGTATTCTACTGTTATGGCTCGTTATGTGTAGGCGGAACCTAGAAAGGCTGTGGTGGTTTAGACTACTACTTAGAGATTTTCATATTCTACGGTTAGGAGAATTTACCCGTGTGTTTCTATGGTTCTCCTAAAGTGATTTAAGTGAAAAGTTTTTATATGATGAAGTGTTTACCATAGTAATGATTCAGGAGTCAAGATGAAGATCTCGCGCTATCGCATATCGGCATGTTTGGTGTAGTGAGTGTTATGGAATTGGAAAGTGAGTATCAAGGTTGCAGTTCGGTATTGACAAGAATGTCACGAGCTCGGAAAAGCATTAAGGGGATTTGAGTGATTAAAGTGAGTTGGCATTGTCTTTAGCGTCACCTGAGATTAGTGTTTTGTGAAAGAGTTTTTGCATCCTGGTTATGGATTCTTGATCACTTTACAGCGTTAGTGTGTTCAGCGATATGGATGTGCAGACTTGTTATCTAATTACTAAACTTCATGGGAGCGTTCCCCACATGAAAATAGTATAAGCGTGGCATGTGATTACTTGATTGATTGAAGAAAGAAACCAAGTACGCAGATTGTGGTGTATCCTTAATTTGGTAATTTATGCTTGGAGGGAACTCAGTTTATTGGGTTGTGGACGGTGAAGGACTACTTCATTTATGATGATTGTACTTGTGGGTTATGTAAAAAAAGGGTTATTATGGACCCAAAAAAAATTATTGGCCTAGTTTGGTACGATCAGAATCAGCTTGAGGTCTATTGATAGATTTAAATATTAATATGGAATCTATATTAGTCTGAATGTGTTCATTTCAGTATAGCTCCCCTTATGAAGGAGTATCCGGACGCCGGATGTTAATTCGTCATTGGCTATTTCATGTAATGTTGTATTGTGTCGTGTGAGTTGCGAAACGACTTGATAATTTCTTATGTGTTGAAGTTCCGCGTTTCGATGGTGTTATGTGAGCAGGATGGCTCTTTAGTTTCAGAAAATTTGTTGCACCTCAGTTTTACTTGAGTTTGTTAGCTTATGGTGCTATATGTTTCCTCGGGGATGGTATTATGCACTTAGCGTGCTTGTGGCCAATATTTGGTATTGCGTTGTACTGAGCGGTTTAGCTTAATGTGTATCTCCTTATGTGAATTATATATGTGGATCGGGTGGCACATAGCCATGGGTATGTCATTTCGATTGGGTTGCGCGCCGTAACATTGTGATGATAATTACAATCCCCTATATTCTATTTTGTGTGTTGTTTCCCATTTTTGTGGAAAGTGCATATAGGTTACGTGTTTTGAGTAGTCCCTTCCTGATTTCATTTTCCTTATGTATCCCGCTTGAGTGGGCAGTCCATTGGCATGTTCTGGCATCATTTGAGACTTTTGATCATGTCTGGGGTGGCTTGTTGCCTAAGAAATTCATACTAGATGAAACAAGGTTATTAGATTAAGGATCAGTGCAATAGGTTTGTATGAAGTATATTAAAGAGCAAGGATCATTATTTGGGTTCAGTATGAGGTAATGTTCTTGTCAGGAGTCTAGCCTTAATGATTTGTTAACTTGGCAGTTGGTTATAGATTTCTACGTGTCTCTTTTGCCGTGGCGGTATTGCGAGAGTTGGAACAAGATTTATATATATATATATATATATATATATATATATATATATATATATATATATATATATATATATATATATATATATATATATATATATATATATATATATATATATATATATCATGAGGGCTTTGTGAAAATCAGATTCGGGGAATATTAGTTATTATAATTACAGAATGTAATTATGGTCTCTATCAGGGCTTCACTTACCTTCTTTAGCCAAGGATTATTCGAAAATAGTCTCACTGCCCTTTACAGGGTAGGGGTAAGGCTGCATACATCCTACCCTCCCCAAACCCCATTTGGTGAGATTATACTGGGTAGTAGTTGTTGTTGTAATGTAATTATGGTCATGTGAATGATGTGGTGCATGGTGAGAATTCAAAAAAGGTATGTAGTCATGTTTTAGTACCTCGTGTAGTGATTGATTCGAAGTTCTTATATTGGGAGCAAGCCTCGTAGAGAATTTTAGATGTTGAAACTGGGCTCTAAGGCTCACTTATTTGAACAAAAAAGAATATCCTCATATTGTTCGAGTTAATATGCTCAACTGAGTTTTGGCAGAATAGGTAGGTGCACAAGGTATTTAACTGTGATTTCAGACAACTCTAACGAGTTCTTGGCCTGTTCGAGGATGAATGTATGTCTAAGTGGAGAGAATGTAATGATCCGACCGATCATTTTGGGCTCTAGCGCGTCGTTCAGTAGTTTGGGCCATGATCATCTCCACTTCATGTATTATTATTTGTATGTATTGTTGGAATTGAATTCCGGAAAGTTCAGAGTGGGTTTGGAAAGAGAATTCTCACTTTGGGAGCTTTAAATTGAAAGAATTGACTAATATTGGGTTTTAGAGTAAACAACCTCGAAATTGGTATTCGAAGGTTCCAACAGTTTCGTACGATGATTTCAGACTTGGGTGTATGTCTGGATCTGGTTTTGGAGCATTTTGGCGCCTATCGTGAAAATTAGCATTTTGGAAGAATTTTATAAATTTAGGTGGAAGTGCATTGTAGTGTAATCGATGTCCGTTTGGGATTTCGAGTTTGGGAATAGTTTCATATGGTGATTCTGGTATTGGGAGTGCGATCGGAAGTGAATTTGGAGGTGTGCAGGTCATTTTGGAGTCGTTGGGCTAAAAATAGAAATTTGAAGGGTTTTGAGAAGTTTGACCGGAAGTAGACTTTTTTATATCGGGGTCAAGTTTCGAATTCAAAAGTTGGAGTAGGTCTGCCATGTCAAATATGACTTATGTGCAATATTTGAGGTCAATCGGACATGAATTGACAGGTTTCGGCATCAAATGTAGGAGTTTGAAGTTCTAAAATTCATAAAGCTTGGATTTGAGGTCTATTCATTATTTTAGTGTTGTTTGATATGATTTGAGGCCTCAAGAAAGTTCGTAATGTGTTTTAGGACTGGTTAGTATGGTTGGTTGGGGTTCCGGGGACCTCAGGTGGATTCCGGATGGTTAACGGATTAAAGAATAGAATTTGGAGAAGGTTTGATACAGCTGGTGTCTGGTGTAAGTGCACCTATGATGTTTTGGCCGTAGGTATGGAGCCGCAGAAGCGGCCTTAAGGTAGCAGATTCTATTTGTTGGGGGAGATATGTGACAACAGAGATACGGTCATCTTGCCGCAGAGGTGAGACCGCACTTGCGGAGGAGAGGACGCAGAAGCGAGGATGGGCTGGGAATCCGGGATTGCAGAAGCGATGTTTGATCCGTACCTGCGGGATCGAAGGTGCAAAAAGGCTGGAGGGAGTGAGTTGTTTTAAAGTCGGGATTTGGCCATTTTCTTTCATATTTCTCTTGGCTTGGGTGATTCTTGGAGGGTTTCAAGAGGGATTTTTATCATCAACGACAAGGCAAGATGTCCCCACCTATGTTAGGTTTAATACATTGATTTTGTACGGATTTGAGCATAAATATTTGGTAGAAACTTGGGGTTTGAGGTAAAACCTAGAAAGTTATTATTCTTGGATTTTGACCAGGATTTCGGCTATGAAATTTAGAGAAAATTATATGTTTGAGTTCGTGAGATTATGGGTAAACTCTATATTCGAAAAATTTCGGAATTCGAGTGCGAGGGCCCGAGAGCATTTTTGTCGACTTTTTGTTCGAGGTTAGAAATTGTTACAAATGGGATTATTATGAGTAATTAAATATATATTAATGAATTTGCATAATTATTGGCTAGTTTTGTAGTGTTGCGCATCTATTTGAGTCTTTGGAAGGGCGTGGAATTCCGGTTATGGAAATCCGGAGCGAGGTTAATCTCATTTCTAACCTTGTAAGTGTGAATTGTCCCCATATGTGAGTTAACTAGTTATGTGCTTCTATTTGTGGGGGCTACGTACGCACGAGGTGATGTGAGTCCGTGAGTCACTACTATTGTGCTTAAGTTGTAGTTTAGGGCCCAAAAGCATGCTTATTTGTAATACTTGCAACCTTGTTGACAAACTTAAAAATGCTTAAAACATATCGGATGTGCAAATAAATTTCTAAAATGCTAGATATCTTTTCTTGACTTTTAAAAGTGAAACTTGCCTTTTTCCTGAATATTTGCTCCTTAATGAATTATTGATTGACTATTTGAATGTGTTTATCTATTGTGGAACAGGCCGTACGCCTCGGTAGATTAAATAGATGCATTTATGGTTCGCACCATTCGACCCTCTGGCAGCACAATTTATATATTATTGGATCGGACCGTACGATCTCGACATGATTTGCACATGCTTGTATTGCTTTCCTTGAGATTTATAGATGTTGAAAATTGTTCTCCCTGTCCTGAGATAAATGTTTAAATAATGAAAATGAATCCGGAAAATTATTGTTATTTCCCCTATGCTATTGAGTTAAAATATTTTTTATGAATATCCTCGATTCACAACATTATTGTTATGTTA
The DNA here is from genome assembly GCA_032618575.1 of Nicotiana noctiflora. NCBI lineage: Eukaryota > Viridiplantae > Streptophyta > Magnoliopsida > Solanales > Solanaceae > Nicotiana > Nicotiana noctiflora. Next base: position 13,830 of record JASVEL010007993.1, read on the forward strand.
TTATTAGACCACTAGCAAGTATTAAAATCAGCCTCTCGACTCTGCTTCTTCGAGATTAGACGGGATACTTGTTGAGTACACGTTGTTTTTGTATTCATGCTATACTTGTTGCGCATTTTTATTACACATGTACATGTATCTCTAGTGGCTTAGTGCTCATAACGACATGGTTGATGCAGAGACTAAGGTGAGTTGCACTTCTCGAGACGACCCGCAGGCAGCAAAGTCACTTCCAGATTATTGTACTGTATTTTCATTTCCGTCCACCTTGTATTCTGGACAGTTACTGTATTTCATTTTATTCCCCAGTAAATGCTCATACACTTTTGACACCGGGTTCTGGAATGATTATGGCGTATCTTATAGTAACTTCTTAACATTTATATTTAATATGAAATGAATACCTTTTATCATTAAAATTGAAGAAAAATCATAGTTTTCAAAATTGTTAAATGAGAATTTTGCTTGGCTTGCCTGACAACGGTGTCTGTCGCCATCACGGTCCTTAGTGAATTTTGGATAGTGACAAAAAAGTAGAGCTGAAAAAGGAAAATAGATGACTCAAAATGGAGAAATCAGATCTGGATATTTAGAGCACCTGCTCTGATACAATGAAGACAAATGAATTTTTTCAAAGAATTCCCTTTGATTTCTGTATTTCTGTGTCTTGTATTATATTGTAAGTATCCTATTATATACACAATGGACTAAATAAAATGACAAAACTCTCTAACTACAAATGAGACAGAGAATAAAAATTGTATATTATCCTACTCGACAGACTATTCAGAATATTCTGTATAAAATAGCGCTTATCTTTTATTTCTTCTTTTTACTCAGATACACATATAATTATAAGTCCAATGCATAAGTAGGCTGTAGGCCCAATAATTTAGTTGAAGCAGTACTGATCCGAACCAACTAATTTAAGGAAATTTTACACCTATAGAAAAACATAGTACCCTATTTGTTTTAAATAAATACCATTTTGAAATATTACATCATATACATACATTTTCTCCTTTATAACAAAATATCTAATTATAGTTACATCATATATTTAAGGCACCATATATGTTAAATGTAATATTTCTATCTCTCATTTTTAGTCTTTTCTCTCACATAATCACCGTAAATCTTACTAACCACGTTCTCTCTATTTTTTCATACACGTTACTCCCTTCTCCCACAAACCCACGATTCATACCTCTTCTCACACCCAAATTCGCTAGGTCTCCGCAATTATTACTCCCCATTTCTTTTCTCTCTAAAATCACTGTTTTAGAGCCGGTACAATTGCTTGGGGTAAGTTTCTTAGATTCTTGCTTGGGGAAACTCAGTTTCAAACTCATCCCATCCGTCGACGACAGTTCCTTATTGATTCTGTTTTCTCATGATGCAGCTAAACATTGGAATCAAGTTACTACCAAACATTAGAATCAAGTTTTATTTAGTTTGGGCTTTGGTTATTTGAAGACGATGAAATAGTATTTGTGCTGCAAAAGATGTTTGGTTAGGACTGCAACTCGACGAGACCACATTAAGGTTGTTCCTGAACAAAGATGACGAAGTTTGGGGCTGAACAACTTGAAGATTCTGTTACCTTTTTAAAGTGTATTTCAATGTATCTCGTCGTATTTCATTGTATTCGTTGTCTTTTTTTATTGTATTTCATTATATCTCGTTGTATTCCATGTATTTCATTGTATTCACCGTCTTTTATTTCAATGTACCGATTGTATTCTATGTATTCATAACTTTTTTCAATTAATATAATTTATGTGTTCAGACGTATTATATAATTGCTCTGAAGATTGCTATGTTTTTTAGGATTTTTCCAGTTGAGAATCTTTTTTATAACCGGAAATACAAATTTTTTGTGTTATAATTCAATTTGTTGCGTTATATTAGTAATCTATTATGTTAATTGATACACTTTCCGTTTTAAACAGTGTAATCCTCTGTTTCACGCCGTGAATACAGTCGAATACAGTAATATGTTCAACTGTAATCCCATGTTTCACGCCATGAATACAGTCGAATACACTCGAATACAACAACTGATTAGCTTGAATTCCCTGATTCACGACTATTTTTGTTACTGTATTCATTAATAAAATAGCTTAAATACATCAAATATATCATATAATCACAGAAAAAATATCAATAACCCGTAATATAGCAAATGATATCTATAAACAGATAATTACTAATAAAAGATAGTGCTTTATAAAAATTTCTCATATTTAACCAGCTAGTTTTTTATGCCAACTTCATTAAAATCTCTTGTACGCTTTAGATCATTAGAAGAAAAATAATCAAATGCTCAATCGGCAAAAGCTCCGTTTTCAACTTAGTACAAGAACCATCTTAAACTTTGACTTTTATATTAAAAAATTAAAAAAATAATCTAAATTGTTGAAGAATATATAAAAGAAAGTAGTTGATCAAGAGTGAAATACAAGTTAAATTCATGTAAATGGTTAAAATAACAAGTAGCTTAGTCTTGACTTTTGTTTCTTTTTCTTTGAACTTGTAACAGTTTTAGCAATTATTAGTATTTTATTCTGTAGCAATTTAAGACTGTACAACAATGGTATCAGCACTTTTTAATTGTTCAATTATGAAAAATCTAATTTGAGAAATCTAATTATTGCAAATAATATCCAAATACTTTAGTTCTGTTAAGAATAGAATTCTATTTGGAGTGAATGTCTATAATTCTATTTGGAGTGAATGTCTATCTTATGGAGAGTTTTACTTTGTGACTAAGTCATATTTCTCCTATAAATAAAGGGGTCTTAACCCATTGTAAATCATCCCAAAATTCAATAAGAATTTCTTCTCTCTCTTTCTTTGCAATATTGCTCTTGTTCTTTCATTATTTCATAACACGTTATCAGCACGAGACTCTACCGTCTCAAGAAGCTCTTTCAGAAGATTAAGGTAATTTTTCTCCTCTTTTTAATTATGACTGACATTATGAAAAGAAAGTTCGTTGCCCTTGAAATTTCGGGCAAGAACTATATGACATGGGTGTTGGATGCTGAAATCCACTTAGATGCAATGGGTCTTGGAGACGCCATTAAAGACAGAAATAAAGCATCCACCCAAGACTGTGCTAAGGCCTTGATTTTCTTGCGTCATCACCTTGATGAAGGGTTGAAAATTGAATATCTCACAGTCAAAGATCCACTTATTTTGTGGAATGGCTTAAAGGAAAGATATGACAACTTAAAGTTGGTCACCCTTCCACAAGCACGGTATGATTGGGCTCATCTGAGGCTCCAAGACTTTAAATCTGTTTCTGAATATAATTCTAGTATTTATTTTAAATAATGTTTAAATTTGCTTAATACTCAAGGATTAATATATGACTTATTAGAATAAATTGTGATGTGAAAAGAATATTTAATTACTGATAAAAAGTGACGATAGCTGAAATATTTTTCACATGTGAGAACAAAAGGTCGGGGCAAAATCTCGATTAGCATTCGATGGTAGAATGTAATCACGCCTTTCTTTTGAACCCGTCACCAAGCTTCAACAATAAGCATGGCCTAATTTTTTATATTGATACAAGCTACTATATATAGAGATATTTAATCACAATATGATTTATTTATTTTCAATCATTTGTTAGTATTATAAGTATGCTCTCTGAAAATACAAATATTTATTCGTATATTTTCTTTTGTATGTCAATCTATGGGAAGCAAATATGGATATTTCACAAAGCAAACTTGGATCAAAGTTCAATTGTAAAAATATTTGTTTAGTTGATTCATGTACAACACATACAATACTCAAAGAGAAGAATTATTTCTCTCATTTAAGTATGTGTAAGGCAGATGTTACTACAATTTCTGGTAGTAGTAAATTAATTGAAGGCTATGGAAGAGCTACTATAACTCTGCCTATGGGAACAATACTTATCATAGAGAATGCAATGTTCTCCTCCAAGTCCAAGAGGAACTTGTTGAGTTTTAAAGATATCCGCAGAAATGGATATCATATTGAGACAATAGATAAGAATAATCTTGAATATCTCATCAATACCAAAAATGTCTCTGGCCAGAAAAGGGCTATTGAGAAGTTCCCATCTTTGTCTTGTGGCATGTATTGGACAAGAATTAGTGCAATTGAGGCACATTCTATTGTAAACCAAAAGGTTACTGATTCCAATACTTTTGTACTTTGGCATGATCGATTGGACACCCTGGATCAATTATGATGAGACGAATCATAGAAAACTCAAATGGGCATCCATTAAAGAATTTAAAGATTCTTTTAAATGGTGAATTTTCTTGCACTTCTTCTTATCAAGGCAAGTTAATTATTAGACCATCACCAACAAAGGTTGGAATTGAGTCCCTTGCGTTTTTGGAACGTATACAAGGGGACATTTGTGGACCTATTCACCCACCTAGTGGGTCGTTCCGATATTTTATGGTCTTGATAGACGCATCCTCTAGATGGTCTCATGTGTGCCTATTGTCATCTCGCAACCTCGCGTTTGCAAAATTAATGGCACAAATAATTCGATTACGGGCACAATTTCTCGATAATCCAATTAAGTCTATTAGACTTGATAATGCTTGCTGAGTTTTCATCCCAAGCATTTAATGATTATTGCTTATCAATTGGGATAAAAGTGGAACATCCTATAGCTCATGTTCACACTCAAAATGGTCTTGCAGAGTCTTTAATTAAACGTACGCAATTGATAGCAAGACCGTTATTCATGAAAACAAGGCTGCCCACTTCTGTTTGGGGTCACGCCATTTTGCATGCAGAAATGCTAGTTCGTCTCAGACCGACAAATTATCATAAATATTCCCCGTTGCAATTAGTTTTGGGTCATGAACCTAATATATACCATTTAAGAATTTTTGGATGCGCAGTATATGTGCCTGTAGCACCGCCATATCGCACCAAAATAGGTCCGCAAAGAAGGTTAGGAATATATGTTGGGTTTGAATCACCCTCCATTATTCGCTACCTCGAGCCATTAACGGGAGATTTATTTACTGCACGATTTGCAGATGTCGATTCGATGAGACACTTTTCCCAAAATTAGGGGGAGAAGTTGGTGAAACCAAACGGAAAATTTTGTGGAAAAATCCATCATTATCTCATCTTGATCCACGTGCCTCTATTTGTGAAAAAGAGGTACAAAAGATTATTCATTTGCAGAGAATAGCAAATCAAATGCCCGATGCATTTACGGATATGAAAAGGATAACAAAATCACATATCCTTGTAGAGAATGTTCCAATCCGTATTGATGTCCCTATTGGACAATCTTCTTGTGTCATAGCTAATGAGTCAAAAGCACGCATGAAACGTAGCAGACCATTAGGTTCCGAAGATCGAAATCCTAGAAAAAGGAAAATAAATGATCAAAATGACAATATGAAAGAATCTCATGAAGAAATCCACGACTTAATAAATTCTGAGATTCATGAGGAATCCACTGAGCCCGAGACTCAAGAAAATAAGGAACTATCAATAAATTAAATCGATATTGAGACAAACTTGAATCGATTGGATATAGTGGTGGATTATGTCTTTGCATATAATGTTGCATCCAGCATTATGCAAGAAAATGAGGATCTTGAACCTCAATCTGTTGGCGAATGTCGACAAAGACTTGATTGGCCAAAATGGCAAGAAGCAATCCAATCAGAGTTGAATTCACTTGCAAAACGTAAAGTTTTTGGGCATGTAGTCCAAACACCTAATGGTGTTAAGCCTGTTGGCTATAAATGGGTCTTTGTACGCAAGAGAAATGAGAAAAATGAGGTGCAAAGATATAAGGCACGCCTTGTTGCACAAGGATTTTCACAAAGGCTTGGTGTTGATTGTGAAGAGACATATTCACCCGTTATGGATGCTATAACATTCCGTTATCTCATTAGTTTGGCTGTCCATGAAAATCTTGACATGCATTTAATGGATGTGGTTACCGCCTACCTTTACGGCTCACTTGATAATGAGATATACATGAAAATTCCGAGGGCTTCAAAATGCCTAATAATTCAAAATCCCGGGAAATATTTTCAATCAAATTGCAAAGATCTTTGTATGGTCTAAAGCAATCAGGACGAATGTGGTATAATCGTCTTAGTGAGTATTTATTAAAGGAAGGCTATATAAATGATGCTATTTGCCCATGTGTTTTCATAAAGAAAACAACATCGGAATTTGTTGTACTTGCCGTATATGTTGATGACATAAACCTTATTGGAACTTCTATAGAACTCCAAAAGGCAATTGATTATTTAAAGAAGGAATTCGAGATGAAAGATCTCGGAAAGACAAAATTATGTCTTGGTTTGCAAATTGAACATTTGGCAAACCGAATTTTTGTTCATCAATATACCTACATAGAAAAGGTACTTAAACGGTTTTACATGGATGGAGCACATCCATTAAGTACTCCGATGGTTGTTCGATCACTTGATGTGAACAAAGATCCATTCCGACCTCAAGAAGAGAATGAAGAGCTACTTGGTCCTGAAGTACCATATCTTAGTGCAATTGGTGCACTAATGTATCTTGCCAATACTACAAGGCCCGACATAACTTTTCCAGTTAATGTCTTAGCAAGATATAGCTCTGCTCCCACAAGGAGACATTGGAATGGGATCAAACACATATTGCGGTATCTAAAAGGAACTACCGATATGGGCTTATTTTATGGCAATAATTGCAGTCCCGATCTTGTTGGTTATGTTGATGCTGGGTATTTATCCGACCCACACAAGGCTCGATCTCAAACAGGTTATGTGTTTACCTGTGGAGGCATTGCCATATCTTGGCGATCGACTAAGCAATCAATTGTGGCTACTTCATCTAATATCATGCTGAGATAATTGCTATTCATGAAGCAAGTCGAGAGTGCGTGTGGTTGAGGTCTATAATACATCTTATTCGAGATAAATGTGGTGTGAAATGTGACAAGTTACCCATTATTTTGTATGAAGACAATGCAGCATGCATAGCTCAACTGAAGGGAGGATTCATAAAAGGAGATAGGACAAAGCACATTTCACAAAAGTTATTTTTCACACATGATCTTCAAAAGAATGGTGATATTAATGTGCAACAGATTCGTTCAAGTGATAATATGGCTGATTTGTTCACAAAATCTCTACCGACGTCAACATTCAAGAAGCTAGTGTACAAGATCGGGATGCGAAGGCTTAAGGATGTGAATTGATGCTCTCGTCGGGGGGAGTTAATGCGCGTTGCACTCATTTTCCCTTACAAGGTTTTGTCCCACTGGGTTTTCCTTGCGAGGTTTTTAACGAGGCAACCAAGGCGTATTATTAGATATGTGTACTCTTTTTCCTTTTCTAGATTTTTTCCCATTGGGTTTTATTTTAGTTAAGGTTTTAATGAGGCACATTACTTATTGAGTAGACATTCAAGGGGGAGTGTTAAGAATAGAATTCTATTTGGAGTGAATGTCTATAATTCTATTTGGAGTGAATGTCTATCTTATGGAGAGTTTTACTTTGTGACTAAGTCATATTTCTCCTATAAATAAAGGGGTCTTAACCCATTGTAAATCATCCCAAAATTCAATAAGAATTTCTTCTCTCTCTTTCTTTGCAATATTGCTCTTGTTCTTTCATTATTTCATAACAAGTTCAACGTCATCTCGTCTTATTGTTTTTTTTTTTCGTGCGAATATCTACTTGTCAATGCATTAGAACAGATGATCAACCACCTGGTTGTTGAATGTTATTACACGTGACTAAGTTAGAACCTCATATTAGCTTTTTCTCTTTGTTACTCTCATCATTTATAATACAATGTCCACAATTTTTAGGGTGAAGCTAGAATTAAGTATCGATTTGGCCAAATTTAATAATTTTAGTCCAAATTTTATTTAATATTTACGAAAATTATATTCAAATCAATAATTACTAACATCATTATTTTAAGATTTAATTCTCGAACGACTTTGAGCAAGAAGGTACCTGTACTCGAAATCGACACAGGTGGGTAGGTAGAGAATACCTAGGGGCGCGAGACAACTCTCTCTAAAGAACTCGGCAAAATAGCCCCGTAACTTCGGGAGAAGGGGTGCCTCCTCACAAAGGGGGTCGCAGTGACCAGGCCCGGGCGACTGTTTACCAAAATCACAGGTCTCCGCAAAATCGTAAGACCATGTATGGAGGCTGATGCCTGCCGAGTGCCGGAAGGTCAAGGAAGTTGGTGACCTGATGACAGGGGAGCCGGCGGTCGAAGCCCCGGTGAACGGCGGTCGTAACTATAACGGTCCTAAGGTAGCGAAATTCCTTGTCGGGTAAGTTCCGACCCGCCCGAAAGGCCGTAACTATAACGGTCCTACCTGCACCTGGACAGAGCTTGAATTTTTATAGAATCAAATTCTAAAATCATTTCTATTTTGATCATTTCTTAGATTCTGTTGAATTGTATCGAATCCATTTTCTATTTTAAAGCGAAGAGTTACCTTATCAAACTAGAAAACTTTTTCTTTTTACTTTAATTTAAGTTTAACTCATTAGATTCAGTAATATATTAATTCACATAACTCTAAAGGGGCATATGCACTCCACGACTTTCTTATGTTATGGGGTCTCGAAGACTTAATTTAGCTGCCAACCCTAGTCAGCAAGGTGAAAAACTTTCTCAAGAACATGAAGAGCGGGGACTCTTTAACCTGGCAAAATATAGATAAAGAAATGAAAAATGGGGGGGTCGTGGTCTATGCTAAATGTTTTTTCTTAGATTGAATGAATGGAAAAGGGGTGTTTGTGTTGTGGTTTTCGTAGTTGCAAG
>JASVEL010007994.1:0-22638 GCA_032618575.1 Nicotiana noctiflora
TCACGACCGAAGAAATTGAAGAAATATGTGGGGCAATGAGAAAAGTACTTTACGAAACCCACATGATCCAGCCATGAGAGGGCACTAGCACCGCTGGGGTGTTATACATGGGACCAAGCGCCAAGATTCAAAATTAGAAGGCTACGCCTTTCCCGGTCAGGCGGGAGTCCCGGTAGACGCGTCCTGCTACTTTTCTGCATTTTGAGTTATTTCAGGGTGTAACTCGGACGTTTCTTTTAGTTTCTTGTCTTTAAATTCCCAATGTAAACCATGTTATCTTCCCAATTCCAAGAAATGAAATCAATATTTCATCGTCCATTTTTCTCTTTATTTTTTTGATTTTCTTTATTTTCCTCTTTTATTTATTCTTTTCAGTTATAATAATACAGCTTTATATAACATGACATGCTTGCGGACTTCATGCTCAGATCCAAACGCGCTGTCTAACTGTGAAATAATAAATCAAGAACCGGAATATGATGAAGAAGAGCCGTTTAGGTAAATAAATCGAGAACTAGAACAATTTGAGAACAAACCTAAGCCAAATTTGAATGACACTGAGCCAGTTAACTTGGAAACTTCTGAGGAAATCCGGGAAACCAAAATAAGCATTCACATAGATAAGAAAATCCGAGATGCAGTAATCTAACTCTTGTTTGAGTTTAAAGATGTGTTTGCTTGGTCGTATGATGACATGCCAGGGATGGGTGTTGATCTAGTGGTGCGTAAGTTGCCAACTTACCCCGATTTCCCTCCGGTTCTGCAAAAACAAAGAAAGTTTAAAACTGACATCAGTGATAAGATCAAAGAAGAAATCACCAAACAATTGAAAGCAAGAGTAATGCGAGTAGTTCAGTACACTACATGGTTGGCCAATATAGTCCTAGTTTTGAAAAAGATGGGAAGACCCGGGTGTGTGTGGACTATAGAGATTTGAACAAGGCATGTCCCAAAGACAATTTTCCTTTGTCCAACATCCACATCCTTGTTGATAACTGCGCCAAGCATGAGATACAATCCTTTGTAGATTGCTACGCAGGATATCACCAGGTGTTGATGGATGAGGAAGACGCAGAGAAAATGGCCTTCACTACACCCTAGGGTACATACTGTTACCGGGTTATGTCATTTGATCTGAAGAATGCTGGAGCGAGTTATATGAGAGCCATGACCGCCATCTTTCATGATATGATGCATCAGGAGATAGAGGTGTATGTGGAAAACATAATCATCAAGTCCCAAACTCAGGATGACCACATTCGAGATTTGAGAAAGTTCTTCGAGCGGTTGCGCAAGTATGATCTGAAGCTGAACTCGGTTAAATATGCATTTGGAGTTCTGTGGGGCAAACTTCTGGGCTTCATCGTCAGCATGAGATGTGTCGAGTTAGACCCAACAAATATAAAGTCTATCCGATATTTGCCTCCTCCAAGAACTAAGAAGGTGTGATGAGCTTGTTGGGCATATTAAACCATATCAGCTGGTTCATTGCTCAAAGCATTGCCAGAGATCCACGAGGTCGTTAGGAAGCTCTTACACACCTAGACATGATACTATCTATAAAACTTTGGCATTTGAGGCTATTGGAGTCTTGGAAGTCATTGGGCCTACTGCAGGCTCCCTATAGATTAATAGTTGTTCATTTATGTATTTTTATTTTAATTCATTAGTCTATAATAATTATTGTAAATAATATTGGGATGATTAGTGAAAAAGGGCGGGTAGTCATATATATGTTGGGTAAATTGGGTAGATATCATGCCTATAGGGTTATGTTAATTCAAATGTGTTTGCCATGTTTACTTTACCACTACAATATTAGAAACCATGCATATAGGGTTGTGTTACTTTAAATGTATTTTACTTTCATGATATTAGAGACCGTGCCTATAGGATCTAAATGACTTTTATAGAGATTATGCCTATAGGGTTAAAATTAAAATTATATTTAGATATCATGCCTATAGAGATTAAGTAACTAAAGCTCTGTTTTTGTTACAATATGTATTCACATTCCTCTTCTTATATATTATCTCTATAATTCAAGAGTCAGATTATGATAATTAGATATCATGCTTATAAGAATTAAAACTAGTTTTAGGAGAAATCATGCCTACATTACTTCAAATCAGTTTAATTCATGTTTGTTCATTCTAAATTGGTCTAATTAATTTGTCCGCTTTTATAAATAACTTTTTCAAATACTGCCTTAATCAATACCGCTAGAAAACATGTCTATAAGATCTCAAGTTGTCTGCATAAAATTTGCTCATTGTTTTACTGGATTTCTAATAGATATCATGCCTTTAGGACATCACTATTAGGCCTAGGAAAGCCTGTAGGGCGATTAAAACTCTGTAACTATAAAACTGCGCTTTGTTATTTTGAATCTGCTCATATTCACAGGTTTAAAATCAATAGGCAAGCTAATATGTCTATGACACTTTGTCCTAATTCAATGTTGTATAATCTCTACTCAGCTAGATATCATGTTCTAGGATTTTCTCTTGATTATCATATTGTTGTCTGAAGACATTTACTTGTTGTATTTGTGGAGATGACCGTAAGCCTGTAATTTGTTCTCTTTAAATGCATTCCTAATTTTTCTTGATTGACACCTAGACTTTTATCCTTTGAAACCTTAGAAAGGTCTAGAACTACCAAAAAGTAGAGGTCCAAAAATACCTCCAGGGCCACGAGGAAGGGACAGGTAGTGCAAGCATAGGATTTTTTTTTAACCTTAAAACGCTTTAGGCTACGCCCAAGGGGAGGGAATTGCATAGTAAGGATATGATGACTACGTGCTAATATAGTGTGTAGCCCCCCCCCCCATTGAAGAGTGATTACTAGACATTGTGTGGGGTGATCTTGTAGGCTGACCAGCCTAGGACCCTTCTTTCCCAATTCCCAATGTTTAAACTTTGTTTTTCCCTATATATGCAACTTGTTCAAATCTTTTTACTTTGTCTCGTTACTTGAGTCATATAATGTCCAAAACATGCCTTTATTTTGGAAGTATGTGTTTAAGCTATTTATTTGTTAAAAGGACTAATTCATAAGTATAAGTTCAGTCAACACCCACCGTTGTGGACTGAGAGGGGTGACTAACACTTTACCCTCAAGGTTATTTCGAGCACTTACCCTAAATATTCGGTAATGCAAACTAGTCTAAGAGTTAATCGCTCTAGGTGCACTAACGCACCATAATCCGTTAGGTGGCGGCTCTTCAAAAATCTAAATTCTCAAAAGAAAATGCGTTATTAACCCCCCTATGAACGTCAGAACCCATACTTCTCCCTCCGCCGAGGGAAAAAAGGGGTGCAACAGCTATGGCTTTAACTTGGGCACACCCATAGTTTCTCTCTGGCTTAGTAAACTTAAAGTATTGTGGATAACAAACAAGTTTTTAGAATTATTCCTTTAGATGTCCGGGTTTCTTACAATATGAGCAAAAAATATTACTTCTCCTTGGTTCATTGCTGTTGTTCTAATTTCTGCTTTATTTTTATTGTTAGTGTTCTGCACATTCCATTTATGTGTGTTTACATTAAAAACACTAGATTCATTAGTGACAGTGGTCAAACTGATTTCCAAAATGTACCTTTCTTTGTGAATCTTCACGTAAGATAATTGAATAAGCTTGGGAAGTAGGGGGAAAGGGCTTCATCATGAGTATGTTTCCACTCACACTATAATAACTCTCATTTAATCCCATTAAAAATTGAATAAGCTTTTGGTCTTCATTCATCTTATGATTGTGAATATTAGCCCTACATTTTCATTCAAAACTACAAGTCATGAAGGTATTGAGGACCTTCATTTGATCGCAAATCCTTTTGAGTCTGGTGAAGTAAGCTGCCACATCATTTGATCCCTAGGAAATATTGTTGAGTTCCTTCTGTAGTTGGAAAAGCTTTGCACCATATGCTTACCCATACCTTTCTTCCAACTCACCCCAAAGTTCTTTAACAGTCTGAGAGTAAATCACACTCTCATCATACTCTTATCGCACCTTATCCACTGGTCAAACAAAGGTGAGTCTTCAGCTGGTTTTTGACAAGTTCCATTAATGAAACCTAGTTTGTTCTTAGCAGAAATAGAGGTTAATACACCCCTCCTATAATTTCCATAACTTGTTCCATCAAAACTGACATTGATGAGATTCATTCCAGTTGAATCTGATGAGTTGAGGAAGTAAGGATGAGCTCTAGCAACCAAATTTGAAACTACAGCAGTGACATTTCTGATTGAGGTGCCACTAGCTGGAAAATGAGTTTCTGTAGTGTTTGTCATTGTAAGTGGGAAACAAACTGTAATGACTAGACCGGTTATTTTGAACTCTAGCACGCTGTTCAACAGTTTGGGATCATGGACAACTCAACTTCAGGTATTATGACTTGTGCGCATGGTCAAAATTGATTTTTGGGAAGTTCGGAGTAGGTTTAGAAAGCGAATTCTCACTTCGGAAGCTTTAAATTGAAACAAATGACTAAGATTGGGTTTTGGAGTAAACAACTTTGAAATTGTGATTCGAAGTTTCCAACAAATTTGTATTATGATTTCAGACTTGGGTGTATGTCCGAATCAGGTTTTGGGTGACACAAGAGCATTTCGGTGCCTATCGTGAAAGTTAACAATTTGGAATAATTTCATAAATTTGGGTGGAAGTGCATTTCAGTGTAATGTCCGTTTGGGATTTCGAGTTAAGGAATAGCTATGTATAGTGATTCTGATATTGGAAGCACGATCAGAAGTGAATTCGGAGACCTGTAGGTCATTTTGGAGTCGTTGGGCTAAAGATAGAAACTTAAAGGTTTTTGAGAAGTTTGACCAAAAGTGAACTTTTTGATATCAGGGTCGGATTCTGATTCCGGAAGTTGGAGTAGGTCCGTAATGTCAAATATGGCTTGTGTGCAAGATTTGAGATTAATCTGACATGAATTTATAGGTTTTGACATTGAATGTAGAAGTTTGAAGTTCATAAAGCTTGGATCAGAGGTCGATTCATGATTTTAGCATTATTTTATATGATTTGAGGCCACGAGCAAGTCCTTAATGTGTTTTGGGACTGGTTGGTATGATTGATTGGGATCTCGGGGGCCTGGGGTGGATTACAGATGGTTAACAGATCAAAGAATGTAATTTGGAAAAGGTGTGATGCAGCTAGTATATGTTGTAGTTGCACCTGTGTGGTTTTGGCCGTAGGTACGGAACCACAGAAGCGGACCTAAGGTCACAAATTCAATTTGATGGGGGAAAGTTGGGACCATAGATGCGGTCATCTCTCTGCAGAGGCGAGACCGCACCTGCGGAGGAGAGGACACAGAAGCGGGGATAGGCTAGGAGCCCTGGACCCCAAAAGCGGTGATTGACCCGCATAAGCGGTCAAGAGACCGCATATGCAAAAAGGTTGGAGGCAGTGAGTTATTTTAAAGTCGGGATTTGGCCATTTTCTTTCATATTTCTCTTATCTAGGACAATTCTTGGAGGGTTTCAAGAGGGAGTTTTCATCATCAACGACAAGGTAAGCTATCCCCACCTATCTTGAGTTAAATACATTGATTATGTATGGATTTGAGCATGAAAAATTGGTAGAAACTTAGGGTTTGAGGAAAAACCTAAAAATTTAGTATTCTTGAATTTTGACCATGATTTTGGGTATACAATTGAGAGTAAATTATATATTTGAGTTTGTAAGGTTATGTGTAAACTTTATCTGCCATAAAATTCGGAATCAGGGTGCATGAGGTCGAGGCATTTTTGTCAACTTTTTGATAGGGGTTAGGAATTGTTACAAATAAGATTATTATGATTAATTAAACATATATTAATAGATTTGCATGATTATTGGCTAGTTTTGGAGCGTTGTGCATCAATTTGAGTCTTCGAAAAGGCATGGAATGCCAGTTATGGAACTTCGCAGCAAGGTGAGTCTCCTTTCTAACCTTGTAAGAGGGAATTGTCCTGGTTATGTGCTCCTATTTGCGGGGTCTATGTACGCATGAGGTGACGAGAGTACATGCATAGCTACTATTTGCTTCTTGCAACCTTGTTGACAAACTTAAAAATGCTTAAAACATATCGAACGTGTAAATGAATTTCTAAAAGGCCAGATATCATTTCTTGACTTTTAAAAGAAACACTTACCTTTTTCCTAAATATTTGCTCCTTGATGAATTATTGATTTGACTATTTGAATGTGTTTATTTATTATGGAACAGGCTGAATTTCTCGGTAGATTAACTAGATACATCTATGGTTTGTGCCATTCAACGCTCTGGCAGTACACAATTGAAATATTATTGTATCGGGACGTACGACCTCAGCATAATTTGCGCATGCTTGTATTTCTTGCCTTGAGATTTATGGATGTTGAAAATTGTTCTCTATGTCCCAAGATAAATGCTTAAATGATGAAAATGAATCTGAAAAATTTCCTATTAATAAAAGAACAATTATTTGCCTTATGCTATTGAGTTAAGTTTTTTTTATGAATATCCTCGATTTACTATATTATTGGTATATTATTATTGGACCACTAGCAAGTATCAAAATCGGCCTCTCGTTTCTACTTCTTCGAGATTAGAGGGGATACTTGCTGAGTGCACGTTGTTTTCGTACTCATGCTACACTTACTGCATTTTTGTTGCACAGGCACATGATTCTCTAGTGGCCTAGTGGGCGTAGCAGCATGGTTGATGCAGAGATTAAAGTGAGCTGCACTTCTCGAGACGAACCACAACCAGTAGTCTCTTCTAGATTATTATACTGTATTTTTATTTCTGTCCACTTGTATTCCGGGTAGTTATTGTATTTTATTTCATTCCCTAGTAAATGCTCATGCATTTGTGACATCGGGTTCTGGGATAATTATGGGTATCTTGTATTAACTTCTTAACATTTATATTTAATTTGAAATGAATAGCTTTTCTCATTAAAATTGAAGGAAAATCATAATTTTCAAAATTATTAAACGAGAATTTAATTGATTATTGTACTGTATCCGACGCCATCACGACCCTTAGTGTATTTTGGGTCATGACAACTTGGTATTAGAGCACTAGGTTCTCTTAGGTCTCACGAGTTATGAGCAAGTCTAATAGAGTCTCGCGAATCGGTACTGAGATATCTGCTTATCTTCGGGAGGCTACAAGGTTGTTGAGAGCACTTCCCTTCTTTATTTCCTCACTGTACAATTTGATTCCTTTGAAGTTTATGCCTTTATTTCCTTCATATTCAATCTTATGTGATGTGGAACACTTATTATAAATCAGAAATTGAGAAATTTTAAAGGTACTACAGAGGTAATGCTAGAAACTTCTACCTACATAGTTGATTTGACTATTATCGTCGCCTTGCGGAAGGATATTCTATCGTTCTACTTAGTAGTTGTGCTTCTGAGAGCTCTGAGGCTAGCCATAAAATGCCATGATGCTCATGAACCATTGCCGTACAATATTAAGGTAGGTAGGATTCTTACCTATGTATTGGGACAGTGAATGACTCGAAGGGAGGTTTACACAGTGTATGAGTTAGAAGTTTTGTATTATATTCCCCATGGGGAGAAAGGCAATCGGGCTAAGAATGTCGAGATTTAGGTTGATGGAGTAACGAGGCTTGGTATTTGCAAGCGTGATGGAATTATCATATGTGATGAGGAGTCATTGTCGTTATTGAGTGTACTAAGTTCGCCGGTGTTAAGACCTTCTACAATCCACCTTTGGAACAGGATATAGTAAGATAGTGTTGGAAAAGTTGTTGTCAGATATCTCAGGGCGCGGTGGTCCAGGATTAAATGTGTATTTCTAATACCGATGACTCGAGAAAAATAATCTTCGAAAAGGTTTAAAGGTGGGTAGCGGTCTATTGGTTCAAGTGCTACCGAGATAGATTTTGATCTAAGGCATTGGTGAGCATAAAAAGATTAGGAAAGACGTGTGGGAAGTGTCATGAGATGGTTAAACTTCTAGAAGGCCAGGTGTAATAAGTGGAGGTCGAGTAGTTTCCTAAAGAACTGAGCGTTCCCAAAGTGGGGGAGTGGTAGAGTAGTATATGGATTCAGTGGCTGGGTCTACGAACTTAATTATATATATCGAATATTATACGACATAAGATTTGATTTGATGAAAAGAGATTCTTGATACGAAGAAGGATACAACATAACTTTGAATTTGAGTCTAATGTCGCACATTTAGTTGATTTCCATGAGGAGTGAATGGAATTGTGCAGCTGGTGAAGGAGCATGTGCTCAGGTGGATTATCTCATATGATCTGATCAGTGTTCGCGTGGTTAGCCAAGCTTATGCGATGAATCCTACTGGCTATTTGGTAAAGAGGTCAGGCATGTGAATATAGTTAATGATTCAGAGTATCCATAAATGGTTTTATAGAAAGATTTCAAGGAACTCAGGGGGTTAGGTGTGCTAGATCATGTCAACAATGAAGAAAGTATCTTGTTGGATTCCAGAGTTGTGTAATAGTGGCTTCAAGCTAAGTGGGAGAGTCCCACTACCTAGAATTGGATTGCATGGTTGTTTATTTGTTAGATTTCCGGTTATTAGCATATTGATGATTATTTCAGCAAAGGGAAAAGAACATACGAGGTAATTTAAGCAAAAGAAATTGTTAGATGTGTGTTATAGTTAGCCTTATTAACTCATGTTCATACTTTGGGAAGGGTACATGATTTATGCCATACGTAGACACGAGTTTCAAGGAAAGTTATTCGATCGGGTGCTTCATCGAGATGGGTGTTCATGTGCTACTGCAGCCTTGCAGTGGATTATATTCAGGATCCAGTCAGAGTGGGTGACTCTCAATACGGTCCTACAAAATTCAAAGGGGTAAAGTGTGGTGCCTAATGATTTTGAGCCTATAGGTATGGTTAAGAATCAAGCATTTGTAGCAGCTTATGAGTAGAGGCCGAGAATGTTCTATGATGTTTCGAACAGTGTAGCATTTGGGAGGAAAATGAGGAAACACTTTGGATTCGCAAAGGGATTATCATAATGGGCATACCTGTTGAGGAGGCAAATGTGCACACATAGGAGGTATGAAATGGTTCGTAGTATTTGAGACAGCTTGGTCTCGGGATGAGTGCAGATGGAGTGTGTTAGATGTTGAATGGAATTGTTATTTCTAAGGCAATCAAGGATAAATTGGAAGAAGATAGATTTATTAGCCATAGTTGAATTGGCATATTGGTCGCAGTGATCAGTTCCTTCAGTGTGATTAAGTTATACAAATGATTTTTGACAGTACGTGTGAGGCTTGTCGGCCGCCGTAATTGATGTTATTCAGAAGTATTCTACTGTTATGGCTCGTTATGTGTAGGCGGAACCTAGAAAGGCTGTGGTGGTTTAGACTACTACTTAGAGATTTTCATATTCTACGGTTAGGAGAATTTACCCGTGTGTTTCTATGGTTCTCCTAAAGTGATTTAAGTGAAAAGTTTTTATATGATGAAGTGTTTACCATAGTAATGATTCAGGAGTCAAGATGAAGATCTCGCGCTATCGCATATCGGCATGTTTGGTGTAGTGAGTGTTATGGAATTGGAAAGTGAGTATCAAGGTTGCAGTTCGGTATTGACAAGAATGTCACGAGCTCGGAAAAGCATTAAGGGGATTTGAGTGATTAAAGTGAGTTGGCATTGTCTTTAGCGTCACCTGAGATTAGTGTTTTGTGAAAGAGTTTTTGCATCCTGGTTATGGATTCTTGATCACTTTACAGCGTTAGTGTGTTCAGCGATATGGATGTGCAGACTTGTTATCTAATTACTAAACTTCATGGGAGCGTTCCCCACATGAAAATAGTATAAGCGTGGCATGTGATTACTTGATTGATTGAAGAAAGAAACCAAGTACGCAGATTGTGGTGTATCCTTAATTTGGTAATTTATGCTTGGAGGGAACTCAGTTTATTGGGTTGTGGACGGTGAAGGACTACTTCATTTATGATGATTGTACTTGTGGGTTATGTAAAAAAAGGGTTATTATGGACCCAAAAAAAATTATTGGCCTAGTTTGGTACGATCAGAATCAGCTTGAGGTCTATTGATAGATTTAAATATTAATATGGAATCTATATTAGTCTGAATGTGTTCATTTCAGTATAGCTCCCCTTATGAAGGAGTATCCGGACGCCGGATGTTAATTCGTCATTGGCTATTTCATGTAATGTTGTATTGTGTCGTGTGAGTTGCGAAACGACTTGATAATTTCTTATGTGTTGAAGTTCCGCGTTTCGATGGTGTTATGTGAGCAGGATGGCTCTTTAGTTTCAGAAAATTTGTTGCACCTCAGTTTTACTTGAGTTTGTTAGCTTATGGTGCTATATGTTTCCTCGGGGATGGTATTATGCACTTAGCGTGCTTGTGGCCAATATTTGGTATTGCGTTGTACTGAGCGGTTTAGCTTAATGTGTATCTCCTTATGTGAATTATATATGTGGATCGGGTGGCACATAGCCATGGGTATGTCATTTCGATTGGGTTGCGCGCCGTAACATTGTGATGATAATTACAATCCCCTATATTCTATTTTGTGTGTTGTTTCCCATTTTTGTGGAAAGTGCATATAGGTTACGTGTTTTGAGTAGTCCCTTCCTGATTTCATTTTCCTTATGTATCCCGCTTGAGTGGGCAGTCCATTGGCATGTTCTGGCATCATTTGAGACTTTTGATCATGTCTGGGGTGGCTTGTTGCCTAAGAAATTCATACTAGATGAAACAAGGTTATTAGATTAAGGATCAGTGCAATAGGTTTGTATGAAGTATATTAAAGAGCAAGGATCATTATTTGGGTTCAGTATGAGGTAATGTTCTTGTCAGGAGTCTAGCCTTAATGATTTGTTAACTTGGCAGTTGGTTATAGATTTCTACGTGTCTCTTTTGCCGTGGCGGTATTGCGAGAGTTGGAACAAGATTTATATATATATATATATATATATATATATATATATATATATATATATATATATATATATATATATATATATATATATATATATATATATATATATATATATATATATATATACAGGGCTTTGTGAAAATCAGATTCGGGGAATATTAGTTATTATAATTACAGAATGTAATTATGGTCTCTATCAGGGCTTCACTTACCTTCTTTAGCCAAGGATTATTCGAAAATAGTCTCACTGCCCTTTACAGGGTAGGGGTAAGGCTGCATACATCCTACCCTCCCCAAACCCCATTTGGTGAGATTATACTGGGTAGTAGTTGTTGTTGTAATGTAATTATGGTCATGTGAATGATGTGGTGCATGGTGAGAATTCAAAAAAGGTATGTAGTCATGTTTTAGTACCTCGTGTAGTGATTGATTCGAAGTTCTTATATTGGGAGCAAGCCTCGTAGAGAATTTTAGATGTTGAAACTGGGCTCTAAGGCTCACTTATTTGAACAAAAAAGAATATCCTCATATTGTTCGAGTTAATATGCTCAACTGAGTTTTGGCAGAATAGGTAGGTGCACAAGGTATTTAACTGTGATTTCAGACAACTCTAACGAGTTCTTGGCCTGTTCGAGGATGAATGTATGTCTAAGTGGAGAGAATGTAATGATCCGACCGATCATTTTGGGCTCTAGCGCGTCGTTCAGTAGTTTGGGCCATGATCATCTCCACTTCATGTATTATTATTTGTATGTATTGTTGGAATTGAATTCCGGAAAGTTCAGAGTGGGTTTGGAAAGAGAATTCTCACTTTGGGAGCTTTAAATTGAAAGAATTGACTAATATTGGGTTTTAGAGTAAACAACCTCGAAATTGGTATTCGAAGGTTCCAACAGTTTCGTACGATGATTTCAGACTTGGGTGTATGTCTGGATCTGGTTTTGGAGCATTTTGGCGCCTATCGTGAAAATTAGCATTTTGGAAGAATTTTATAAATTTAGGTGGAAGTGCATTGTAGTGTAATCGATGTCCGTTTGGGATTTCGAGTTTGGGAATAGTTTCATATGGTGATTCTGGTATTGGGAGTGCGATCGGAAGTGAATTTGGAGGTGTGCAGGTCATTTTGGAGTCGTTGGGCTAAAAATAGAAATTTGAAGGGTTTTGAGAAGTTTGACCGGAAGTAGACTTTTTTATATCGGGGTCAAGTTTCGAATTCAAAAGTTGGAGTAGGTCTGCCATGTCAAATATGACTTATGTGCAATATTTGAGGTCAATCGGACATGAATTGACAGGTTTCGGCATCAAATGTAGGAGTTTGAAGTTCTAAAATTCATAAAGCTTGGATTTGAGGTCTATTCATTATTTTAGTGTTGTTTGATATGATTTGAGGCCTCAAGAAAGTTCGTAATGTGTTTTAGGACTGGTTAGTATGGTTGGTTGGGGTTCCGGGGACCTCAGGTGGATTCCGGATGGTTAACGGATTAAAGAATAGAATTTGGAGAAGGTTTGATACAGCTGGTGTCTGGTGTAAGTGCACCTATGATGTTTTGGCCGTAGGTATGGAGCCGCAGAAGCGGCCTTAAGGTAGCAGATTCTATTTGTTGGGGGAGATATGTGACAACAGAGATACGGTCATCTTGCCGCAGAGGTGAGACCGCACTTGCGGAGGAGAGGACGCAGAAGCGAGGATGGGCTGGGAATCCGGGATTGCAGAAGCGATGTTTGATCCGTACCTGCGGGATCGAAGGTGCAAAAAGGCTGGAGGGAGTGAGTTGTTTTAAAGTCGGGATTTGGCCATTTTCTTTCATATTTCTCTTGGCTTGGGTGATTCTTGGAGGGTTTCAAGAGGGATTTTTATCATCAACGACAAGGCAAGATGTCCCCACCTATGTTAGGTTTAATACATTGATTTTGTACGGATTTGAGCATAAATATTTGGTAGAAACTTGGGGTTTGAGGTAAAACCTAGAAAGTTATTATTCTTGGATTTTGACCAGGATTTCGGCTATGAAATTTAGAGAAAATTATATGTTTGAGTTCGTGAGATTATGGGTAAACTCTATATTCGAAAAATTTCGGAATTCGAGTGCGAGGGCCCGAGAGCATTTTTGTCGACTTTTTGTTCGAGGTTAGAAATTGTTACAAATGGGATTATTATGAGTAATTAAATATATATTAATGAATTTGCATAATTATTGGCTAGTTTTGTAGTGTTGCGCATCTATTTGAGTCTTTGGAAGGGCGTGGAATTCCGGTTATGGAAATCCGGAGCGAGGTTAATCTCATTTCTAACCTTGTAAGTGTGAATTGTCCCCATATGTGAGTTAACTAGTTATGTGCTTCTATTTGTGGGGGCTACGTACGCACGAGGTGATGTGAGTCCGTGAGTCACTACTATTGTGCTTAAGTTGTAGTTTAGGGCCCAAAAGCATGCTTATTTGTAATACTTGCAACCTTGTTGACAAACTTAAAAATGCTTAAAACATATCGGATGTGCAAATAAATTTCTAAAATGCTAGATATCTTTTCTTGACTTTTAAAAGTGAAACTTGCCTTTTTCCTGAATATTTGCTCCTTAATGAATTATTGATTGACTATTTGAATGTGTTTATCTATTGTGGAACAGGCCGTACGCCTCGGTAGATTAAATAGATGCATTTATGGTTCGCACCATTCGACCCTCTGGCAGCACAATTTATATATTATTGGATCGGACCGTACGATCTCGACATGATTTGCACATGCTTGTATTGCTTTCCTTGAGATTTATAGATGTTGAAAATTGTTCTCCCTGTCCTGAGATAAATGTTTAAATAATGAAAATGAATCCGGAAAATTATTGTTATTTCCCCTATGCTATTGAGTTAAAATATTTTTTATGAATATCCTCGATTCACAACATTATTGTTATGTTATTATTAGACCACTAGCAAGTATTAAAATCAGCCTCTCGACTCTGCTTCTTCGAGATTAGACGGGATACTTGTTGAGTACACGTTGTTTTTGTATTCATGCTATACTTGTTGCGCATTTTTATTACACATGTACATGTATCTCTAGTGGCTTAGTGCTCATAACGACATGGTTGATGCAGAGACTAAGGTGAGTTGCACTTCTCGAGACGACCCGCAGGCAGCAAAGTCACTTCCAGATTATTGTACTGTATTTTCATTTCCGTCCACCTTGTATTCTGGACAGTTACTGTATTTCATTTTATTCCCCAGTAAATGCTCATACACTTTTGACACCGGGTTCTGGAATGATTATGGCGTATCTTATAGTAACTTCTTAACATTTATATTTAATATGAAATGAATACCTTTTATCATTAAAATTGAAGAAAAATCATAGTTTTCAAAATTGTTAAATGAGAATTTTGCTTGGCTTGCCTGACAACGGTGTCTGTCGCCATCACGGTCCTTAGTGAATTTTGGATAGTGACAAAAAAGTAGAGCTGAAAAAGGAAAATAGATGACTCAAAATGGAGAAATCAGATCTGGATATTTAGAGCACCTGCTCTGATACAATGAAGACAAATGAATTTTTTCAAAGAATTCCCTTTGATTTCTGTATTTCTGTGTCTTGTATTATATTGTAAGTATCCTATTATATACACAATGGACTAAATAAAATGACAAAACTCTCTAACTACAAATGAGACAGAGAATAAAAATTGTATATTATCCTACTCGACAGACTATTCAGAATATTCTGTATAAAATAGCGCTTATCTTTTATTTCTTCTTTTTACTCAGATACACATATAATTATAAGTCCAATGCATAAGTAGGCTGTAGGCCCAATAATTTAGTTGAAGCAGTACTGATCCGAACCAACTAATTTAAGGAAATTTTACACCTATAGAAAAACATAGTACCCTATTTGTTTTAAATAAATACCATTTTGAAATATTACATCATATACATACATTTTCTCCTTTATAACAAAATATCTAATTATAGTTACATCATATATTTAAGGCACCATATATGTTAAATGTAATATTTCTATCTCTCATTTTTAGTCTTTTCTCTCACATAATCACCGTAAATCTTACTAACCACGTTCTCTCTATTTTTTCATACACGTTACTCCCTTCTCCCACAAACCCACGATTCATACCTCTTCTCACACCCAAATTCGCTAGGTCTCCGCAATTATTACTCCCCATTTCTTTTCTCTCTAAAATCACTGTTTTAGAGCCGGTACAATTGCTTGGGGTAAGTTTCTTAGATTCTTGCTTGGGGAAACTCAGTTTCAAACTCATCCCATCCGTCGACGACAGTTCCTTATTGATTCTGTTTTCTCATGATGCAGCTAAACATTGGAATCAAGTTACTACCAAACATTAGAATCAAGTTTTATTTAGTTTGGGCTTTGGTTATTTGAAGACGATGAAATAGTATTTGTGCTGCAAAAGATGTTTGGTTAGGACTGCAACTCGACGAGACCACATTAAGGTTGTTCCTGAACAAAGATGACGAAGTTTGGGGCTGAACAACTTGAAGATTCTGTTACCTTTTTAAAGTGTATTTCAATGTATCTCGTCGTATTTCATTGTATTCGTTGTCTTTTTTTATTGTATTTCATTATATCTCGTTGTATTCCATGTATTTCATTGTATTCACCGTCTTTTATTTCAATGTACCGATTGTATTCTATGTATTCATAACTTTTTTCAATTAATATAATTTATGTGTTCAGACGTATTATATAATTGCTCTGAAGATTGCTATGTTTTTTAGGATTTTTCCAGTTGAGAATCTTTTTTATAACCGGAAATACAAATTTTTTGTGTTATAATTCAATTTGTTGCGTTATATTAGTAATCTATTATGTTAATTGATACACTTTCCGTTTTAAACAGTGTAATCCTCTGTTTCACGCCGTGAATACAGTCGAATACAGTAATATGTTCAACTGTAATCCCATGTTTCACGCCATGAATACAGTCGAATACACTCGAATACAACAACTGATTAGCTTGAATTCCCTGATTCACGACTATTTTTGTTACTGTATTCATTAATAAAATAGCTTAAATACATCAAATATATCATATAATCACAGAAAAAATATCAATAACCCGTAATATAGCAAATGATATCTATAAACAGATAATTACTAATAAAAGATAGTGCTTTATAAAAATTTCTCATATTTAACCAGCTAGTTTTTTATGCCAACTTCATTAAAATCTCTTGTACGCTTTAGATCATTAGAAGAAAAATAATCAAATGCTCAATCGGCAAAAGCTCCGTTTTCAACTTAGTACAAGAACCATCTTAAACTTTGACTTTTATATTAAAAAATTAAAAAAATAATCTAAATTGTTGAAGAATATATAAAAGAAAGTAGTTGATCAAGAGTGAAATACAAGTTAAATTCATGTAAATGGTTAAAATAACAAGTAGCTTAGTCTTGACTTTTGTTTCTTTTTCTTTGAACTTGTAACAGTTTTAGCAATTATTAGTATTTTATTCTGTAGCAATTTAAGACTGTACAACAATGGTATCAGCACTTTTTAATTGTTCAATTATGAAAAATCTAATTTGAGAAATCTAATTATTGCAAATAATATCCAAATACTTTAGTTCTGTTAAGAATAGAATTCTATTTGGAGTGAATGTCTATAATTCTATTTGGAGTGAATGTCTATCTTATGGAGAGTTTTACTTTGTGACTAAGTCATATTTCTCCTATAAATAAAGGGGTC
Source organism: Nicotiana noctiflora (assembly GCA_032618575.1). Classification (NCBI taxonomy): domain Eukaryota; kingdom Viridiplantae; phylum Streptophyta; class Magnoliopsida; order Solanales; family Solanaceae; genus Nicotiana; species Nicotiana noctiflora. The sequence goes on from JASVEL010007994.1 coordinate 16,630, forward strand.
TTAACCCATTGTAAATCATCCCAAAATTCAATAAGAATTTCTTCTCTCTCTTTCTTTGCAATATTGCTCTTGTTCTTTCATTATTTCATAACACGTTATCAGCACGAGACTCTACCATCTCAAGAAACTCTTTCAGAAGATTAAGGTAATTTTTCTCCTCTTTTAATTATGACTGACATTATGAAAAGAAAGTTCGTTGCCCTTGAAATTTCGGGCAAGAACTATATGACATGGGTGTTGGATGCTGAAATCCACTTAGATGCAATGAGTCCTGGAGACGCCATTAAAGACAGAAATAAAGCATCCATCCAAGACTGTGCTAAGGCCTTGATTTTCTTGCGCCATCACCTTGATGAAGGGTTGAAAATTGAATATCTCACAAGTCAAAGATCCACTTATTTTGTGGAATGGCTTAAAGGAAAGATATGACAACTTAAAGTTGGTCACCCTTCCACAAGCACGGTATGATTGGGCTCATCTGAGGCTCCAAGACTTTAAGTCTGTTTCTGAATATAATTCTAGTATTTATTTTAAATAATGTTTAAATTTGCTTAATACTCAAGGATTAATATATGACTTATTAGAATAAATTGTGATGTGAAAAGAATATTTAATTACTGATAAAAAGTGACGATAGCTGAAATATTTTTCACATGTGAGAACAAAAGGTCGGGGCAAAATCTCGATTAGCATTCGATGGTAGAATGTAATCACGCCTTTCTTTTGAACCCGTCACCAAGCTTCAACAATAAGCATGGCCTAATTTTTTATATTGATACAAGCTACTATATATAGAGATATTTAATCACAATATGATTTATTTATTTTCAATCATTTGTTAGTATTATAAGTATGCTCTCTGAAAATACAAATATTTATTCGTATATTTTCTTTTGTATGTCAATCTATGGGAAGCAAATATGGATATTTCACAAAGCAAACTTGGATCAAAGTTCAATTGTAAAAATATTTGTTTAGTTGATTCATGTACAACACATACAATACTCAAAGAGAAGAATTATTTCTCTCATTTAATTATGTGTAAGGCAGATGTTACTACAATTTCTGGTAGTAGTAAATTAATTGAAGGCTCCGGAAGAGCTACTATAACTCTGCCTATGGGAACAATACTTATCATAGAGAATGCAATGTTCTCCTCCAAGTCCAAGAGGAACTTGTTGAGTTTTAAAGATATCCGCAGAAATGGATATCATATTGAGACAATAGATAAGAATAATCTTGAATATCTCATCAATACCAAAAATGTCTCTGGCCAGAAAAGGGCTATTGAGAAGTTCCCATCTTTGTCTTGTGGCATGTATTGGACAAGAATTAGTGCAATTGAGGCACATTCTATTGTAAACCAAAAGGTTACCGATTCCAATACTTTTGTACTTTGGCATGATCGATTGGACACCCTGGATCAATTATGATGAGACGAATCATAGAAAACTCAAATGGGCATCCATTAAAGAATTTAAAGATTCTTTTAAATGGTGAATTTTCTTGCACTTCTTCTTATCAAGGCAAGTTAATTATTAGACCATCACCAACAAAGGTTGGAATTGAGTCCCTTGCGTTTTTGGAACGTATACAAGGGGACATTTGTGGACCTATTCACCCACCTAGTGGGTCGTTCCGATATTTTATGGTCTTGATAGACGCATCCTCTAGATGGTCTCATGTGTGCCTATTGTCATCTCGCAACCTCGCGTTTGCAAAATTAATGGCACAAATAATTCGATTACGAGAACAATTTCCTGATAATCCAATTAAGTCTATTAGACTTGATAATGCTGTTGAGTTTTCATCCCAAGCATTTAATGATTATTGCTTATCAATTGGGATAAAAGTGGAACATCCCGTAGCTCATGTTCACACTCAAAATGGTCTTGCAGAGTCTTTAATTAAACGTCTGCAATTGATAGCAAGACCGTTACTCATGAAAACGAGGCTGCCCACTTCTGTTTGGGGTCACGCCATTTTGCATGCAGCAATGCTAGTTCGTCTCAGACCGACAAATTATCATAAATATTCCCCGTTGCAATTAGTTTTGGGTCATGAACCTAATATATACCATTTAAGAATTTTTGGATGCGCAGTATATGTGCCTGTAGCACCGCCATATCGCACCAAAATAGGTCCGCAAAGAAGGTTAGGAATATATGTTGGGTTTGAATCACCCTCCATTATTCGCTACCTCGAGCCATTAACGGGAGATTTATTTACTGCACGATTTGCAGACTGTCGATTCGATGAGACACTTTTCCCAAAATTAGGGGGAGAAGTTGGTGAAACCAAACGGAAAATTTTGTGGAAAAATCCATCATTATCTCATCTTGATCCACGTGCCTCTATTTGTGAAAAAGAGGTACAAAAGATTATTCATTTGCAGAGAATAGCAAATCAAATGCCCGATGCATTTACGGATATGAAAAGGATAACAAAATCACATATCCCTGCGGAGAATGTTCCAATCCGTATTGATGTCCCTATTGGACAATCTTCTAGTGTCATAGCTAATGAGTCAAAGGCACGCATGAAACGTGGCAGACCATTAGGTTCCAAAGATCGAAATCCTAGAAAAAGGAAAATAAATGATCAAAATGACACTATGAAAGAATCTCATGAAGAAATCCACGACTTAATAAATTCTGAGATTCATGAGGAATCCACTGAGCCCGAGACTCAAGAAAATAAGGAACTATCAATAAATTAAATCGATATTGAGACAAACTTGAATCGATTGGATATAGTGGTGGATTATGTCTTTGCATATAATGTTGCATCCAGCATTATGCAAGAAAATGAGGATCTTGAACCTCAATCTGTTGGCGAATGTCGACAAAGACTTGATTGGCCAAAATGGCAAGAAGCAATCCAATCAGAGTTGAATTCACTTGCAAAACGTAAAGTTTTTGGGCCTGTAGTCCAAACACCTAATGGTGTTAAGCCCGTTGGCTATAAATGGGTCTTTGTACGCAAGAGAAATGAGAAAAATGAGGTGCAAAGATATAAGGCACGCCTTGTTGCACAAGGATTTTCACAAAGGCCTGGTGTTGATTGTGAAGAGACATATTCACCCGTTATGGATGCTATAACATTCCGTTATCTCATTAGTTTGGCTGTCCATGAAAATCTTGACATGCATTTAATGGATGTGGTTACCGCCTACCTTTACGGCTCACTTGATAATGAGATATACATGAAAATTCCCGAGGGCTTCGAAATGCCTAATAATTCAAAATCCCGGGAAATATTTTCAATCAAATTGCAAAGATCTTTGTATGGTCTAAAGCAATCAGGACGAATGTGGTATAATCGTCTTAGTGAGTATTTATTAAAGGAAGGCTATATAAATGATGCCATTTGCCCATGTGTTTTCATAAAGAAAACAACATCGGAATTTGTTGTACTTGCAGTATATGTTGATGACATAAACCTTATTGGAACTCCTATAGAACTCCAAAAGGCAATTGATTATTTAAAGAAGGAATTCGAGATGAAAGATCTCGGAAAGACAAAATTATGTCTTGGTTTGCAAATTGAACATTTGGCAAACCGAATTTTTGTTCATCAATATACCTACATAGAAAAGGTACTTAAACGGTTTTACATGGATGGAGCACATCCATTAAGTACTCCGATGGTTGTTCGATCACTTGATGTGAACAAAGATCCATTCCGACCTCAAGAAGAGAATGAAGAGCTACTTGGTCCCGAAGTACCATATCTTAGTGCAATTGGTGCACTAATGTATCTTGCCAATACTACAAGGCCCGACATAACTTTTTCAGTTAATGTCTTAGCAAGATATAGCTCTGCTCCCACAAGGAGACATTGGAATGGGATCAAACACATATTGCGGTATCTAAAAGGAACTACCGATATGGGCTTATTCTATGGCAACAATTGCAGTCCCGATCTTGTTGGTTATGCTGATGCTGGGTATTTATCCTACCCACACAAGGCTCGATCTCAAACAGGTTATGTGTTTACCTGTGGAGGCACTGCCATATCTTGGCGATCGACTAAGCAATCAATTGTGGCTACTTCATCTAATCATGCCGAGATAATTGCTATTCATGAAGCAAGTCGAGAGTGCGTGTGGTTGAGGTCTATAATACATCTTATTCGAGATAAATGTGGTGTGAAATGTGACAAGTTACCCACTATTTTGTATGAAGACAATGCAACATGCATAGCTCAACCTGAAGGGAGGATTCATAAAAGGAGATAGGACAAAGCACATTTCACCAAAGTTATTTTTCACACATGATCTTAAAAAGAATGGTGATATTAATGTGCAACAGATTCATTCAAGTGATAATATGGCTGATTTGTTCACAAAATCTCTACCGACGTCAACCTTCAAGAAGTTAGTGTACAAGATCGGGATGCGAAGGCTTAAGGATGTGAATTGATGCTCTCATCAGGGGGAGTTAATGCGCGTTGCACTCTTTTTCCCTTACAAGGTTTTGTCCCACTGGGTTTTCCTTGCGAGGTTTTTAACGAGGCAACCAAAGGCGTATTATTAGATATGTGTACTCTTTTCCTTTTCTAGATTTTTTTTCCCATTGGGTTTTATTTTAGTTAAGGTTTTAATGAGGCACATTACTTATTGAGTAGACATTCAAGGGGGAGTGTTAAGAATAGAATTCTATTTGGAGTGAATGTCTATAATTCTATTTGGAGTGAATGTCTATCTTGTGGAGAGTTTTACTTTGTGACTAAGTCATATTTCTCCTATAAATAGAGGGGTCTTACCCCATTGTAAATCATCCCAAAATTCAATAAGAAATCCCTCTCTCTCTTTGCAATATTGCTCTTGTTCTTTCATTATTTCATAACAAGTTCAACGTCATCTCGTCTTATTGTTTTTTTTTTTCGTGCGAATATCTACTTGTCAATGCATTAGAACAGATGATCAACCACCTGGTTGTTGAATGTTATTACACGTGACTAAGTTAGAACCTCATATTAGCTTTTTCTCTTTGTTACTCTCATCATTTATAATACAATGTCCACAATTTTTAGGGTGAAGCTAGAATTAAGTATCGATTTGGCCAAATTTAATAATTTTAGTCCAAATTTTATTTAATATTTACGAAAATTATATTCAAATCAATAATTACTAACATCATTATTTTAAGATTTAATTCTCGAACGACTTTGAGCAAGAAGGTACCTGTACTCGAAATCGACACAGGTGGGTAGGTAGAGAATACCTAGGGGCGCGAGACAACTCTCTCTAAAGAACTCGGCAAAATAGCCCCGTAACTTCGGGAGAAGGGGTGCCTCCTCACAAAGGGGGTCGCAGTGACCAGGCCCGGGCGACTGTTTACCAAAATCACAGGTCTCCGCAAAATCGTAAGACCATGTATGGAGGCTGATGCCTGCCGAGTGCCGGAAGGTCAAGGAAGTTGGTGACCTGATGACAGGGGAGCCGGCGGTCGAAGCCCCGGTGAACGGCGGTCGTAACTATAACGGTCCTAAGGTAGCGAAATTCCTTGTCGGGTAAGTTCCGACCCGCCCGAAAGGCCGTAACTATAACGGTCCTACCTGCACCTGGACAGAGCTTGAATTTTTATAGAATCAAATTCTAAAATCATTTCTATTTTGATCATTTCTTAGATTCTGTTGAATTGTATCGAATCCATTTTCTATTTTAAAGCGAAGAGTTACCTTATCAAACTAGAAAACTTTTTCTTTTTACTTTAATTTAAGTTTAACTCATTAGATTCAGTAATATATTAATTCACATAACTCTAAAGGGGCATATGCACTCCACGACTTTCTTATGTTATGGGGTCTCGAAGACTGAATTTAGCTGCCAACCCTAGTCAGCAAGCTGAAAAACTTTCTCAAGAACATAGAAAGCGGGGACTCTTTAACCTGGCAAAATATAGATAAAGAAATGAAAAAATGGGAGGGGGGGGGGGGGTCGTATGCTGAATTTTTTTTCTTAGATAGAATGAATGGAAACGGGGTGCTTGTGTTGTGGTTTTC
>JASVEL010007995.1:0-214843 GCA_032618575.1 Nicotiana noctiflora
GTGCTTAGGGAGGTTAGCCACTATAACCAAAAGTATCCTACGTGTCCCATAACAAACATTACAACCCTTGAAGACCTCTTGATCTGTGATTGAATAACTCGATTAGTGGAGAATTATACTAGGGGCAAGCCTATGGTGTATCTGTATGCATATGAATGTTCTTTGTTGAGAGTGAGTGAAATTTTCCCTATATCTATAAGTTTCATGTTCTAAATTGTTTATGTGTGGGAACTTCTCTCAATAAATTGTGTGAGGGCATGTAACTCAGGAAGAAAAAGGTGAATTTGCAAGTTTGTGATAATAATTAGAGTAAGCAATAATGTGCTGGCATTTGAGTTTCCAGTTGGGTAAGGATTGTGCATGCCTTAGGTTAATCATGAAAGATAGCTTTTGTGACATATTTTGGGGAAGACATTAATAAAATTGGCCTAAAATGTGATTAAGGTTGCTCGAGGACGAGCAAAGGTTTAAGTGTGGGGTATTGATAATAGGTGAATTTGACTATATTTATGCCCTAAATAATCAGACTTTATTGTTGTTCTGATATTGTTTATGATGACAAAATGCTTTTATTAGTGTTTTTAGTGCGTTATAGGTACACATGAGCTAATGAAGACTAAAGAAGCAGTTTTGGAATCATAAGATGGTGAAAAGGCCAAGTGTGGAACAAGTTGGAAGTTTGTGCTGAAAAATTACATGAAGAATCCGCAGCACTATTCTACTACGGTCCAACCGCAACGGCGGTAGAACCGAGGTAGAAGAGGTCCGCAGAACTTTGAAGAATCAGAGAGCTTGATCCACCGCAATCTAACCGCGACCGTGGTCGGACCGAGGTGGAAGCCGAAATTTTGAAGGTTAAAATTGTCCAAACGTGCATTATGTAACCTAAAACCTATATATAATGTTAGGAGTTGCCCAAAGGAGGCAAGTATTGTATTATTCAATACTTTTGCAAGAAAACTAGTAAGAGAGAACTCTCTCAACATCTTTCTTTCTTTTACATTGAATCTTTGATTATGAATTCAATTATGTATCTTGTTTCTTTGATTATGAGTAGCTAATTCTTTATCTAAGGTTTTGATGGAACCTATTGAGTGATGAACTTCTGGGTTACGTGATTACAAATTGTTAGCAAGATGTCTATTTGTTCAACTTCGTTCTTGTTGTAGTAAATTGATAGAACTCTCAATTAGCTGTGCCTATTTAGTGTGCATAACTTGGAAAAGAGTGCATACTTAGGTAAATTGTTGAACAACACCACACCTAGATTATTGGAGGAATCTATAATTGTAGGCGTAAAGGTGGGGTTAGGAATAACGAAACCTTGGATGCAATCTAAAGTGAACCGTTCAAATTAAAGCTAGCTTGGGTAGCTTGGGAGAATACAATAGTAAATTATTGTAATTGCTCGGGAGAGAATTACGGTAAAAATAGCGTTCATGATTGATAGTATAATATTGACAATTTGTATGAGCATAAACAGAAGGGATTCCATCAATAGGGGAAGTCAATACCTTAGTCTTTCTCTTCATTCTTTACTCAACATTCAATTCTTTCTTTCAAGTCTTTAGTTTCATGCAAAAGTTAGTTAGTAGAAAACAATCCACAAAAATAAATTCAAAAGTTTGGGAAGCTGCTTCAGCAGTATTCTGGGTTGTGGAAGTTGCAGTTGATAGGTTAATTCCATGTGGGATCGACTTTGGACTTAATTGACCGGATTATATTGAGTACGACCGTTGTTTGGGCGTGAATCAAAAATACATTTGGCAATATATATGAAATATATACTTGGCAATGTTAAAGCAAGCGAGACCACTTGGGTTGAAATAAATTAAACGTCCTTTTGGAGAATAATTCAATCTAATATCCTATTTGAGGGCGGGTAGTCTCATGATATCCTATTTGAGGGCGAATAGACCAAAAATATCCTATTTGAAGGCGGATGAACCTAAAATATCCTCTTTGAAGGCGGATGAACCTAAAATATCCTATTTGAAGGCAGATGAACCTAAAATATCGAATTTGAAGGCGGATAAACCTATAATATCCTATCTGAAGGCGGACGAACCTAAAATATCTTGTTTGAAAGTAGATGAGCCTAAAATATTCTATTTGAAGGCGGATGAGCCTAAAATATCCTATTTGAAGGCAGATGAACCTAATATATCCTATTTGAAGGTGAATGATCCTAAAATATCCTGTTTGAAGGCGGATGAGCCTAAAATATCCTGTTTGAAGGCGGATGATCCTAAAATATCCTATTTGAAGGCGGATGAGACTAAAATATCCTATTTAAAAGCGGATGAGCCTAAAATATCCTATTTGGTGGCGGATGAACCTAAAATATCCTATTTGAAGGCGGATGAACCTAAAATATCCTATTTGAAGGCGGATGAACCTAAAATATCCTATTTGAAGGTGGATGAGCCTAAAATATCATATTTGAAGGCGGATGAACCTAAAATATCCTATTTGAAGGCCCTATTTGAAGGCGGATGAGCTTAAAATATCATATTTGAAGGCGGGTGAACCTAAAATATCCTATTTGAAGACGGATGAGCTTAAAATATCCTATTTGAAGGCGGATGAGCCTAACATATCCTATTTGAAGGCGGATGAGCCTAAAATATCCTATTTGAAGGTGGATGAGCCTAAAATATCCTATTTGAAGACGGATGAACCTAAAATATCCTATTTGAAGGCGGATGAATCTAAAATATCCTATTTGAGGGCGGATAGTCCCATCATATCCTATTTGAAGGTGGAAAAATCTAATACGTTCTGTTTGAAGGTGGACAAACCTGATACGTCCTGTTTGAAGGTTGACAAACCTGGCATGTGTTGCTTGATTATGTAATTAAAAAGTTTGATGCAGTGTAAAAGCTTGATGTGATGTAGAGATCTTGAGATAGACATAGATTTCGTCCCTATTGTTAAATCAAAGAAAATTTCATCAATTTAAAGTGCGGTGAGTGGCCGTGCCACACCTGCTGGGGATGTATTTTCCTTTATATCTGAAGTTGATTTCCTTGTCCCACCGAGAAAATTTTCAACAATGGCAGAAAATTTTCTGCCCCAGTTTTGGTGCATCTTCCTTGTGGAATGCCTTCCTTCTATTAATAGCATTTTCTTTCCCAGCTTCAAATCAAAGAAAATTTTGTCAGTTTAAAGCATGGTGAGTGGTTGTGCCCCTTCCGCTGGGGACGGTTTCTCCATTTTTCTTTTCCCTGCTCTACGTTCCTGAAATTTGTTAGGGAACGATGTTATTTGTTGGGGATGACATTCCTGCTGGGGATGGTTTTTCCTTTTCTCCTTTCCCCGCTCTATGTTGTCCGACCCTCTTGGACCTTTGGTCAGTAGTCTGCCATGGTTGTTCCTTCTTCCCGATGATTCTTATCCACAAATTTCTCAACTATTATTCTTCGATGTTTCTGCTTTTATATCCCTTATCTTTGGTATATCCCACTTACATTTTGCATTGCCCCATTTTGGAAATCGATAGTAAGCTTTGAAAGATCTTTCGAAAACAAATTTCTTGAAAGAGTCTTTTAAACAAAGAAATGAAAAGATAGAGAAAGAGAAAATCTTTCTGAGCAAATGTTGGGAAAAGAAAAGAAAGAAACTTATCTGGGGTGCTATAACCAATTCCAACGACCATATCGTGCATTCTAGATTAATCAACCCAGTCTATTTGTGTCGATCAAACTTTATGATGTCTTCACTTGCTCGGGATAAACACGTGCCCAACTCTTCGTAAAAATGAGGACCCTTTCTGCCAATCTTACCTTGTCACCTCATAGTTACCTTCGAGGGGTTTTCACTAATAAGACTCTATCATTTCTCTCAGCTCCCAATGCCTTATGGTGCCTATGAAGGTTTTCACTGATAAGACTCTCTCATTTTGCTTCTCTCAGCTTACGTCGCCTTATAGTGCCTGTGAAGGTTTTCACCAATAAGACTCTCTCATTTTATCTTCTCAGATGGAGATTGGAGTGTTATCGATAAGATTCTCTCTGTTGGGAATTCTTATGATTATCAATTCTTTCAGCTCCTGATCCTTATTCAGTCAGGGACCAATGTGTTATTCTCAGCTTTTATTTGCCTGTCTTGGCACCTCTCGGATACTGATCGGGAGGTCTTTTTTTGACATCAATATGGGTTTTATAAGGGGCTTAACAGAAAAGGATATAAAAATTCAAAATAACTTTGACCGGTAAACTATTACAACTCTTGGAATCAAAACTCTTTTCAAAATTTTAAAAAAACATAACTTCTGCCCCAGTTTTCTTACTTGGGAAGGATTGAATTTTATTGCATTATGACCGAGCCGTGAGGCGCCTACGTATCCTCTTTGAGGAATCAGGTCAGACATAGTTCACTTGATTCCTTTGTTTTATCTTATGACTGTCTTTTGTTTTTGTTATTAACTTTTTTTTTCTTTTTTTTTTATCATTTTTTCATTTTTTGTTTTCATTAATGATTCCAAGAGAGGGGTACCATAGAATAAGTAATGCTGAAAATGGGGAAATCAAAGGTTAAAGGTGTTTGGATAGAAGAAAGAATTGCCTCCGTCATTTCATTATCCGATAAACACCAAGTACAAACAATCAAATGAACCAAAGTTATAATCAAAGAATTTACACGTAATATCTCTTGACCGCATCAGAATTGATAGCCATGTCAATACATCTTCCTTCGACATCTGTTAGATATGAAGCACAATTTTATAACACTCTGGTCACAATATCCTTTTCCAGTTAGGGGTGAACTTGCCCTTTGCTTCGGCCTGATGTGGCAAGATTCGTTTCAGCACCTGTTGTCCCACTTCAAACTTCATGGGACGCACATTTTTATTATATGCTCTTGCATTCTCTTTTGATAAAATTGGCCATGACATACTGCTGCCAATCTTTTCTCATCAATTAAGCTCAACTGCTCCAATCGGGCTTTGACCCACTCATCATCGTCAATTTCAGCTTCTGCGACAATTTGGAGGGATGGAATGTCAACATCTGCTGGTATCACTGCTTCAGTTCCGTATACCAACAAATAAGGAGTTGCACCTACTGAAGTTCGAACAGTAGTGCGATAACCCAACAATGCAAATGGTAGCTTTTCATGCCATTGCTTGGATCCTTCTACCATCTTCCTCAATATCTTCTTTTATTTTTGTTGGCTGCCTCAACTGCTCCATTGGCCTTGGGATGATACGGTACGGAGTTACGGTGTGTAATCTTAAACTGTTGACATACTTCTTTCATCAAACTACTGTTAAGATTGGCACCATTGTTTGTGATGATCACTTTTGATATCCCAAATCTACAGATGATATGGGAATGCACAAAATCCACTATTGCCTTCTTGGTCACCGACTTTGAAAGTTTTAGCTTTAACACATTTGGTGAAATAGTCAATGGTTACCAGAATGAACCTGTGACCGCTGGAAGCTACCTGTTCGATGGGTCCAATGACATCCATACCCCAGGCAACAAAGGGCCATGGTACCGACATTGTATGTAATTCTGTCGGCGGAGAATGAATCAGATCTCCGTGTATCTGACACTGATGGCATTTTCTCATGAAACTGATGCAGTCGCGCTCCATAGTGAGCTAATAATATCCCACTCGAAGGATATTCTTAGCCAATACGTATCGACTCATATGAGGTCCACATACTCCAGTATGTACCTCTGTCATTACTACCGTGGCTTGACCAGCATCTATACATCTCAGCAAATCCAAATCTGGCGTTCTTTTGTACAACACTCCTCCACTGAGGAAAAATCCATTTTCCAATCATTGAATGGCTATATTTTGATCTCCAATTGCCTGCTCTGGGTACATCCCCATCCTGAGGTATTCTGTGACATCATAAAACCATGGCTCGCCATCCATTTCTTCATCTATCATATTGCAATATAATAAGCATGTTGATCCCGAATCGGAATATGTAACGGGTCAATATGAATCTTGTCTGGGTGATGCAACATTGATGCTAGAGTAGCCAAAGCATCGGCAACCTCATTATGCATTCTTGGGATATGTCTAAACTCCACTGATCAGAATCTCTTAATCTGATCATGCGAAAATTGATGATATATAAGCTTCAAATCCCTTATTTCCCATTCACCTTGAACCTGATGTACCAGAAGGTCCGAGTCTCCCAAGACCAAGACGTCTTGGACATGCATGTCCACAGCTAATCGTAACCCCTAAATTCATGCTTCATACTCAGCCATGTTGTTGGTACAGTAAAAGCGTAGTTGAGCTATAACAGGTGTCACGACCCCAATCCCGATCGTGATGGCGCTCAACACAATGCTAGGCAAGCCCGACCATGTTATCCCTTAAACCAGTCAATTATTAATTCCAGTTAATCAAGTTAAACTTAAATAGCAAGTGTTCATATCAAAATGATAAACGTAATAGTAGAAGCATACAAAATATAGTCCCAACCAAATCGTGGTGTCACAAGTCTGAGCCTCTACAGAATAAAACATCCTATACAAACAAGTCTTAAGCAAAATGAAAGCAACAAAATGATCAGGAAGAAGAAAACAGGTTCCGCGGACGCCGGTAGCTACCTCGTAGTCTCCGCAAAAGTAGATATGAGTAAGTAGCTAAAACAACTCAACTGCTCTCGGGCACCTGTGAATCTGCACAAAAAGTGCAGGGGAGTGGGGTGAATATATTTCAACTCAGTGAGTAATAATAATAAATAATAACTGAAAATAAGAACTCATGTACTATCACTAAACAGTTCTAATGCAAACCCCCACAGGTAAGTCATCACTACAGTGAGTACTCTGATCTTCAGTCCACATCTATCTCAACAAGGTCCCACACTGGCCAAATCCTCACTCGTACCGCTACGGTGTACAACCATCTCAATGAATGAAGATATATACATATGTCTATAATGTATAAGTATTTAAGTATATATAAGGATATGGATAAGTATAATGATGCGGCGTGCAGCCCGCTCCAATACATATACCGCTGCGGCGCGCAGCCCGCTCCATTTAACGTCGATGACGCTCAGTGGGGGTGTATACAGACTTCGGAGGGGCTCCCTGGCCCAAGCGCTATGATACTGTGGCGTGCAGCCCGATCCACACATATATTATTGCGGCGTACAGTCCGATCCAATATATATATACATATATAACTATACTGCTGCGGCGTGCAACCCGATCCCATAATATACTCCAGTGCTCACTGAGAATGTGTGCAAACTCAGACTCCGAAGGGGCTCCTACAGTGCAAGCGCAATAATACTGCAGCGTGCAGTCCGATCTACATATATATATTACTGCGGCGTGCAGTACGATCCAATACATATACTGCTGCGGCGTGAAGCCCGATCCAATATAAGTATATATATAATACCTCATAATGGGTCCTCGACCCTATCCTAGTCAGTATAGACTTGGCCTTTCAGGCCCACTCGGCTAAATCAGGGAACTTCCACCCTAGGTAGTCTCTCTCTCTCAGTAAACATTTAGTACTGGCTCATGATATGCTATACAGCTATGGCTACGGCTAAGTGTATGTATCCAGCATGATATACTACGGCTGAGTGTAAGTTTTCAACATGATATAAGGGTCACCTAGTTCTACAAGTTCCCTAATGCTCTACAGATCGGCTCAAGGCCCCAAACATGGCTACTAGCCCAATTACACAGTTATAATCTCATTCTCGTCACAATACACAATACACTATTAGTCGGAAAGGACCAAGTCCAATTCCCCAATCACAATGTCACCACGCCCGTCACATGACGTGTGTCTCATCTCAACATAGCACTGTAAAGTGCAAGTACGGGGTTTCAAACCCTCAGTACACTATTTACTACCACCACTCACCTCGATCCGGTAGAAGCCTTAGTCCGCCTTACGCTTGCCTCGCAATTCAATCACCTTGGATGCCGAATCTGCTCAAAATCAATGAGAATACATCAATATAGGCTAATTAGACACAAACCATTCGAAATAACTCAATTTGTACCAAAACCCACAAAGTTGTCAAAATTCGACTTTTGGTACACTTCTCGAAAAGTTACGAAAGTTACATTTAAGGAATCCTTGTCTCAACACGAGTCTATACATACCAAATTCATAAAAATCGGAGTTCATTTGACCACTTAAATCACCATTTCTATCCAAGAGGGTTTTCTACCCTTTACAACAAAATTTCTCAAATTAAACACCAAAACTTGCAATAGATTCGAGTTATACAACCAAAATTGAGTTAAGAGTGCTTACCCCGTTGTTCTCTCAAAAATCTCCCGAAAAACCGCCTTACCCGAGCTCCAAATCGTCAAAAATGAAAAATGGGATGAAGTTTGGACTTTATTCTGCTGCCCAGAGACTTGCTATTCGCGTTCGCAGTCATACTCTCGCGTTCGCGAAGAACAAACTCCCAAAATTTTGTTTTTCACCTCTGCTCGGACAGCCTCTATTGAAATGGTCATAACCATTTACACACAACTCCAAATGACTTTTATAATATGTTTCTGAAAACTAGATTCAAGGATCTACAACCTTCGTTTTTGAATCACCTCTAAATCCCTTGTAGATAAATAGATATGAGCTTCCGAATTAGGACCTGCGCGACAGAAATTCTTTCTTCGCGAACGCGAAGAACTGTCGCGAACGCGAAGAACACATCCCAGATGACAAATCCTTCATCGCGAACGCGAAGCACTGTCGCGAACGCGATGGCCAAAAGTCTCAGAATCCAATTTCTTCTTCGCGAACGCGATGGGACCTCGCGGACGCGAAGGACAACACCAGATACCAGCAACAGCACTTCAAAAACATCCAAAAATGACCTGTTAGGCATCCGAAACACACCCGAGGCCCCCGGAACCTCAACCAAAAGAATCAACATGACTTAAAACATTATACAAACTTGTTCCAATCATCAAAACAAGTCCTTAAACACGGAAATCATCAAATCAAAGCGAATTCAAGCCTAAGTTTCATCTAAAACTTCCGAAACCAACATCCAATCAAAAACCCGACCAAACGATGTTCGAATGACCTGAAAATTTGCAGGCATATCCAAAATCACCTAACGGAGCTACTGCAACTGTCGGAATTCCATTCCGACTCCCGGATCAAAATCTCACCTACCGTTCGGATTTCGCCGAAATTCAACCTTAGCCAATTCAAGCCTATTTCTACACCGGGCCTCCAAATTCAATTCCGATCGCTCCCCTAAGTCACAAATCAGCTCCCGGAACTAACCAAATCATCAGAATCCAATTCCGAGCACTCTAACTAAATATTCAACTCCAGGTTGACTTTCCATATTCAAGCTTCCTTCAAAAAGGCTATTTGCCTCATTTTCAACCAGAATCACTCCTAACTCACCGGATAGACTCTAACACTGATATAAAAGCATGAAACATATAAACGAAGGGGTAATAGGGTGATAACTCTTTTGACGACAAGCCGGGTCGTCACATTCTCCCCAACTTAAGAAAACGTTCATCCTCGAGCGTACCAGAGTTGTACTAGAAGCAACCCAATAGCTGAATGACCTTACCAAGCATATATTCGGGGCGATCCCACATCGCCCTATCTCTCATAAGTCCGATAATACCATATAGCTAGAATTTCACAGTCCATCTTAACCATAAACCACATTGCACTTCCTGAAATCATATACCAAATACTAATCCCATGCCTATACTCAAGATACACCCGAACCCACTGTAATAGCCCATACTCGCCACTCCGGGTGAGATCACATGATGTATCAAACAACCCAATCGCTCGAGACGATGGCCTCGGGTCACAACAATTGCCCAAGGTAACCAAGTACTAACAGAAAAACCTTTCTCATTAGATAGAGTCTTATTCCAACACCTTCATATCCTGCCCACGGCAACCGCACACGCGATATATCGAACCCATCTCTCGGGTCAAACCATTCGTGAATCCATTTCCCTTTTATAACTGATACCACAATTGGTTTCGGAGCCAAACCTCGATATTACCTTTCTAACAAGCTAAGATCAAATATGCTCGTACTCATTAATGACTCCAACGATCATTTCGATTATAACACACCACACTAGTGACATGACACCTCAGCATCGGCCTATGCCACAACGAGCACAACACAGGCTCCAATAAGAACTATCTGAACACACTCGAATCATGACAACCGACTCACACAAAGAGCTATAATTCAAATTCCTCAATACCATCACAACACATAACTGAGACCTCATCTCACGTCATAGAATTAGAGTACCTGAATCCTCATCGAAAGGTCATAGCATCACGTGGTCTTGCCACAACCCATGATTCTATCCAAACACTATTGCTCATGGAGCACCTCAAGTCACCATGCTCGAAACGGTCAGCCACGCACATATTTAGATCTGAACTTAAGCAATCAATCACACCTGCGGTGATACAATTGATATACACTATCAAATCCTGATAAGACACAACCGATGTGCTATTCCCCGAGCGGTACCCAATACGGACTATTCCTCAAAAGTCAGGAAGTACTGTATGCAAGGTAACATATAGGAGGCTATATTTTCCATATCATACTGTTGCGGCGCGCAACCCGTTCCAATAATATACCTATGGTGGCGTGCCACCCGATCCAGATACCATACCTGTGGCAGCGTGCCACCCGATCTAGATACTATACATGTGGCGGCGTGCCACCCGATCCACGCATAAATCTAGCAAAAGGGAATGCACATCGACTTAAGTTGCTCATTGCAACAAACATATATATAGCCTCAAGCTCGGCCACATGAAACACATCCGACAAAGTTCCTCAATACCGGAACTGAATCAATGGTAGATACCTCTACACTGACATCTGCCACGAAGGCCTAACTGACAAAGCAATACCTACCAACCATCCGCTGGTCCTGGGTACAACTACCCTGCTGGAGCATACTCTGATGCACTCTGCTACGCAATTTGTGCCACTTCCGACATAGTCCATATCACATTAGTCTAGACGACATGACTTATGACAACCAGTCTGAAATAAAGTATCATAACCCAAATTCATCATATCAAGCTAAGAGAGAGCCACTAGGGCTTCCAATTTCCAATAACCGCTAAACGGTGCCGATATACACGATATATCACCACTGCGTAGGCGGATTACGAGAACTTCTAGTCTCCAACACATATGTAACACATGAATCACTACGCCTGATTCCACATTCCACCTTACGAATACATAATCACACATATCAAGCCTCCATTCATACCACATAAGCCATTCAGAAATTTCTCTATGCCATCAACAACTCAATCATCACTGTCAATCCAACAAGAGGATACCACAATACCACTGGACATTATCAGTTTACATTACCTTGCCCTTTTTGACCATATACTCTGCCAAATCACTAGAATAGCAGTACCATTTTCCTTATCACCGGAAAGATTGATTCTCAGATTATCTGCAGCTGCCCACGCTGCTTGGGAATTCTAATGACTCCCCGTATAATATGAACTGATCTCAAAACCTTGAACATACCGTTATCATCTTTCCATAACACATCGCATATACCATACCGCACCAAGATAACATGGAGAATTTCTATCTCTCTCATACGCCACAAACATCGACGCACTCAACTAGTCAAGGACCTTCATGATCCCATATAGGAGAAAAGTCATTACACATTCCGTGCTTCATATACCGATAGGAATATACTCATTTTCAAACCATGATAAAACACATCACAACTCTTTCTTCCCATTCATTGCATAATCTTAACTGCCAGAACTGAGTCCTATTACCCACATCGAGCTACGCAACTGCCAACACAACAAGAGCTTTATTGCACCATAATTGTAAGACTCATTACTTCAAACACACACCGGGAGGTACTCATGCCCATTTCATATTGTTCCAATTTACTATCAAGTTGTTCCATTCACCTAGTTTCCTTTATAATTCATCTTTAATTTAATATTAGCATTTACTGTAGCACCATAATACATTAACTCATGTTGCCACACGAGACTCGTACATAAGACCACACGGTCTAAGGCTCACAGGCCGCTGAATACTCCCTCAGATGTTTCCCAGAAGTACCACAATCTACAACACTTTACCTTGAAGAATTTCCTGCAATTTTGAATTTATTATCATTACTCTCCAATATAGATACATAGAATCTCATCATCCACATAACATAACAAAACTATCAATTTCTTCTAACGAAACCACGGTCTTTAGCCACGTACACAATCTTAAGGCACCTGACTGTTACAAGCGAAAATCTTGAACACCGGAAGACTATTCTTGGGCGTAATTCACCGTTATTCAGTTATAATTCAATTGTCTTATTAAACAGAACCACTCGTGCCTTACTAGAACTCTGACACTGTAGGACATGATTATATTCAGATACAATTAGCTATCTTTCTTTTCTATACATCGAACATTCTTTACCAACATAAGTTCAAAACATCCTAGTATTTCTTCAGATCTACGAAGCACTATAACCTTTACCAAAATTTCCGACGCACTTAGAGACAGGATCAACATAGCACACAACCGTGCAATCAGCTAGTCAATAGCAACCTCCCCAACTTAGCTCGAAGCCATATATCAAAACACTTTTTAACCACTCATAGCATTCTTATTCAAACGACGCCACAATATTATAGTGAGATTGAACTCAAGTCATATACAAGCTTTGACAGAGACTCGAATCCTCATAAACCTTAGCTCTTCTACAGTTCTTGCATTTATACACACTCAACAGTTAAGCCTACTCTTTAGGTGATGAAATATTTTCTAAGCCCCTAATTTTCCAAAAATTTCGACAGAGTTTCCTTTGTAGGTTAGCCTATCCACCTGCCAAAGAATCACCAAAACCATCATGACAATACATTCGCAACTCGACAAGACATCACAATGGATATCAACAACATAAATCTCAATACTACACGAATTATATTTTCAAAATTAGTACATGAACATGCACTGCACCTGCTCGAATCATAACATATGTTAAGTACCTTTCACCACAATACTCATAGCACAGCCAACCCGGTCTTTCCGCGCCTGAACTCATACTACCACACGTAGTGCACTTTACCTTTCCATTAAGGAACATGAACATGCTCACCACGCCTATAACTAGGGCTACATATCAGATCACAATAGGAATCGAATACCTACGGCTCACCCATTATCAAACTGCCATTTTCACAATTAAGGTCAATACTGATCGTATGAATTTCGTAATACCGGCTCGCGAAATTAGCACCTTGGTGCTCAAGCCATAGACAAGGATCCGGCCTCAAGTCCTCCAGACTGCCCCACCCTGAACTCATAGAGATTATATCTCGTCCCTCTATTGGGGAATCATAAGCCATCAATGCAAACTTATCACTAAGCACACGAGTGCACTTACAGACGTGTAGAAAGAATTTCAAGAATTACATCTCAAGCTGAATCAAGTACGCACGATAAGAATTTCAAGAATTTGAAGCTTTCCTAAAAGGTTTGCAGCCTCTCGAGTATAAGTACATGCGTCCCCGTACCGATCCACGAGACTATACTAAACTGGCTCATGACTCGCGAGACCTGTTAACCTAGGCTCTGATACCAACTTGTCACGACCCCAATCCCGGTCATGATGGCGCCCAACCTAATGCTAGGCAAGCCCGACCATGTTATCCCTTAAACCAGTCAATTATTAATTCCAGTTAATCAAGTTAAACATAAATAACAAGTGTTCATATCAAAATGATAAACGTGATAGTAGAAGCATACAAAATACGGTCCCAACAAAATCGTGGTGTCACAAGTCTGAGCCTCTACAGAATAAAACATCCTATACAAACAAGTCTTAAGCAAAATGAAAGCAACAAAATGATCAGGAAGGAGAAAACAGGTTTCGCGGACGCCAACAGCAACCTCGTAGTCTCCGCAAAAGTAGATATGAGTAAGCAGTTACAACAACTCAACTGCTCTCGGGCACCTGTGAATCTGCACAAAAAGTGCAGGGGAGTGGGGTGAGTATATTTCAACTCAGTGAGTAATAATAATAAATAATAACTCCTGTACTATCGCTAAACAGTTCTAAAGCAAACCCCCACAGGTAAGTCATCACTACAGTGAGTACTCTGATCTCCAGTCCACATCTATCTCAACAAGGTCCCACACTGACGAAATCCTCACTCGTACCGCTACGGTGTACAGCCATCTCAATGAATGAATATATATACATATGTCTATAATGTATAAGTATTTAAGTATCTATAAGGATATGGATAAGTATAATGTTGCGGCGTGCAGCCCGCTCCAATACATATACCGCTGCGGCGCGCATCCCGCTCCATTTAACGTCGACGGCGCTCAGTGGGGGTGTATACGGACTTCGGAGGGGCTCCCTAGGCCCAAGCGCTATGATGCTGCGGCGTGCAGCCCGATCCACACATATATTATTGCGGCGTGCAGTCCGATCCAATATATATATATAACTATACTGCTGCGGCGTGCAGCCCGATCCCATAATATACTCCAGCGCTCACTGAGAATGTGTGCAGACTCAGACTCCGAAGGGGCTCCTACAGCCCATGCGCAATAATATAGCGGCGTGCAGTCCGATCCACATATATATATTACTGCGGCGTGCAGTCCGATCCAACACATACACTGCTGCAGCGTGCAGCCCGATCCAATATAGGTATATATATAATACCTCATAATGGGTCCTCGACCCTATCCTAGTCAGTATAGACTTGGCCTTTCAGGCCCACTCGGCTAAATCGGGGAACTTCCACCCTAGGTAGTCTCTCCCTCACAGTACACATTTAGTACTCACTCATGATATGCTATACAGCTATGGCTATGGCTGAGAGTATGTATTCAGCATGATATACTACGGCTGAGTGTAAGTTTTCAACATGATATAAGGGTCACCTAGTTCTACAGGTTCCCTAATGCTCTACAGATCGGCTCAATGCCCCAAACATGGCTACTAGCCCAATTACACAGTTATAATCTCATTCTCGGTCACAATACACAATACACTATTAGTCGGAAAAGACCAAGTCCAATTCCCCAATCACAATGTCACCACGCCCGTCACATGACGCGTGTCTCATCTCAACATAGCACTGTAAAGTGCAAGTACGGGGTTTCAAAACCCTCAGTACATTATTTACTACCACCACTCACCTCGATCCGGTAGAAGCCTTAGTCCATCTTGCGCTCGCCTCGCAATTCAATCACCTTGGATGCCGAATCTGCTCAAAATCAATGAGAATACATCAATATAGGCTAATTAGACACAACCCATTCGAAATAACTCAATTTGCACCAAAACCCACAAAGTTGTCAAAATCCGACTTTTGGTACACTTCTCGAAAAATTACGAAAGTTACATTTACGGAATCCTTGTCTCAACACGAGTCTATACATACCAAATTCATAAAAATTGATGTTTATTTGACCCCTTAAATTACCATTTCTATCCAAGAGGGTTTTCTACCCTTTTCAACAAAATTTCTCAAATTAAACACCAAAACTTGCAATAGATTCGAGTTATACAACCAAAATTGAGTTAAGAGTGCTTACCCCGTTGTTCTCTCAAAAATTCTCCCGAAAAATCGCCTTACCCGAGCTCCAAATCATCAAAAATGACAAATGGGACGAAGTTTGGACTTTATTCTGCTGCCCAGAGACTTGTGCTTCGCGTTCGCGATGATACTCTCGCGTTCGCGAAGAACAAACTCCCAAAATTTTGTTTTTCACCTCTGCTCGGATAGCCTCTATTTAAATGGTCATAACGTTTTACGCACAACTCCAAATGACTATTAAAATATGTTTCTGAAAACTAGATTCAAAGATCTACAACTTCTGTTTTTGAATCACCTCTAAATTACTTGTACATAAAAAGATATGAGCTTCCGAAGTAGGACCTGCGCGACAGAAATTCCTTCTTCGCGAACGCGAAGAACTGTCGCGAACGCGAAGAACACAAGTCCCAGATGACAAATCCTTCATCGCGAACGCGAAGCTCTATCGCGAATGCGATGGCCAAAAGTCTCAGAATCCAATTTTTCTTCCCAAACGCGATGGGACCTTGCGGACGCCAAGGACAACACCAGATACCAGTAACAACACTTCAAAAACTTCCAAAAATGACCCGTTAGGCATCCGAAACACACCCGAGGCCCCCGGGACCTCAATCAAAAGCACCAACATGACTTAAAACATTATACAAACTTGTTTCAATCATCAAAACAAGTCCTTAAACACGGAAATCATCAAATCAAAGCGAATTCAAGCCTAAGCTTCATCTAAAACTTCCGAAACCATCATCCAATCAAAAACCCGACCAAACGATGTCCGAATGACCTGAAAATTTGCAGGCATATCCAAATTCACCTAACGGAGCTATTGCAACTGTCGGAATTCCATTCCGACTCCCGGATCATAATCTCACCTACCGTTCGGATTTCACCAAAATTCAACCTTAGCCAACTCAAGCCTATTTCTACACCGGGCCTCCAAATTCAATTCCAATCGCTCCCCTAAGTCTCAAATCACCTCCCGGAACTAACCAAATCATCATAATCCGATTCCGAGCACTCTAACTAAATAGTCAACTCCAGGTTGACTTTCCATATTCAAGCTTTCTTCAAAAAGGCTATTTTCCTCATTTTCAACCAGAATCACTCCTAACTCACTCGATAGACTCTAACACCGATATAAAAGCATGAAACATATAAACTAAGGGGTAATAGGGTGATAACTCTTGTGATGACGCGCTGGGTCGTCATAACAGGATAATGATGTCCTGTTTTAGAGATAAGTACTGCTTCTATTCCAACACCTTTTGCACTCACAGCTCCGTCAAAGAAAAGTTACCATCCTGGT
The DNA here is from genome assembly GCA_032618575.1 of Nicotiana noctiflora. Classification (NCBI taxonomy): domain Eukaryota; kingdom Viridiplantae; phylum Streptophyta; class Magnoliopsida; order Solanales; family Solanaceae; genus Nicotiana; species Nicotiana noctiflora. Next base: position 16,901 of record JASVEL010007995.1, read on the forward strand.
TCCTTGGTCAGTTCCAACTCATCAATATGCAACACTTCTTCATTAGGAAAATACGTTCTTAAAGGTTCGTATTCATCATCAACAGGATTATCAACTAAGTGATCGGCTAACGCTTGGGCTTTCATAGCCGTCCTCGTCACATAGATGATGTCGAATTCCATAAGTAATATTTGCCATTTTGCTAACCTCCCTGTGGGCATAGGTTTCTGGAAAATATACTTCAATGGATCCAAGCACAAAATGAGATAAGTAGTGTAGGACGACAGATAATGCTTCAGCTTTTGAGCTACCCAAGTTAGGGCACAACACGTCTTCTCGAGATGAGTGTACTAACTTCGTAAACCGTGAACTTTTTGGTGAGATAATAGATGGCCTGTTCCTTCATGTCGGTGATGTCATGCTTCCCCAATACACAGCCAAATAAGTTTTCCAAGACCGTTAAATAAAGAATTAGAGGTCTCCCGGGTTCAGGCGGAACCAACACATGTGGGTTTGACAAATACTCATTTATCTTATCAAACGCCTCTTAGCATTCTTCAGTCCATTTGACTGCAACATCCTTCTTCAACAGCCTGAAAATAGGTTCACATATCGATGTGAGATGGGCAATAAATCGGCTAATGTAGTTCAACCTTCCTAGAAGACTCATTACTTCGGTTTTGTTCTTTGGCGCTGGCAATGTTTGGATGGATTTGATCTTTGAAGGGTCCAACTCAATGCCCCACCGACTGACAATGAATCCTCACATTTTTCCTGATGGAACACCAAATGCACATTTGGCCGGGTTGAGCATTGTGTCAAACCTCCGAAGTCTTTGAAAAAACTTCCTTATGTCTGCTATGTGGTCTTCCTGACGCTTAGATTTTATGATCATATCATCCACGTACACTTCGATCTCTTTGTATCATGTCATGAAACACAATAGTCATTGCTCTCATGTATGTTGCCCCATCATTCTTCAAATGGAACGGCATTACCCGGTAGCAATACGTTCCCATGCTATGATGAAAGCCGCCTTTTCTACATCTTCTTCATCCATAATGATCTGATGATACCCAGAATAACAATCCACAAAAGACCCGATCTCACGCCCAGCAAATTGTCGATCAAAATATGGATGTTGGGTAATGGAAAGTTATATTTTGGCTTGCCCTGTTAAGATTGAGGTAGTCGACACATACCCGAATCTTCCCATCTTTCTTTGGCACTGGCACCACATTAGCCAACTAATCTGGATCTTTGGTGACGCGAATAACCTTTGCTTGTAGTTGTTTGTTATTTCTTCTTTAATCTTCACACTCATATATGATTTGAATTTCCTCAATTTCTGCTTGACAGGAGGACATGCCGGGCCAGTGCGCAATTTGTGAACGACTAAACGGGTACTTAAACTTGGCATGTCATCATACGACCATGCAAAAATGTCTTTGAATTCTATGAGTGTTTTAATTATCTCATCCCTTATGTTTGATTCAATATGGATGCTTATCTTAGTTTCTCTAACATTATCAGCATCCCCTAAATTGACGGCTTCAGTGTCGTTCAAATTGGGCTTGGGTTTCTCTTCGAACTGGCTTAATTCTTTACTTATCTCTTAAAAGGCCTCATCTTCATCGCATTCTGATTTATCATCATAATTAATGTCTTGCATAATTAATTCGGAATCAGATTGATCTTTTAGACTAGGTTGAATATCCGTTGTGCATGCCATGTCATTAGAACCAGTAAAAAAGAGATTTGTTTAGAAAGAAAAAAAAGAAAAAAAATTAAAACAAAATATAAAAAATGAAACATTCAATCTTTATTAAAATACTGGTTAATAGAGTTTTACACTTTTACTAAAGCAAAGTAAAACAGGAATTGAATTACAACTCTTGGATAATCCAGAAATCAAAGAAATAAAATCCAAAGCCTACTACCAAAACTTCCTCCAAGTAGGAAGAGGAGTAGCCGTCCAATTGTTGATACTGACCCTAGACCCCACAAACTGCACATCTGCCCTACTGGAGCCTTCCCCTGTTTCTATCATATTGATGTCGGCGAACAACCTTTCAAAACCTTGATCCAGATCTCCATTCGACCCAATCAATGGTCCGAGAATAATTGGAGTCGACAACTTTCTGGTATTTTCTTTGAAAAATGATCCGGAGAGAAGCGAAATTCTGTTGGAAAGAACCCAGACTTTCTTTTTCATCTTTATGGTTCTCCTTATGTCAGCAACAGTGGGTTTGAAGCCTATCCCGAAAGTATCAAGACTACTAGGGAGTGACACTGGTTGTATGATACCCTGGAGGGAAGCACCCAAGCCCTTTCCGGGCAAGAATCCATTTCTTATCATCTCAGATGCCACCATGATTGATGCAGCGGCTACCTCTGGCTTAGGAACATATTCCCCTTCCGGGATTTTAGCAACTGGCACCGTATCCACAATTTGATACACCCACGGGCCTTTATCATCTTCCACTTCCTCAAAGGGTGTAATAGCATTGCAAGAATTATCCCCTCCATGGATCGTGATATCCTGCCGATCCCATTCAAACTTGACAATTTCATGTAGCATTGATGGCACGGCTTTTGCAGTGTGGATCCATGGTCGACCCAATAAAAGATTGTAAGACACCACTACATCAAGTATTTGGAACTCCATTGTGAATTCCACCAGTCCTATTGTCAACTCCAGCACAATATCTCACACTGTATCTTTCCCTCCGCCATAAAATCCCTGTACAAAGATGCTATTTTTATGGATTCTCTCATTGTCAACCTTTAACTTCTCTAGAGTGGATAGAGGGAAAATATTTGAACTAGACCCATTATCAATTAATACCCGAGTTACCACAGAATCTTTGCACTTCACTGTGAGGTAAATTGCAATGTTATGTTCAGTTCCTTCTAACGGCATCTCGTCATCGGAGAATGTTACCCTATTAACTTCAGAACTTTTGTTTGCAATCTTCTCAAGATGATTCACAGTGATCTTTTCAGTGATGTGAGCCTCATTTAATATCTTCATCAATGCTTGGCGGTGTTCATCTGAGTGTATTAACAATGAAAGCAATGAAATTTGGGCCTGTATTTTCCTTAATTGCTCTACTATGGAGTAATCCTACATCTTCATTTGCTTCAGGAACTCCTCTGCTTCTTCTGCAGTTAAAGGTTTCTTTGCCGCTGCTGGATTGGCTTTTCTTTACTCTGCGGGAACAAAACATCTTCCCGAACGAGTTAGTCCTTGGGTTTCACACACTTCTTCTTTGACCTCCTTTCCTTTATACATTACCACCACTTGTTCATAACTCCAAGGGATAGCTTTGGTATTGACTAATGGTAATTGAGTTACCGTCTGTATGATGACAGGCTCTATGTGAGCCCCATTCACAATCAGAACAGGGTTGCTTGCAACCCCTAGTATTATCACTTTTTCTGTTCCTGGTTTCACTGCTCTAATGCTTGATGCTTCCTTCTCAACTATCACACTCGGCTTGACTTGGACAATTGCCTTCCCGTTGGTTACCCTCTCTTTTGAAACGGTTTCACTGGATCAAATCATCATTACGGTCTGTGACGGTTTCTTCAGCTCCCCTTCTTTGTGTATCAACTCAATCATATGGGCCTCATGGTGAGTCGGCAGCAGAATCTGGTTGATATTGTTTACCTCCAATATTTGAACCTCGATCATATTGGTGTCAATAAGATCTTGCACGACATATTTCAATCTCCAACACCTTTCTGTATCATACCCGGGAGCCCCTGAACAGTACTTACAATTTACTGAGTGGTCCACATTTTTGGGAAGAGGATTTGGCAATTTGGGTTCGACAGGGTTCAATAAACCTAACTGCTTTAATTTGTGAAACAAAAGATTTTAGGTTTCTCCTAACTCAGTAAATGTTCTTGGTCTCTGCACCCTTCGCTTCCGAATGCCTGATTTCCCTGAATACCTGGCCCTGAAGGGTTCCTGTAAGCCCTCGGCGGTGGATATACATTTTGTGGTGGTGGTTATGTGTTTTGTGGAGATGGTGATCGCCATTGTGAGTGAGCTGGAGGCTGGTTATATATTTGGGCATGATGAACGATGTAATGTGGTTCTTATACCGGGTAGTATGGATATGGAGAGTAATTTGGAGTGTGTGGGTAATTTGGGTGATAAGGTCTGCATTGGTGGCTAGGAGAAGGACCTCTTGAGCGCGCCACTTTGAATGGCTTGGGTAGTCGCCTTTATCACGGAATAACTCATAATCTTGTTGGGCTTCAACCCTTCTTCTACCATGCTCCCCATCTTGACAACTTCATTGAATATTTTGCCGACGGCTGACACCAAATGGACGTAATAAGTGGGCTCTAAAGCTTGCAAAAAGTAATCCACCATTTCACCCTGTTTCATTGGATCGACCCTTGCGAACTACTCTCTCCATCTGAATCCATATTCCCTAAAGCTTTCCCCAGGCTTCTTTTCAATCTTTGTCAAGGAGAGTCGGTCGGGAACAATCTCTAAATTGTATTGAAAGTGATTTGCAAAGGCCTAGGCTAAGTCGTCCCAGGTATACCAACGGGTGTGGTCCTGCCTAGTATACCACTCCAGGGCTGACCTACTGCGACTCTGGCTGAAGTATGCCATTAGCAATTTGTCTTTTCCACCGGCATCCCTCATTTTGCCACAGAACCCCTCAAATGTGCAACAGGGTCACCATGGCCATCATAAAGATCAAACTTCGATAATTTGAAACCCACCGGCAATTGGACTTCTGGAAACAAACACAAGTCTTTATAAGAAATACTCAATTGTCCTCCAAGACCTTGCATGTTTCCGAACGTCTGTTCCAGGCTTTTCACTCTGCATATTATTTCCTCCTGCTTAGGGTTCTTAAGGGTTTTCTCTTCTCTAGATATATCAATAAGAGGGGTATAATGATATGGCTCATAGGGTTTGAAAGTGGGCTCAGGGGGATAGTAGTGGTTTTCTTGGGTGTGAAACAAAGGTTCACTCGCAGATTTGTGTAATATGGCGGGTGGAGGAGCCACGTATACAGGAGCAACGGGTGGTGCTGGTGGTGGGATTTTCTTATGTGGTGGAGTTTGGGTATTGTAAACAGTTTCCCCTTGATAGTACTAGTGTATTGGTTAACTTGTTGACGGATCAAGGGGAGGATGTTCCGGAATCTGAGCCGATGAGAGAGGAGGAGAATTGAGAAGCATTGGTAATGGCTGTCCTTTAGCCCAGGCTAGATACATCTCTGCTATCTGTCTCGTTAGCATGTCTACTTCTTCTTTCATTGTCTGCATTTCTATTTTCTCTTTTTCAACGCTTTTGTCTGAACCAAACATGCTTTTGTGAAAACGCCCTTTCGATCTGGTGTGGTATAGGTAATCTGCCAGAATGCCCAAAATAGCTATTTGAAAACTGGAAACACAACAAAGTTGTTAGTTTTCAGATTTTAACCGATATGTTATTGCACGTTGGGATGCAAATGCACCTAGGCAGTTTAACCATTCCCGTCATGTTTTTGTTTATTATCAGATGCGTCATCCTAGATTTTATCAGTTATGCTTCTCTTTTATTCTTCTTTTTTAAAGTGGTTGAATCTTATGGATTGCCTATGTATCATGACCCCGCATGAATCAGACCAGGCGTAGTTCCGGTATAAAATAAAGACACAAAATTTGGGAATCTTTTATTTTATTACGAATATTGCAATTACAAACCAACCATCTTTTAAAAACATAAAAGAAATAATGCAGAATTCACACTACCAACATGATTTGTTATGAGAAGAAGATAGATGGAAGACAACAGAATCTTAAGACAATAAGCAAAAACTTGAACTAGGGGTACATTAAGGCTTTGAGTTTTGGTGCCCGCGAGGCATTATTCGGCCTTTCCGCGGGCTTTGGCGCAAGGTCCCTCTGCAAGCTTCTTAATTCATCCATGATTTGTTAGACGTAGCCCATGACTGAAGTGAATAGGGTAGGACGGGGCATTTCCTCACATGCCAGATACCTCATTGTGATGTAGTGCCCAATCTCTTCAATTCTAGCCCTGACCCTATCTTTCTCTATAAGCAGTCGCTCTATTTGCTGATGTTTTGCTCCCATCACCTGAGCATTATGGAAGAGTTGATCTTGAAATTCCTATATCTGCTTATCCATTTGCGCCATTAAGTTATGGAAGCGTTCATGATGGACCCTGAAGTTTCTGGCTTGCCTGGATTGGCGTCCTTCAAGGGTGGATATTGTTTCTCTTAATATAGAGATGCTTCCTTCGTAGTCCCTCTTCAGATGTTGCAGATGATTTGCTCTCGTTTCTGCGCTTCTTGTCCACCTGGATCTAATCAGTTCTATCTGGGCTTAAGATATTTCCAAATCCCTTTGGAAGTCAAAGACTCGATCTTCCAACCTCTCTATCAATCTTTCATCCGATTGGCTTCTTGGTTAGTTTTCAGCATCTATTCTTAGTTGTCGGATTTGGGCTTTTAGCATCTCATTCTCCAGGTCGAACTTGTTACTTTCCCCTTTATTAGCATCAAACTGCAAGCCATTTTCATACTTCAGGTCTAAAACTTGCTATTTCAGCTTGCTAATTTTGACCCGATAACTTTCTACTCTTGCCAACCAAGCCTATTTTTCTCGTGAGTCATCCTTGAATTGCTGGACATGGGCCTTTTTAGTAGGCCTTTGATGAGTTTGGAATCTTTTTCCGAACCATGCATTATATTTTGGATCTACTTCGCCTTAGGCCAAATTGCACACCATAGTTTTGGGCTCAATGAATCTACATCCGTACCATAGTTTACGAATTGTATCTTCCAGAAAATGTGGCTCTTGGACTTAGCTCAATAACATGTTTGCTCAATTCTTCATCATTAGGGATAGTCTGGAACCTTCCCAATTGTCGTAATACCCGATGGGGAGCGTATGGTTAGATACTACGGACACAGTTAAAGGAATATAACACTCTTTTGCCGACATGTATATTGCCTCAGTAACTAGTAACCATTCGAATGTCCATTCGATTTGGTCCGTAGTCAGGGATCTCAATCGTACAAACCAATATTCAGTGTCCTCGGGGAACATGACACCTTCTACCCGTTTCTCGAATTTTGCAATGCAATTCAAACTAGTTAGTCCATGGTTCATGTGTCCTACTTCATGACAGAGATGCTCTTGTATCCACAACTGAAGTAATAGATTGCAACCTTAGAAAAATTTTCCTCCCTCTTTACACATAGTCAATGCTCTGTATATTTCTGATAAGATTAGGGGAACTATAGTGCTGTCAGTCCTTTTCATTGCGACGTCAACCATACCTATGAGACTTATCTCTATTTTCTTGTCATTTCACGGGCAAACCATGATTCCCAAGAATTCCATTATAAATGCCAAAGTTCGTCTTGCTTCCCATTTTTCTCTGTCTCCAACATGAGTTAGACCCAAATTCGATTTGTCAAAACCACATGGATTACCATAACGTTGATATAAGAACCGGAGGGTGCAATATCCTTTCGATAAATCGCTATTTTGCACAACGCCGCTGCTATTTAACCAATCCAGAAAGCGGTGTGAAGATACCGGCCTTGGGGACAACAGATACTGATTTCTCAAATTCCCTTCCAATCCCGCATAACCTGCTATTTCCTCCAATATAGGTGTAAGCTCAAAATCAGCAAAGCGAAACACATTTCGAGTCGGGTCCCAAAAATGGTAGTAAGGCCTCGATGACATCCGACCTTGCCTTGATATTTAGTAGACCAGTGAGACCCCCCAAGATTTTGACCACTATTTCTTTGTTGCTTTCTTCCAAATCGTTCCACCACATATGGAGCTGGAGAGGGACCTCACTAAAGAAGGTGAAAGGTTTATTTTCACTTGTGCTCATCCTGCACATTTATTAAGGTGGGTTATTACTATTTTTCTTTCTTGAATATTTTCTAAAAAAATATATAAAAAAATGGCTCGACTATTTTCTAAATAAAAAATCCGATTTTTCTAATACGGCCTTTTAATACTTCAGGGATGAAGATTTCGAGGCAGCGGGGGCTAATTGGCCAAAACCCCAAAAAATGCCCTAAAATGGTCGTTTATGTAAAGTCAGCCTTTCAGCGCCCCTTTCAGGAACATCTGGATATTTATATAATACCGACAACGATAGACCTATTTATAACAAAATTTGAATCTGATGTTTTTTGCTATATTTGTTTTTTAATAAAAGGGGAGTTGGACCCGATGGGGGTTGCCTACGTATCTCACACCCTGTGAGAATCAAACTAGCGTAGTTCGGACAAATAAAACAAACTACATCTGCAGACAAAATATTTTTCCCCTTTCGGTAAACAAAACAAACTATATATTTTTTTTCATTTTATTGACAAACAAATAAATTATTTTTTTGAAAATAAAATCACACTTTTTATTTTACTTTTTATTGGCAAATAAGGCAAACTATTTTAAAAAAAATATATATTTTTTCAGTGGAAAGTAAAGCAAACTATTTTGAAAAATAAAACTCTTCAATTTTTTTTTCAAATAAAATAAACTATTTTGAAAATAAAAACTTACCATTTTTATTGGCAAAAATAAACCATCAAAACATTTTTTTTTTCAAAATAAATCAGGGAGAGTTTTCGAAACTACTTGAGCATTGTTATCTACATGGTTATATTTTTTTTTCATTTTTCCCAATATTTAAAAGTCGGTCAACATGCAAGTCTGAAGCAAAATAAATGCACAATTAGCAAGTAAGATGCATCAGGATGGTCTTTTCATTTCAGGTACACTTGTGCTAGACGGAGCCAACCCCTGTGGTGACTCCCCTAAGTCAAATGCACATGATGCAAAAAACGCTCCTACTAGAGATTCAGCATGAAGCTTTGTTATTCTAGGTTTAAAACCTGGGTTTATTGTTCTAGACCTGGCTTACCCGAGTGGACAAATCGAGCCGAGGAGGGGCAGCGTATCGGGGATACAGAATCTCCGCCAGCTTAGCAACTTATCTGAACCTCGTTCTAAAATTGGAAAGACTTTATACAGAAAAGAAGTTACACGAAGTGCACCCTTCTTCATGATTTAGAAGACTCAAAGAGGAGATGGGTTTCAGCAGAGTTTATATATACAGTTCACCAAATATCAAAGCGGTAAAGCATTTAGCACATATAGCATGAAACATACAGAACAATCAGATAATATACAATCCAAATACAACAAATATACCAAGATTGAATTCTTGAACCCTGAACCAAAGTTCTGGGTTCTTGTAATTCCCCAGCTGAGTCGCCAGAGCTATCACACCTCCTTTTTTCGGCACCTACACCCCGCTAAGAGATATAGTAAAGAAAGAAGTTTTTCCAATTTAAGGACAATCGAAACGGGATTCATTTTTTTATTTAAGATTCAGAGTCGCCACTTGGGAGATATATGGTGTCCCAAGTCACCAGTTTGAATCCCATATGGAGGAATGGTTTGACTCTATTTAACAGTTGCGAACCAGCAATCCGGATAAGGAATTCTGTTAACCCGGGAGAAGGTATTAGGCATTCCCGAGTTCCGTGATTCTAGCACGGTCGCTCAACTGTTATATTTGGCTAGAATTTAATTTTAATACATGTTATCCTATTCGTTCATTTTTAGAATTAATTACCGCTTTTGTCAAATTATTTTTATTTAAGAAAGTGAACGTCGTTTAAGAACATGTTTTCAAATCGCGTCACATGAAATGCACCCGGATCCACGACACATTTTTATTCGATATTTTCGGATTTTGGATTTCGGTTACATAAAATGCACACCCATATTAGGAAGGTAAATTTATTTAAAATCGTACCTAAACCGACTATCGTGTTATATCTTTTGGGAAAAAGATGTGGAATTCGCTAAACGTCTCATCCCAAAATCTAAGTATTGTTTAATAGAACCATTTATCAAGGGCCCCGCAATTTATGTGTTTTTATTTGGCGAGGCTCATCTCATTTTCTTTTAAAGATCCTACTATAGTGACTATGTTTTCTATTTTTTGTTTGTCCCTAAAATGAAAGAAGAAAAGGTCCTATTTTATTTACGTTCTTACAAGCTATTATAGTTAAGTTTCAAACATGATTCGTTAAATCTTAAAAAAAATACAGCATGGGCAGTTCGTTTGACAATTATAGGCCCAAGTCCAACATATATGGGGTAAAAATGACCTGGGCCATCCTTCTTCAAATTGGGCCTAACTAATGGGTTCTTCACGCGTTGATAATTTGCCACTAAAAAATAACATGGTGTTCTGTTTGTTAAGAGACTTCTACAAATTCTAAAGTGGCATCCTATTTGAGTGGATGAACTTGGAAATCCAATTTTAATCCTAACCCATTCTAAATTTGATCAACAATATCTTGTTGAATATCGTGTCTATAAGTTTTCTAAAAATAAATGCTATTTGTTTAATGAAGTAACTATTGGGATACCTATCATGCTTCTTGACAAAAAATAATGAATTAAAAGAACATAGCTAATACAACATCAGTCCCTCCTAACTTAATCGTACATAGAGTATTTTGTTAACTAAACTACTACCAAATGTTCAGTTATACATAACCAAACGCCTATATGATTCTAGTAAAGGAAACTAACTAACATATGTATAACTAAGACTTAGAATACAACTTAAAATAAATACTAAAGCTTCAACTCTTCATTTATATTTCATGCTTCAATTCTGAGCTTACAAGAAATGTGTACCTGATATTTGGAAAATGCCAAAGAAGAAGAGGAATATCAGTAGTGCAACGGCAACACAAACACAGCAACACAGATTCAACAACTAGCAGAACCAGTAGCAAACAATAGCACAAATCCCAGGAGAAGATTTAAAACCAAACAGAAAACCCTAGGGACTTTCAAATCAACAGAAAACCAAGACACTCAACTATATTTCTCTCTTCAGCTACGACTTTTCAATCTGAAGAAATTCAGTCCTGAACTATTCTTTTATCTCTCAATGTCTATGTTCTCTTTTTTTTTTCTTTTTTATCCGAATGTTCTCTCCTTATTTCTCTATCTCTCAATCTATGTTTGTCAGTTCCAGCCCTTTCTTATAGGCATTCCTTTAGTGCCTTCCCCCCACTATCAATCTTATTTGTTATTTTATATTATCCTATAATCCTAGTGCTAATTAATTATAATTAGTGCACATTTAATCTCCTTAAAATCAAATTTAGTGAAGTTCCTATTACCACCATTATCTCCACATTATATACTGTCACACCTCCTTTTAAGTGAACGGGCGAATGAGTTTTTCCAATTTAAGTGATAATATTCGAAACAGATTTATTCTATTTATTTCAGAGTCGCCACTTGGAATAAATTGAGGTGTCCCAAGTCACCATTTTATTTAAATCCCGAATCGAGGAAATTTCGACTTTCAAATGAAGTATGTGAACCAGAAATTCTAAGTAAGGACTTATGTTGACCCGAGGGAAGGTGTTAGGCACCACCGGATCCCGTGGTTCTAGCACGGCCGCTTAAACTATTATATTTGGCTAAGAATCTAATTTTTATACATATTCCAATCTATAGTGTAATTTTTATAACGATTTACTGCTTTTTTATTATTTTTTACAAAAGTGAACAACGCCTAGAAAAATATGTTTTCGGATCATGTCACATGAAATGCACCCGGAGTTAAGGGAGGTAGTGTTGTTAAAATATGCTCCTAAAGAGACTAGCACGTTATTATTTTGGGGAAGATCGTGAAATTCACTAAACGGCCCATCCCGAGTTCAAAGTACTTATTATAATAATTTATTATGGGCCCCGCAGTTTGTGAATTTTATTTTGCAAGGCTCGTCTCATTTTTATTCAAGGATATTCTAAAGAGATTATGGTTGTCTAGTTTATTTATCTCTAACAAAAATTAAAGTCCTAATTAATTAATATGCGCAAAAGGTACCAAATTGCATTTAACAACACAGAGTGAAGCTACCTTACAACTAGTTCGACCTATACATTCCTGTCTCTAACTAATGGATCATTAGCATTTTTAAGAGATTGAGGATTAAACTAGCAGGAAAATGAAGTGGTCAGAACGCTATGATCATGGCTAATGCTTACAGCCCATGCTTTAGCCATATTCAAATACAACTTACCTTTTAAAACATTCCTTTTCCTTTCACATGGTATAATATTTTCCTGAATTATCAATTAGCATGAAATTCGACGTTCGGAATTTGTCGAACATAACCTATCAATTAGAGTAATCTAACAGTTATATTCCCGGCTAATTTAACAGTCCATCGAGCTCATTTTTAACTACATGGCTCAATTATTATATGCTAACATGTTTCAATATGAACTAATATTTAAAATCTCTCGTACAACTCCATTTCAGTCCCCTCGCTACGAATTAACAGTGAATTACAGTCCATTTACACATAAGGAATTAGATTTCAAATAACGAGCCATCTTATGCATTAAAACTAAACAGAAACAGAAAAATCCTAGAAAAATGACTTCAGGTAGTATTTCAAACAACATTTCATTATGTATTTCCTCAACTCAACTCAGTTACATCAATTCTTCAAAATCATATGAAATCAGAAGGTGTACCTGGTATTGGAAAAGAAGAAGTGGAAGGATTGAGCAGCAGTAGTAATAACAATATAGCACACAATAACAATAGCAAATGTCCAACAACAAACCCAGGAAAGCCAGTTGCAATTCCAGTAATACCAAACATCAACACAAACAGACCCAGGAAATGACTAAGATCAAACCAGACTTAGACCCAAAATACCAATGAAACAGAGTCCAGTTAAACTGTCTAACACTCTTTTGCTTAATTAATGTGTGTGCCTTTTCAAAAATCAGTGTAAAATCTGTGTTCTCAAATCATTGTAAGAATGTGTGTAAAATCTGTGTTCTCAAATCAGTGTAAGAATGTGTCTGTATACCCTATTTTTGTGCCCCTTTTATGCCTTAACAAACAAATCAGCAGCCCCTTTTTTAATCAATTAAAATATGTCCAACCATCATATTCCTTTGTACTTCCACTAAGGTATGTTTTATTCATTGTTAATTAGCATTATTTATGGGTTCATTATAATATCTAATACTTCCAAAATGTTCCAATTCACATTCCACTACACTTATTAGACAATTCTTAGTCTAATGCTCAGTTGGGTACCCTCTGGTAGACCACTAATTTCCAACATTTATCCATTTTCATTTTCCAAATTAACCCCTGGAATCCCATTGTTCTTGCTGTTCTATCCCTATTCTTTCAGACTATACAGCTATAACCAATTCATTTACCTAATTCAATCATAAATGAGTAATCATATTTCAGAAAAAACCTAATGATCCGAATTAAGTGAACAAAGGCAATCATTGTCCAGTGTTCTAACAAACAGAATTACAGGATTAATCGACGAAATTTGTCTAATCGATTACAACAACATATACTTGATAACAAATAATCGACATAAGAACACAAGATTCACACTGTTCGGTTAAAACAGGGAACTCGTAAAACTAATTATTCGATGACGTTAATTAATCGAATATGTAGTTCACAACGACCACAAATAAAGTAGAATCGACCAAATAAAATGTCTTTAATTTGGAGGATAAGAGAACAAAAGAATTAACAATCAACAAACAAATAAAAAGATGACAAACAAAACAACTACACGAATAAATAAAGATAAAAGAAAGAACAGAAATACCTTGAGAAGGAATAACTAGAACAAACAGGCTTGGGACCAACGGACTTGGATCTTTTGACTTGAAATTGGATTTTGGAAATCAAACAGACCTTAATTGAAATTTTTTCAAATGAAAACATTTCAATTAAAGTCTATTAGATCCCAATTCCCTTAAATTTAACCAGAGACCCAAATTTGGATTTTTAGGGTTTATACGGCCAAATTGGGGCTTGTGGGTTTCTGGTTAGATTTGAACCAAACCAATCCTGGTTTGGTTATGAGGAAGGTTAGGTGGATGTGTGGTATCAATTTGGGGTGATTTAGGGTAGGTTGGGTTTTGGTTCGAATCTTTGATCTAAGATTCGAAAAATTCGGGGATGATTCGAGTTTGGTGGTTAGCATGGTTGGAACGAGGAGGTTGAGGGGGTTATTTGGTGTAAAAATGGTGGTATTTGGCCTGCTGGAACCGCCGTGAGGCGATTTCCGGTAGGCGGGGCACGATGGTTTTAACGGTGGAGCAGCAGAGCTTCTGGTCTCTATGGTTTTTGGAGAGAAGATGATGAAAGGGGAAATGGGTGAAATGGGTTTTGGGGTCTTTGGTTGTATTGGAATTAATGATATAATCTTAGCTGTTGGATTATACAAACCAACGGCCAAGATCAAGGGCCCTAATCTTAAACGGCGTCGTTTGAAGGGGTGATGGGCGGGTAGAGAGATGGGTTTCCGGGTAAGGGTTTGGATCGTGTACATGAGTGTTTGGCTTGGGCCTGTGACAAGCAATGGTTTTGGGCTTGTGGACCAGTCCAATTCTTTTCTTTCTCTCTTTTATTATTTCCTCTTTTCTTTTTTCTTGTTTTATTTTAAGAATTGTAACTAAAAATCATAATTTAAATTATAAAACCAAATTAAGCTATCACAAATACTAATTAGCTCTAAATAGAAGTTTTTCACAAACAATTAAGTATCAAATCACACAATTTTAACTTAAAACATTAAAAAATGCAAAAATACATTTTTTTAATTTAATTTTGATTTTTTCATAAAACAAATCACTTAATTAATCCTAAGTTCAAATGCAATATATATTTTTTATTTTATTGACTTAACAAATAAACATGCACATACAAAAAATGCAAATAATAATTAAGAAAATCACACACAGCACAAAACTATTTTATTTTTAGATTTTTGGGAGTAATTCTCATGTAGGGCAAAAATCACGTGCTCACAGCTACCCCTCTTTGCACGGAAACGCGAAGAATTTTCGTGCAAAGAATAATGAGCAAATACAAGCAATTTTTGCCCGTTCGAGCACTCCGTGTGAAGCATTTTGAAAAGATCTTGACCAAGCCTTTTCTTTGGGAGGCCTACTACATATCCTGGGCTAAACAGGAACCAGGTCAATGTAGTTCGGGAAGTTTTGGTAGCTGGGACTACCGTGGACTAACACTTTGCTGTTACCGTTGCTACTGTCGCTGTTGTTGCTGCTTACTGCTTACTGACCTCCTTATTACACCAAAAGATAAATTAAAGCTAAGCTAGCTATGCTATCAACTATGACTTACATGATTCCTTTCTATTATTCTCTTGAAAACTTGATCTTGAGTCTTAGCTGATTTTGCTGTAGACCTCGATCAGAATCTTGATGCTTGCAAGCTGTACATCCTCGTTTATTCCTGTAACATTGAGTGAAATGGGATTGGCGGGACTCGTGACTTCAATCAGATTATAAGCAATCCGCGTCTCGGTTTAATCCAAAAGTTGAACTCATCTACTTTTTGGTTTTTTTCTTCTTTTCTTCATTCTGGATTGAGACTCAACTTGTAGGTTATCTCGATCCTTATGTCCCGAGGTCAAACCCGTTTAGACAACAAAACGAACAAACAAACAAAATTTTTCTGTCACAGTTTCACTAGAAAAATTTCGTGAGTTAGTTGTGACACAGAAAATGATTAAAAAGACTATTCGGTATTGTCCAAGAGAATCTTGATTTTTAAAACCTAATTTGGAAAATAAAGCTCCACAGTTTTCTGGCCGGGAGATTTTCTAAAAAAGGTTCCACGATTTTTCGGCTGGGATATTTTGAAAAAGATTCCACGATTTTCTGACCGGGAAAGAAAAGAAGGGGGTCCATATCATTCTGGCTGGGAGATTCTTGGTTTTCTGACCGGGATACTCTGAAAAGAAATGCTTCACGGGTTTTGAAAGAAATGCTCCACAGTTTTCTGACCGGGATTTTTAAAGAAATGTTTCACGGCTTTCTGGACGGGATTTTGAAAGAAATGTTTCACGGCTTTCTGGTCGGGATTTTAAAAGAAATGTTTTACGGCTTTCTGGCCGGAAGACCCTCGGTTTTCTGGCCAGGTTTTGAAAGAAATGTTTCACGACTTTCTGGCCGAAAGACCCTCGGGTTTCTGGCCAGGGTTTTGAAAGAAATGCTCCATAGTTTTCTGACCGGGAGATCCTCGGTTTTCTAGTCAGGATTTAAAAGAAATGTTCCACGGTTTTTTGGCCGGGAGATCCTCGGTTTTCAGGCCAGGATTTTGAAAGAAATGCTTCACGGCTTTCTGGCAGGAAGACCCTCGGTTTTCTGGCCGGGGTTTTGAAGGAAATGTTCCACAATTTTCTGACTGGGGAATTCTCGGTTTTCCGGCCGGGGTTTTAAAGAGATGTTCCATGGCTTTCTGGCCGGAAGACCCTCGGTGTTCTGGCCGGGGTTTTGAAATAAATGTTCCACAGTTTTTTGGCTGGGAGATCCTCAGTTTTCTGGCTGGGATTTTGAAAGAAATGCTTCACGTCTTTCTGGCCGGAAGACCCTCGGTTTTCTGGCCGGGGTTTTGAAAGAAATGATAGACTAACATGATTTGATTCTCTTTTGGAATTTTCATTTTTCTTTCCTTTCTTTTCCCTTTTTGGGTTTTCTTTCTAGGCGTTTTCCTTTTACTCATAAAAAATTATGCTTTTGAAAAGAAACTTCCCTTTTGGGCGTTTTCCTTGTCATTGAGCTATTCCAATGCTCGCGCATTTCATTTCTTTATACTGCACCTTCTTTTTGCACAGCTAATTTGAGATAGACTTGTTTTCAACAAAGAACAATTTGTTAGCTGAAACGGTGGTTGATTTTGTGGCCTTGATTATCTCCATCGCTTGATCTTGGCCTTATTTCCATTGAGAACTTTGTTGCTGGTTGTCTTTGAGGGTGACTTTCTTTCAACTTGACCAGATTCAGCCTTAGGATTTCATGATGACTTGCCCGTGTGGGTTATGTCTCTATGCTTCGTTCCGTTTCTTAAAAACATTAGCCTTTGATTTCCTTTTCTTCCTAACATCCTTTCCTTTGGAAACAATTGATCATCATGATTAGTCGGGGTTGGATCACTACACCACCGAGGTTGGGTATTTTTCTTCACCTTTTTCACCAGACGGAATTATGTATAAACGGTCATGCCACCTTTTCTTTGTAATAGTTTCGGAATTCAAAGTTAAGCCGAAAGGGATTCAAAGAGAAATGAACAAAGAATGAAAAAATGAATCGAAAATAAAAGCGTCCCTTTCGGGGGAAAAAGAAGGACTTATCTGGGGTGTATGCTGGCTTCAAACCAACATGACATGCTTCTTGAACTGGATGGTCAATCGTCACGATCTCCCATTTTCTTATGAACCAAACGGGTCAATGTTTCTAAACTAGGGAACCTTGCCAGGACCTTTAGTGGTAAAATCCTCTTTTCGGCTGATAGCGCCCTTTTGCGGGTTTTCGCTAATCGACCTCTCTTATTTCTCTTCTTACCATCGCCCGATAGCACTCTTTGCGAGTTGTCACTAACGGACTCTCTCATTTTGTATTTCTATACACCCATCGCCTTGTGGTGCCCGAAGGTTTTCACCAATAAGACTCTCGCATTTTTTCTCTTAATTTAAGACGCATCGGCTCTCAACAATGATGTTTCTCAGTTTTTATGCCTCCGCATCGATCTTGAAGGACTTGTACTCGGTTTTGGGTGAAAAGAATTATGGAAAAAATTACAACTTTGGAACCATCTGGTGAACTCTCGGTCAAACCATTAAAATAACCGGCCCAGTGTCAATTTTGGGGAAAATTAGATTTTTGTTTTGGTGTGACTGAACCTCAGATAGAGGCTTCCTACGTATCCTTTTGGAATCAAGTCAGAACGTAGTTTAGGAAACTTTGTTTTGTTTTGTTTTGTTTTTGGTTTTCTTATTTTTATTTATTTATTTATTTTGAATTTGGTTTTGGATTCCAAACAAGGTAGCCAAGGAAATGTAATCGGCTCAAAGGGTTTACAAAAGAGTTGGTAGTATTTGGGTAGCGGGAATAAAAGCATTCAATCATTTCGACATACAGAGACATCACCGAAGCAAACTCCATCATAATATCTTTTGACGGCATCTGCATTCACAACTGTCTTAGGATCATTTCCTTCCATATCTCCAAAGTGTAATGTTCATCTCGGCAGTATCTTCCTGATGATGTATGGCCCCTTCCAATTAGGAGCGAATTTTCCTTTCGCTTCGTGGTGATATGGAAGAATGCGTCTTAAAACCAACTAACCTACTTCAAAATTTCTGGGTTGTACTTTCTTGTTGTAAGCACGAGCCATCCTTTGTTGGTACAACTGTTCGTGACAGGCCGCAACCATTCGCTTTTCGTAAATTAAGGTTACCTTCTCCAATCGAGTCTTAACCTATTCTCTATGTTCAATCTCTGCTTCAACAATTGTCCGGAGTGAAGGAATTTCTACCTCTGCCGGTATCACAGCCTCTGTTCCATAAACTAGCAGCTATGGGGCCGCTCCTACCGATGTGAGCACCGTAGTACGATATCCCAGTAAAGCAAAAGGTAATTGTTCATGCCACTGTCTAGAACTCTGGATTGTCTTCCTCAAAATCTTCTTGATGTTTTTGTTTGCTGCTGCAACGACGCCATTGTCTTTGGGCCGATAAGGAGTGGAGTTCCTATGCGCTATTTTGAATTGTTCGCTACTCCTATGCGTTATTTTGAATTGTTCGCATATTTCTTCCATCAAATGACTATTCAAGTTCGCAGCATTGTCTGTGATGATAGTTGCAGGTATACCAAAATAATAGATAAGACTTAAATGTACAAAATCCACCACAACTTTCTTAGTGACTAATCTGAGAGTGATAGCTTCAACCTATTTTGTGAAGTAATCAATAGCGACCAGTATGAATCGGTGCCCATTCGAAGCTTTTGGCTCAATCGGGCCAATGACATCCACGCCCCAAGCGACAAAAGGCCACGGTGCTGACATAGGATATAGCTCGGTGGGAGGTTCATGAATCAGATCTCCATGTACCTGACACTGATGGCAGTTCCGGACAAAATTGAAACAGTATTTCTCCATAGTTATCCAATAATACCTAGCTCGAAGGATTTTCTTGGCCATGACATACCCGTTCATATGAGGACCACACACTCCTGCGTGTACTTCATGCATTATTCTCCCTGCTTCTTCGGCATCAACACACCTTAAAAGGTTAAGATCCGGGGTTCTTTTATACAGGACCTCACCGCTAAAAAAGAAACCACCTGCATGCCACCTAATGGTCCTCTTCTGATCTCCAGTAGCATGTTCAGGGTATTCTTATGTTTTCAAGAATCTCTTGATATCGTAGTACCACAGCTTGATGTTTGGTCCTTCCTCAATTGCATTGCAATAACCGTGTCTTTCCTTGATTTGGATTTCCAAAGGATCGACGCGGGCATTGCCTGGATAAGGTTGCATTGAAGCTAGAGTGGCAAGTGCGTCAGCCAGTTCATTGTGAAATCGTGGGATGTACCTGAACTCTATCGATGCAAATCTCTTGCCAAGATTATCCACATGCTATCGGTAAGGGAGAAGCTTAACGTCTCGGATCTCCCATTCACCTTGGGCTTGTTTGATAATCAGATCTGAATCTCCCAGGATCAGTAAATCTCAAACACCTTGATCAATTGCCATATTCATGCCCATGTTGCAGGCTTCATATTCAGCCATATTGTTTGTGCAAAAGAAACGGAGCCTAGCCGTAGCTGGGTAATGCTGACCGGCGGGGGAGATCAAAATTGCCCCAACCCCTACACTTTTAGCATTTACCGCTCCGTCAAAAAACATTTTCCAAGCATGGGTGTCCTCAGGCACTGTTTCTATTACATTTACCTCCTCATTACGTCTTTCTTCATTTTTGGAGGAGGTAAGTCCCAGATGGCTTTTATCTTTGTTGGATCCAATTCCATACCTCTTCTACTGACTATGAAACCCAAGAGTTTACCTGGTGGGACTCCAAAGGCGCATTTGGCCGGATTCAGCTTCAAATCATACTTTCGCAACCTTTCGAAGAATTTCCTCAAGTCTCGGACGTGATCGCCCTGGGCTCTGGATTTGATGATCACATCGTCCACGTATACCTCTATTTCTTGATGCATCATGTCTTGGAAGATGGCAGTTATGGCTCTCATGTATGTCGCTCCAGCATTTTTCAAACCGAATGGCATGACTTGGTAGTAGTAAGTGCCCCAAGGTGTGGTGAAAGCAGTCTTCTCGGTGTCATCTTCATCCATCGACACTTGATGATATCCCACATAACAATCCACAAATGATTGTATCTCATGCTTTTCACAGTTATCAACGAGTATGTGGATGTTCGGTAAAGGAAAGTTATCTTTGGGACTTGCCTTATTCAAATCTCGGTAATCCATGCATACTCGAATTTTCCCATCCTTCTTGGGCACAGGAACAACATTAGCCAACCACGTGGTATACTGTACCACTCGAATTACCCCTGTTTTTAACTGCTTGGTGATTTCTTCTTTGATCTTATCACTGATGTCAGTTTTGAACTTCCTTTGCTTTTGTTGCATTGGGCGACAATCAGGGTAGATCGGTAATTTATGCACCACTAGATCGACCCCTAATCCTGGCATGTACTCGTAAGATCAAGCAAACACATCTTTAAACTCAAACAAGAGATACATTATTGCATCTCGAGTTTTCTCATCTATGTGGATGCTTATCTTGGTCTCTCGGATCTCTTCGGGGGTTCCCAAGTTAACCGGCTCGGTGTCATTCAAGTTTGGCTTAGGTTTATTCTGAAAGTGTTCCAATTCTTGATTTATTTCCCTAAAAGCCTCTTCTTCATCGTATTCCAGTTCTTGGTTCTTTATTTCCAAATTATTTGGAGTGTTTAGATTTGAGCATAAAGTCCGCAAGCATGTCATGTTATTTAAAGCCGCATTATTATGACTGAAAAGAGAGAATAAATAACAAGAATTAGAAAGAATGAAAAAATGACGATGAAATATTGATTTTATTTCTTGGAATTTTTTGGAAGATAAACAAGGTTACATTTGGAAGATTAAATAAAAGAAAACAAAGAATAACATCCGAGTTACGTCCTGAAGTAACTTGTGATGCAGAAAAAGTGATAGGACAAGTCTACCATAACTCCGGCCTGACTGGGAATGGCGTAGCCTTCCAATTTTGCAATTTGGCCTCTGGTCCCACATACAGCATCTCAGCATTGCTAGTACCTTCTCCCAACTGAACCATATTGACATTGTAGAGCATTTGCCTCATAGCTCCACAAATGTCTTCAATTTCCTCTGCCGTGAACAGCTCATCATCTTCTTCGACATATTTGGGTCGAGCAAAGGTCTTGTACAGATGTGGCAATGGTTGTGGCAGGACCCAACCTTCTTTCTTTCTCTTCTCGGCCCATGTTTCGTCTTCTGAGGTAGGGTGGAATCCTATCCCGAAGAGTTTCTTTGTGGAGGGCAGAGTGATGGGTTCTATTATTCCCTGCAGTGATTTTCCGAGTCCCTTTCCTGGTCTGAAACCTCGTCGAATCATTTCTTTGGCCACCATGATTGATGCATTAGAAAGGAAGGGTGGGGGACAAGGGTCTCCTTCTTTTTGTTGATCGAAAACCATCACTTCAAAAGCTCGGTAGACTATGTGCTCGCTTCTTTCTCTTGCTTCGAGGTATGGGGTCAACGGGTCTCGGTAGATTGATTGTTCATCTTCTCCGCGGACCACGATCTCTTGGCCATTATGCTCATACTTTACCAGCTGGTGTAAGGTGTAGGGTACAGCTCCGGTTGTGTGAATCCATGGCCATCCAAGAAGAAAATTATAAGACGTGTCCATGTCCAAAACTTGGAAAGTTACTTCGAAGTCTACCGGGCCAATAGTCAGGGTCAAATCGATCTCTTCAATCGTGTCCCTTTTAACACCGTCGAAGGCTCGCATGCATACATTGTTGGGTCGAATTCTTTTAGCTCTAATTCCTATGCGGTGTAGAGTGGAAAGTGGGCATATGTCTACCCCCGAACCTCCGTCCACCATGACTCTTTTCATATAGTAACCTTCGCATTTGACGGTCTGGTGTAGGGATTTGTTATGCGCTGCTCCTTCTGGGGTTAGGTCGCTCTTGCTGAACGAGATCTGGTTGACTGTGAAGAATCGTTCGGCCATTCTTTTTAGCTGCTCTTTGGAAGTGTCAGCCAGCAAATGTGCTTCATTCAAAATGCTCAGCAGGATCTCCTGATGTTCGGGTGAGCTCATGAGCAAGGACAGCATGGACACTTGATCTGGATGCTTGCGCAACTGATCAACCACCTTGAAATCTAGCATTTTCATCTTTTGGGAAAAGACATCTGCTTCTTCAGTGCTTACAGGCTTCTTGGATGGGAAACGCTTCCGTGTGGCATCATTCACTTCTTGTGTGTCCAAATACTTGCGCACAAAGACGTTCTGAGACGGTTCTCCTATGATCTCTTTACCTTTGCGTGTAACCAATGACTGTTGATAATGCCAAGGTACTGTGGATGGGTCTGTCATGGGTTTCTATTGCACGCGCGCGATAACCACGGGTTCATTTGGCTGCAGTGGTTTAATCACCTTTCGGACCACATAGTTTCCTTTAGGCACATACCTTGGTGTTTCTCTCTTCAGCT
This sequence comes from Nicotiana noctiflora, assembly GCA_032618575.1. Lineage (NCBI taxonomy): Eukaryota > Viridiplantae > Streptophyta > Magnoliopsida > Solanales > Solanaceae > Nicotiana > Nicotiana noctiflora. The sequence goes on from JASVEL010007995.1 coordinate 39,545, forward strand.
GAAACTTCTTTGAAGTGCTTATTGTTAGAGGCCTTTCTGATTGACCTCGTGGGAGGAAAAGAACTCCATTTTTCTGAGACGATGTCCTTTTTGCCTTTGTCTCGATCTTCTTTACAAACCCGATCACGGCAACTTCATTTTTCTTCCCCATTTTCTCATGTTTTGGGGCCGCCTTAGGCTGTCTTTCCATGTCGGCGATGGCAATTATTGCTTTCAGAGCAGGATTAAATTCCTTGTCCTCACAAATCATTCCGGTTACTGGCCCGTTGTTATGGGCCAACAGTCGGTTATTTGTCACATTTGGAATATCCTCATCTGCAAATACTATCCTCCCTTGGTTGATCAATTCTTGCACAGCTTTCTTTAAGTTCCAGCAATTATCAGTGCTATGCCCCTCAATTCCCGAATGATAAGCACAGTACACACCTCTTTGGTAAGCTGGAGAATCTGGATTCTGCCTATTCTGGGGAACAAGCTGCAATACATTCTCTTGCATGAGCTTGGGAAAAAGGGTGGAATATGGTTCCCAAATCGGTGTGAAGTTTGACTTGGGTGGTTCACGAGGGCGAGTGTTATTTGGTTGGAAATTATACTGGTTTTGGTAAGGAGATTGATTTCTCTAGAATGGAGGTGGGTTTCTATTGGCTGAGCATTCATGACTGCATATGGTGGAGGTGGAGGCGCATAGGCCAAACCGTTGTGCTGATAATAATGTTGGAAGGCCCTTTCAGAGAACACTTGCCTTGGAGCTCGGTACCTCCTATCTCCAACTGCTTCCATGATTGTTTCTTCTTTCTTTGTGCCTTTGGCCAATCCTCCAGACCCTCCTTGGATGGCTTGGGAGGTCGCTCGAATGGCCATCTGACTCAAAATTCTTCCTGTCTTTAAACCATTCTCTACCATTTCTCCAATCTTGATCGCCTCCGCGAAAGGTTTTCCCATTGCTGACATCATGTTCTGGAAATAGTCTGGTTCTTGAGCCTGGAGGAAAGTAGTGACCATTTCTATTTCGTCCATGGGGGTTTCACCCTAGATGCTTGCTCGCGCCATTTGATAGCATATTCTTTAAAGCTTTCTAAGGTCTTCTTCTTCAAGTTTGATAAGGAATTCCTATCTGGCGCGATGTCAATGTTATACTGAAACAGCTTTACAAAATCTCTGGCCAGATCATTCCAAATGTTCCATCGAGATATGTCCTGATCCATGTACCATTTCGAAGCTATCCCGATCAAGCTTTCTCCGAAATATGCCATCAACAATTCTTCTTTGCCGCCGGCACCCCGCAAGTGATTGCAATCTTTCTTCAGATGAGCAATGGGGTCGCCATGCCCATCATACTTTTCATACTTTGGCATTTTAAAACCGAATGGCAAATGGACATGTGGGAACATGCATAAATCTGCGTAGGACACACTCTTCTGCCCGCTTAGACCTTGCATGCTTTTTAAACTTTGTTCAAGGCTTCTCATTCTCTTTGCCATCTCATCCTGTTTGGGAGCTTTTGGATTTTGACCCGGCATGAGCTCGTATCGGGGTGGCTGAGGACAAATATTGGTGGCGAACTGGGTAGGATGCAGCGAAAGAGGTGGCGCTGGGAATGTAAAGGGGGATGAGTCAAAGAAAGGATGTGTAACGGGTTGCGCCGTGATTGAAATGGGGCAGCCCAGTGGATGTTTTTGTGGCCGTACCCGATGTCGTCACCCGGGGAGAGGAAGTGGAGAGTGATCCAGAGAGAGTTGTGATGGTAGAATACCCAAACAGAGTAGGTGGCTAATTGGTGGGGGTGTTGGAAATCCCACTTGGCCGGATGAATAGTTTGGGGAACCCAGGGATCAGACCTGGGGGCTCCTTCCCGTTATCCCAATCATCCAACATTTCCAGCATGCGACAATGTAAAATCCTATTTTCTTCTACAATTGCTGATTCAGTAGCTGGAACGGCTGATATGGAACTCTCTTCTAGAACGGGAACTGCTGGTAGAGGGATTTCTGAAGACATGTTGATACTTCCTTTCGATCTTGTAAAGTAAGCATGTGTACTTCCTCTTGATTCAGTAACGGGCCGCTGAACGTTTCCCTTGGACCTCGTGAAATATGAATGGGAGGCCACATTACCACAAAATCAACCACCTTTTTCTAAAAACCTGAATTTCGGCAAACAAACAGTTAGTCTGAAACAACATAACAGATAAGTAATCTCACATTGGGGCGTGATGCACTTATACAGTTAAACGTGTTGCTACATGTATTATGTTGCAATGCGTCATTCCGGCTTATAATTTTCCTTTGCTTTCATTCCCCTCCTTTTTCTATCAACTTCTTTTGTTATTTTCTTTTATACCCCCCCCCCCTTTTTTGTTTTTCTTTTAGTGATGGTTGAATCTTATGTGAATTGCCTACGTATCATATCCCCGCATGAATCAGACTTGGCGTAGTTCGGATGCGAAAAATGTAAGATAAAGATGGAACATATTTTTTGGTTTTTTATTATCACAATAATTTAACATAAAACACTTGCAAAAAACAACGATGGAAATGAAAAACTTCAAAAGGACAAACAGACTCTTAAATGACAATGCGGACTCTTCTAATAATGCTCCAACGCTTTGAACTTTTGTGTCCGTGAGGCGTTGTTTGGACTTGTTGCGGTTTTCGGTGTGAGATCCCCCTATAGACTTCTCAACTCCGCCATGACTTGGTGGACATATTCCATAACTAAAGAAAAAAGGGTAGTCCGGGGCACTTGATCGCATGTTAGGCATCTTATAGTGATATAGTGCCTAATTTCTTCAATCCTATCCCTAATCATATCCTTTTCTCTAAGCAGCTGCCCAATATGTTGGTTCTTTGCCCCCAATATCTGAGCTTTACCGGTGACTTGGTCAAAAAGTCTATCTACTTGCCTTTCCATCCGCGCCATTAAGTCGTAGCAATGGTCACTATCTGTTTTGGCATCCCGGGCTTATCTGAAAACTCGCTCACTATGAGTGGCATTTGTTTCTCTCAAGCCAGTGATGATCTCCCCGTAATCATTCTCTATTTGTTGCAGATGAAGTGCCTTTTGGTGGGTCGCTCTTCTCCATTTGGTCCAAATTGCAACTAGAGCAGCTTCTACTTTTTCCAAGTCTACTTGGTGCACAAAGGCTTTCCTTTCTAAGTCGTTTATGAGCATTTCATCAGTCCGACTTATTCTCGATCTTTCTACAGTCGATTGCATCTCGTAGATTTGGGTTCGGAGTGCTTGTCTTTCTTGCTCCCAGTCGGCCCTCTCCTGCTCGGAATAATCATGTTGTATGTCCATGGCGGCTTCCAGAATTCCTTTATCTTCCTTCAAGGTGTTAATGCAAGATTGGAATTCTTGTGCTGTTTCGCATCTAGCTTCCCTGACTCTGGTTTCTATTTATTTTTCCCAATCGACAACGTATTTTACCGACCTTTCTGCTCTTTGCTCGCACATTGATTGGTTGTGGAACCACTCAAGGTATGCGACGCTCACTTTTCCTCATTCCCGGTCGATAACCATTTCGTCGATGTCAGAGAGTCGACTACCGAACCACACCTTCTGTGCATAAGACTCTCTTGGGAGCTCTTCCGTCGTGAATTCCCACATGAATGATCGCATATCTTCGATCGGGGGCCTTTTTTGTTCTCTCCCCAACAGGCGCATGACACGTAGCGGGGCGTACGGTTGAAAACCCCTGAAACCCATTACTATGTAGAATGGGCGATATGTTGACATGTGCATGACTTTAGCAAAAGGGAACCAATAATAATTCCAGGTGAGCTGGTCTACTTTCAAGGAGTTGAGCAATTCTTGCCAGGTCCTTAAGTCGTTCAGAAGATTACAACGGGCGACCTTGTTTGTATGACAACGAGTGTAATTCAACCAATCCGCGTTGAAGTTTATCACAATTGGGTGATGATAGAGATGCTTTATGAACCACATTTGCAATAAAATGTTACAACCTTCGAAATAATCCTTTCCTTCTTGACACCGAGTTAATGCTCTAAAAATGTCTCCCAAGATCATAGGAAGAATGGTGTGTTCCTCGCTACTTTGCAAATATGAGACCACTACAGACAAATGAATTCTGATACGTTCATCACGTTCGGGAAAAACCATGGTTCCCAGAAAGGCGATTATGAAGGTGTAGATTCTTAAATCTCCCAAAGCGTCATAGTTTAACTGGCTGACAAATTCTGTGTTTGAGAACTTCTCGAACCCTTTCTTATCACCAAACATGTCATAGAGATACTCTAACGACACCCAACCTTCATTCAAACAACCCATTGGAACTCGTCAGAGACTTAATTTTTTCAGGAAATTATTTACACCCATTTTTCTAGCAGCAACGGGTTTCTTTTTGTGCAGATCTTTCCCAAACCCCGTGAGTTTGCCTAACTCCTCCAAAGTGAGCGTCATTTTGCAGTCTCGGAATCTGAAAACATTATTTGCTGAGTCCCAGAAACTCACCAAAGCCCTGATCAGATTTTGTCCGATTTTATTCTCATAATGTCCGGAAGAAACTTGAGGTGTTTGTGGACTTGATTTCTTTCCCAAGCAGAAAAACTAGCCCACCAATCATAGAGAAAATCCAGGGTTTTATCTTGAACCATGAACATGGGAGACATTTCGTCTCTCGCCCTTTTCACCATGCAGATCCTAGAAAAGATAAAAATAAAACTTAAGATTTTCCAAAAAAAATTTTAAATTTTTTTTATTTTTCATTTATAAAAAACGAATCTTGTCAACATGGCCTTTCAACACTTAAAGAAGATTTGAAGGCTGTGTAACATGTGTAACAGGATACCGGTGTGACGACTAGGTACTGTTTTTGCGAAATTAGTCCTTCGGCGCCCCTTTCAGGGCGTTTGGCTATTTTCGCAAAATTTCCTAACCCTTGACTAAGGACAATTCTCCTAATTTTAACATATTTTTTTTATTTTTCATTTTCGAAAAAGCAGTATTAGTTGAGCCCGATATCTGTTGCCTACGCATCCCACGTCCGGTGAGAATCAAACTTGCGTAGTTCGAAACAAACAAACTAAATCATTTTAACAAAGAGAAAACAAACTATTTTCCATTTTTTTTACAAAAATTATCAAAGTTTATTTGGGAAATTTTCGAAGCATTTTAAAAAAACTTTGACCCTATACCCTTGCATTTTCCACTTCTTCCCTTTTTTAATAATAAGCCGGTCAGCATGCAAGATCGAAACAAATAAATGCACAGACAAAGATGCATCAAGTTGGTCTTTTTTTAGGTACATATGTCCTAGATAGGCCCAACCCCTGTGCTGAGCCTCCTATGTTGAATATGCACATGATACAAATAGACGTTCCTATTGGGGATCCGTCATGAGGTTTTGTTATTCTAAGTCATCATCCTGTTGGAAAAGGTGTCTAGACTGGCTTTACTAGAGCGGACAACTCGACCCGATGAGTGTCAGTGCACCGGTAGCATGGCTTTCCGGCTTAATTGACAATACTCCCCGCCTAAACATATGTGACTAAAAATCCTTTACCGGGTGCCAAGCACCACAGCTATCTTCAGAAAAATGGGCTATGTCCAGCAAATGCCCAATATTATATTTTAAAGAGACTCATAGTAAAAAGTGGGTATCGGCACAATTTATATACATCCAGAAAATATCAAAGCGGTAAAAAATAACATTTAACACATTAATACAAACTTATAATAAAATCAGATAATAAATAAGCCAAATATAATAATAATTCAAAGCTCGAATTCTTAAACCCTAAACCAGTGGTTCTGGGTTTGTTGTCCCCAGCAGAGTCGCCAGAGCTGTCACACCTCCTTTTGGTGCGCCCCTACCCCGGGGGGTAAAAGAATGGGCGAGGGAGTTTATTCCAATTTAAGTGACAATATCTGAAACAGGATTATTCTATTTATTTCAGAGTTGCCACTTGGAATAATTTGAGGTATCCCAAGTCACTATTTTATTTAAAGCCAGAATCGAGGAAATTTCGACTTTCCAAATGAAGGCTGCGAATCAGAAATTCTAACGAATTCTGTTGACCCGAGGGAAGGTGTTAGGCACCCCCGGATCCCGTGGTTCTAGCACGATCGCTTAAACTATTATATTTGGCTAAAAATCTGATTTTTATACATATTCCAATCTATAATGTAATTTTTATAACTATTTACCGCTTTTTTATTATTTCTTAAAAAAGTGCACATCGCCTAAAAAAATATATTTTCGGATCATGTCACATGAAATGCACCCGGAGTTTAGGGAGGTAGTGTTATTAAAATATGCTCTTAAAGAGATCAGCGCGTTATTATTTTGGGGAAGGTTGTGAAATTCACTAAATGGCCCCTCCCATGTCAAAGTACTTATTATAACCATTTTTTGTGGGCCCCGCAGTTTCTGAATTTTATTTGGCAAGGCTCGTCTCATTTTTATTCAAGGATATCCTAAAGAGATTATAGTTGTCTAGATTATTTATCTCTAACAAAAATTAAAGTCCTAATTAATTAATATGTGCAAAAGGTATCAAATTGCATTTAACAACACAGTGTGAAGCTACCTTACTACTAGTTCGACCTATACATTCCTGTCTCTAACTAATGGATCATTAACATTTTTAAGAGATTGAGGATTAAACTAGCAGGAAAATGAAGTGGTCAGAATGCTATGATCATGGCTAATGCTTACAGCCCATGCTTTAGCCATAGTCAAATACAACTTACCTTTTAACACTTTCCTTTTCCTTTCACCTGGTATAATATTTTTCTGAATTATCAATTAGCATGAAATTCGACATTCGGAATTTGTCAAACATAACCTATCAATCACAGTAATCTAACAGTTATATTCCTGGCTAATTTAACAGTCCATCGAGCTCATTTTTAACTACAGGGCTCAATTATCATATGCTAACATGTTTCAATATGAACTAACATTTATAATCTCTCATACAACTCCATTTCAGTCCCCTCACTATAAATTAACAGTGAATTACAGTCCATTTACACATAAGGATTTAGACCTCCAATAACTAACCATCTTATGCATTAAAACTAAACGGAAACAGAAAATCCTAGAAAAATGACTTCAGGTAGTATTTCAAACAACATTTCATCATGTGTTTCCTCAACTCAACTCAGTTACATCGATTCTTCAAAATCATATGAAATCAGAAGGTGTACATGGTATTGGAAATAGAAGATGAGGAAGGATTGAGCAGCAGCAGTAATAACAATATAGCACACAACAAAAATAGCAAAGATCCAACAGCAAACCCAGGAAAGCCAGATGCAATTCAAGAAATACCAAACAGCAGCACAAACAGACCTAGGAAATGACCAGGATCAAACCATAATTAGACCCAAAATACCAATGAAACAGAGTCCAGTTAAACTACCTAACACTCTTTTGCTTAATTAATGCGTGTGCCTTTTAAAAAATCAGTGTAAAAGAATGTGTGTAAAATCTGTGTTCTCAAATCAGTGTAAGAATGTGTGTAAAATCTGTGTTCTCAAATCAGTGTAAGAATGTGTGTAAAATCATTGTTCTCAAATCAGTGTAAGAATGTGTGTAAAATCTATGTTCTCAAATTAGCGTAAGAATGTGTCCGTATACCCTGTTTTTGTGCCCCTTTTATAGCCTAAACAAACAAATCACCAACCCCTTTTTTTAATCCATTAAAATCTGTCCAGCCATCATATTCCTTTGTATTTCCACTAATATATGTTTTATTCATTGTTAATTTGCATTATTAATGGGTTCATTATAATATCCAATACTTCCAAAATGTTCCAATTCACATTCCACTATACTTATTAGACAATTCTTAGTTTAATGCTCAGTTGGATACCCTCTGGCAGACCACTAATTAAAAACATTTCTCCATTTTCAATTTCCAAATTAACCCCTAGAATCCCATTGTTCTTACTGTTCTATCCCTATTCTTTCAGACTATACAGCTATAACCAATTCGTTTTCCTAATTCAATCATAAACGAGTAATCATATTTCAGAAAAAACCTAATGATCCGAATAAAGTGAACAAAGGCAATCATTGTCCAGTGTTCTAACAAAAGGAATTACGGGATTAATCGACGATATTTGTCTAATCGATTACAACAACATATACTTGATAACAAATAATCGACATAAGAACACAATTCACAGTGTTCGGTTAAAACAGGGAACTCGTAAAACTAATTATTCGACGACATTAATCAATCGAATATATAGTTCACAACGACCACAAATAGAGTAGCATCGACCAAATAAAAGGTCTTTAATTTGGAGGATAAGAGAACAAAAGAATTAACATCAACAGACAAATAATAATATGACAAACAAAACAACTACACGAATAAATAAAGATAAAAGAAAGAACAGAAATACCTTGAGAAGGAAAAACCAGAACAAACAGGCTTGGGACCAACGAACTTGGATCTTTTGACTTGAAATTGGATTTTGGAAATCAAACGTACCTTAATTGAAATGTTTTAAAACGAAAACATTTCAATTAAAGTCTATTAGATCCCAATACCCTTGAAATTTAACCAGAGGCCCAAATTTGGATTTTTTGGGTTTATACGGCCAAATTGGGTCTTGTGGGTTTCTGGTTATATTCGAACCAAACCAAGCCAGGTTTGGTTATGAGGAAGGTTATGTGGATGTTTGGTATCAATTTGGGGTGATTTGGGGTAGGTTGGGTTTTTGTTCAAATCTTTGATCTAAGATTCGAAAAGCTCGGGGATGATTCGAGTTTGGTGGTTAGCATGGTTGGAAAGAGGAGGTTGAGGGGGTTATTTGGTGTAAAAATTGTGCAATTTGGCCTGCCGGAACTGCTGTGATGCGATTTCCGGTAGGCGAGGCACGATGGTTATAACGGCGGAGCAGCAGAGCTTTTGGTCTCTAGGGTTTTTGGAGAGAAGAGGATGAAAGGGGAAATGGGGCAAAATGGGTTTTGGGGTCTTTGGTAGTATTGGAATTAATGATATAATCATAGCCGTTGGATTATACCAACCAACGGCCAAGATCAAGGGCCCTAATCTTAAACGGCGTCGTTTGGAGGGGTGATGGGCGGGTTGAGAGATGGGTTTCCGGGTAAGGGTTTGGATCGTGTACAGGGGTGTCTAGCTTGGGCCTGTGACAAGCAATGGTTTTGGGCTTGTGGACCAGTCCAATTATTTTCCTTCTCTCTTTTATTATTTCCTCTTTTCTTTTTTCTTATTTTATTTTAAGAATTGAAACTAAAAATCATAATTTATATTATAAAATCAAATTAAGCTATCAAGAATACTAATTAGCTCTAAATAGAAGTTTTTCACAAACAATTAAGTATCAAATCACACAATTTTAACAAAAAACATTAAAAAATGCAAAAATACATTTTTTTTATTTAATTTTGATTTTTTCATAAAACAAATTACTTAATTAATCCTAAGTTTAAATGCAATATTTTATTTTATTCTATTGACTTAACAAATAAACATGCACAGACAAAAAATGCAAATAATGATTAAGAAAATCACACACAGCACAAAACTATTTTATTTTTGGATTTTTGGGAGTAATTCTCATGTAGGTCAAAAATCACGTGCTCACAGCTGCCCCTCTTTGCGCGAAAATGCGAAGAATTTTCGTGCAAAGAATAATGAGCAAATACGAGCAATTTTTGCCCGTTCAAGCACTCCGTGTGAAGAATTTTGAACAGATCTTGACCGAGCCTTTTCTTCGGGAGGCCTCCTACATATCCTAGGCTAAACAGGAATCAGGTCAATGTAGTTCGGGAAGTTTTGGTAGCTAGGACTACTGTGGACTAACACTTTGCTGTTACCGTTGCTACTGTCGCTGTTGTTGCTGCTTACTGCTGACTGACCTCCTTATTACACCAAAAGAGAAATTAAAGCTAAGCTAGCTATGCTATCAACTATGAGTTACATGATTCCTATCTATGATTCTCTTGAAAACTTGATCTTGAGTCTTAGCTGATTTTGCTATAGACCTCGATCTGAATCTTAATGCTTGCAAGCTGTACATGCTCGTTTATTCCTTTAACATTGAGTGAAATGGGATTGGCGGGACTCGTGACATCAACTAGATTCTAAGCAATCCGCGCATCGGTTTAATCAAACATTTGAACTCGTCTTTTTTTTGGTTCTTTTCTTCTTTTCTTCATTCTGGATGCAGACTCAACTCGTAGGTTATCTCGATCCTTGTGTCCCGAGGTCAAACTTGTTTAGACAACAAAACGAACAAACAAATGAAATATTTTGGCACCAATTTCACTAGGAAAATTTCGTAAGTTAGTTGCGACACAGAAAATGATTAAAAAGACTCTTCGGTATTGGCCAAGAGAATCTTTATTTTATAAAACCTAGTTTTGGAAATAAATGCTCCACAGTTTTCTGGCCGGGAGATTTTCTAAAAAAGGCTCCATTGTTTTTCGGCAGCGATATTTTGAAAAAGATTCCACGGGTTTCTGACCGGGAAAGAAAAGAAGGGGGTCCACAGCATTCTGGCCGGGAGATTCTCGGTTTTTTGACCGGGATACTCCGAAAAGAAATGCTTCACGGCTTTCTGGCCGAAAGACCCTCGGTTTTCTGGCTGGGGTTTTGAAAGAAATGCTCCACAATTTTCTGACCGGGATTTTGAAAGCTTTCTGGCCGGAAGACCCTTGATTTTCTGGCCGGGGATTTGAAAAAAATGTTTCACAGCTTTCTGGCTGGAAGACCTTAGGTTTTCTGGCCGGGGTTTTGAAAGAAACGCTCCACAGTTTTCTGACCGAAATGTTTCACGGCTTTCTAGCCGCGATTTTGAAAGAAATGTTTCACAATTTTCTGGCCGGGAGATCCTCGGTTTTCTGGCCGGGATTTTGAAAGAAATGCTTCACGGCTTTATGGCAGGAACACCATCGGTTTTCTGGCCGGGATTTTGAAAGAAACGTTCCACGGTTTTCTGGCCAAGATTTTGCAAGAAATTGCTCCACAGTTTTCTGGCAGGGATCCATGGCTTTCTGGCCGGAAGACCCTCGGTTTTCTGGCCGGGGTTTTGAAAGAAATGTTTCAGGGTTTTCTGGCTGGGAGATCCTCGGTATTCTGGCCGGGATATTGAATGAAATGCTTCACGGCTTTCTGGCCGGAAGACCCTTAGTTTTCTGGCCGGGGTTTTGAAAGAAATGCTAGACTAACATGATTTGATTCTCTTTTGGAATTTTCATTTTTTTTTCCTTTCTTTTCCCTTTTTGGGTTTTCTTTCTAGGCATTTTCTTTTTACTCATAAAAAATGATGCTTTTGAAAAGAAACTTCCCTTTTGGGCGTTTTCATTGTCATGGAGCTAGTCCAATGCTCGCGCATTTCATTTCTTTAGACTGCACCTTCTTTTTGCACAGCTAATTTGAGATAGACCTGTTTTCAACAAAGAACAATTTGTTAGCTGAAACGGTGGTTGATTAGCATGAAATTCGACGTTCGGAATTTGTCGAACATAACCTATCAATCACAGTAATCTAACAGTTATATTCCTGGCTAATTTAATAGTCCATCGAGCTCAATTTTAACTACAGGGCTCAATTATCATATGCTAACATGTTTCAATATGAACTAATATTTATAATCTCTCATACAACTCCATTTCAGTCCCCTCACTACGAATTAAAAGTGAATTACAGTCCATTTACACATAAGGATTTAGACTTCAAAAAATGAACCATCTTATGCATTAAAACTAAACAGAAATAGAAAAATCCTAGAAAAATGACTTCAGGTAGTATTTCAAACAACATTTCATCATGTATTTCCTCAACTCAACTCAGTTACATCGATTATTCAAAATTATATTAAATCATAAGGTGTACTTGGTATTGGAAACAGAAGAAGAGGAAGGATTGTGCAGCAGCAGTAATAACAATATAGCACACAAAAACAATAGCAAAGATCCAACAGCAAACCCAGGAAAGCCAGTTGCAATTCCAGAAATACCAAACAGCAACACAAACAGACCCAGAAAATGACTAGGATCAAACCACATTTAGACCCAAAATAACAATGAAACAGAGTCCAGTTAAACTGCCTAACACTCTTTTGCTTAATTAATGTGTCTGACTTTCAAAAATCAGTGTAAAAGAATGTGTGTAAAATCCGTGTTCTCAAATCAGTGTAAGAATGTGTGTAAAATCTGTGTTGTCAAATCAGTGTAAGAATGTGTGTAAACTCTGTGTTCTCAAATCAGTGTAAGAATGTGTGTAAAATCTATGTTCTCAAATCAGTGTAAGAATGTGTGTAAAATCTGTGTTCTCAAATCAGTGTAAGAATGTGTCCGTATACCCTATTTTTGTGCCCCTTTTAAAGCCTTAACAAGCAAATCAGCAGCCCCTTTTTTAATCAATTAAAATCTGTCCAGCCATCATATTCCTTTGTATTTCTACTAAGGTATGTTTTATTCATTGTTAATTAGAATTATTTATGGGTCCATTATAATATCCAGTACTTCCAAAATGTTCCAATTCACATTCCACTACACTTATTAGTCAATTCTTAGTTTAATGCTCAATTGGATACCCTCTGGCAGACCCCTAATTTCAAACATTTCTCCATTTTCAATTTCCAAATTAACCCCTGGAATCCCATTGTTCTTGTTGTTCTATCCCTATTCTTTCAGACTATACAACTATAACCAATTTGTTTTCTTAATTCAATCATAAACGAGTAATCATATTTTAGAAAAAAATCCAATGATCCGAATTAGGTGAACAAAGGAAATGAGTGTCTAGTGTTCTAACAAACAGAATTACGGGATTAATTGACGATATTTGTCTAATCGATTCCAACAACATATACTCGATAACAAATAATCGACATAAGAACACAAGATTCACAGTGTTCGGTTAAAACAGGGAACTCGTAAAACTAATTATTCGATGATGTTATCAAATGAATATGTAGTTCACAATGACCACAAATAGAATAGAATCGATCAAATAAAAGGTCTTTAATTTGGAAGAGAAGAGAACAAAAGAATTAACAATCAACAAACAAATTAAAAGATGACAAACAAAACAATTACACGAATAAATAAAGATAAAAGAAAGAACAGAAATACCTTGAGAAGGAAAAACCAGAACAAACAGGCTTGGGACAAATGACTTGAATCTTTTGACTTGAAATTGGATTTTGGAAATCAAATGGACCTTAATTGAAATGTTTTCAAACGAAAACATTCAACTAAAGTCTATTAGATCCCAATTCCCTTTAAATTTAACCAGAGACCCAAATTTGGATTTTTAGGGTTTATACGGCCAAATTGGGGCTTGTGGGATTCTGGTTAGATTTGAACCAAACGAAGCCTGGTTTGGTTATGAGGAAGGTTAGGTGGATGTGTGGTATCAATTTGGGGTGATTTGGGGTAGGTTGGGTTTTGGTTCGAATCTTTGATCTAAGATTCGAAAAGCTCGGGGATGATTCAAGTTTGGTGGTTAGCATTGTTGGAACGAAGAGGTTGAGGGGGTTATTTGATGTAAAAATGGTGGCATTTGGCATGCAGGAACCGCCGTGAGGCGAGTTTCGGTAGGCGGGGCATGGTGGTTTTAACGGCGGAGCAGCAGAGCTTATGGTCTCTAGGGTTTTTGGAGAGAAGAGGATGAAAGGGGAAATGGGGGAAAAACGGGTTTTGGGGTCTTTGGTAGTATTGGAATTAATGATATAATCTTAGCCGTTGGATTATACCAACCAACGGCCAAGATCAAGGGCCCTAATCTTAAACGGCGTCGTTTGGAGGGGTGATGGGCGGGTTGAGAGATGGGTTTCCGGGTAAGGGTTTGGATCGTGTACAGGGGTGTTTGGCTTGGGCCTGTGACAAGCAATGATTTTGGGCTTGTGGACCAGTCCAATTCTTTTCCTTCTGTCTTTTATTATTTCCTCTTTTATTATTTCTTGTTTTATTTTAAGAATTGAAACTAAAAATCATAATTTAAATTATAAAACCAAATTAAGCTATCACAAATATTAATTAGCTCTAAATAGAAGTTTTTCACAAATAATTAAGTATCAAATCACACAATTTTAACTTAAAATATTAAAAAAAATGCAAAAATACATTTTTTTATTTAATTTTGATTTTTTCATAAAATAAATTACTTAATTAATCCTAAGTTCAAATGTAATATATTTTTTTATTTTATTGACTTAACAAATAAACATGCATAGACAAAAAAATGCAAATAATAATTAAGAAATCACACACATCACAAAACTATTTTATTTTTCGATTTTTGGGAGTAATTCTCATGTAGGTCAAAAATCACGTGCTCACATATACTATCTAGCTTGACCCCTAAGCTTATGCTAATTGCCCCTGAAACTATTATATTATCCTACCTCATCAGCTATAACCATTTCAAACCTAAATAACTTAACTAACTAATCTTATTACAAGCAAATCAAAAACTTGAATTCAAAACTAAAAACAACCTCTATAACAAATCCTACTCCAAATCAATCAATAATTTTGATCAATTTGAATATACAAAAGCCAAAGATTCAGGGTGACATATTAATAAAGTAAGATGGATTCTCACAGCTTCAAAGAATAGGCTGACCATACTGAGAAACAATCACAATTAACTTAAATAGAAATGGTCCAGCAGGGAAACAAACAATACAAAATTAAGGAAACCGTTCGAACTAACAAACAACAATTGTCCAAAACTATTGAACCATAATCGAGACGGATTAATTGACGAAACTATGTATACCATATTTAGATTGACAAAAGAAAACTTTACCAAGAAGAAAAACAAATATGGTGGAGGAGAAAGAAATAAATAACAGCAATGATGAATTTCAACGACACTTAATCAGAAAACAATCAAAAAGGAAAAACGAACAGAAATACCTTGGAACCCCCATGCCATTCAAATTCATCCTACTCGAAGCTCTAACTTGGTTTTGAGACTGAAATGGACTTTAATCGAGTGTTCTCGATTGAGAACACACGGCCAAAGTCGGTTATGGCATCAAGTTTTCTTCTAGATTGAATCCGGGCTTGGTCCTTTTAAAATTTGCTCAGTCGATTTGAAAATCTATCCTAGCTTGATTTTAGTGAAGATGGTGTTGTAATTGGGATGAGGCAGGTAAGAGGCTTAGTGGTGTAAGCTTGGAAAAGATTTAGGGTTTGTGCTGCCACCGGTGATCTTGTGATGGCACTAGGATTCTTGGTTCTGATTGAATTTTCGAGAAATCCTAGGGTGATTTGAAAGAAACCAACGATAGTTTGGGTATGAGGGTGGTCTAGGGGTCAACAGCTGTTGATTGGGTGGTCATTGGATGAACTAGGTTTTCCGGTTGATTTTTGATTTGAGATTCGAAGAGATCTGGTGTGATTCGAGGTTAGCCACTATGGGGATTGAAACAGGGAGGTTGGAAGATTTAGTGGTGTAAAAATGGAGAATTTTGGACCACCGGAACCGCCGTGAGGCGATTTTCGGTGGGCGGAGTGGGGCGGTGTAGGACGGAGGATGGGGCTGGTCTCTAAGAGTCTGTAAGAGATGGTTAAGGGGAGGGGGTGTTGGCTTGGGGTGTGGGGTGTGAATTAGAAATATATACTGGGATGGAAATTTGGTCCTGACCGTTGGATCAATTATGATCAATGGCTTGGATCGTTCACTTAAGTTGGAACGGGGTCGTTTTGTTAAATGAAGGGTGGGTTAGACCGGGTATTAGAACGAGTCAGGGTCAGGCTAGGATAAACGGGTACAGGTAATGGCTGTAGGCCGTTGGATCAATTTGGCTTTCACAATTCAGATCTTTTGATGATGAAACGACATAGTTTCAACATCAAACTACGTCGTTTTGCCTATTTTTGAGGTTGGTTGGTCTGGACTGGGTGGGGCAAATGATTTGGGCCTTGATTTGGTTAAATCTGGATGGCCCAGTCCGGTTTTTCTCTTTATTTTCATTTCTTTAATTCCTGATTAATACAACAAAAATTCTAACTTAAAATGATAGAATCAAAAAATTAACTAAAGATGCTATTAATTTTGAATAATAATTATCATGAGTAACTAAATATCAATTTAAAAGACAATCACACAATTTGGACATTAAACAGTTTAAAAATGCAAAAATACATTATTTCATTATATTTTTTATTTTTTTTTGTTAAAATAAGTACTTTATTTATTAATTCTATAATTATAAAATTAAATCCTAAATGAAATTATAGAATATTTTTGTATTTTTATTAATTTAATCAAATAAACATGCACATAAAAATTAATTAAAAGTATCACAAGAATTTCACATAATAAAACATACATTTTTGTTTTAATTTTGTGGAGTAATTCATGTGAGGCAAAAATCACGTGCTCACACCATCTATTGAAGCAAGGGTATCTTACCGAGTTACTTAGTGAGAAGGGCAAGCAAGCTTATATGAAAAATAGGCAAGAACCACCAAAACCCCCATCACCCTAGAGAACCGTTAAGGTTATTAGTGGGGGCGAATATATTTATGGAGTAGCATATACGGCTTCAAATAAAGTTTACAAAGTAACAATCACACACAGGAAATGAGTGGGACAGACCTTAGAAGATGAAAGTATCACTTTTGATGATGCAAATACATAAGGAGTGATCACTTCTCACAACGATGCACTGGTAATATGTTTACTTGTACATGATACTAATGTAAAACGAGTTTTGATTGATCCAGGGAGTT
The DNA here is from genome assembly GCA_032618575.1 of Nicotiana noctiflora. Classification (NCBI taxonomy): domain Eukaryota; kingdom Viridiplantae; phylum Streptophyta; class Magnoliopsida; order Solanales; family Solanaceae; genus Nicotiana; species Nicotiana noctiflora. The sequence continues at coordinate 56,244 of JASVEL010007995.1, forward strand.
CTGCAAATATCATCCTATTAAGGGTGCTACTAGAAATGCAAGCGGAAGATAAAATGATTCCATTGGCGCATACTCTATCAGGGTTTGATAATTCCAGTATGGTAACTAAAGGAGAGGTAATGTTAACAACTTTTGCAGAGGGTGTTGTGAAAGATACCAAATTTCAGGTAGTATACATGGAGATGTCCTACAATATAATCATGGGGAGACTGTGGATTCATGATATGGATGTTGTCCCATCAACTCTTCATCAAGTTATTAAATTCCCATCATCATGGGGATTTGCCAAATCCGTGGAGATCGGCGGACAACCAGGAGTATTAACGTTGTAACAAATACAAGCACTATAAATAAAGAAAAATAGCAATTACATGAAATAGTTGAAGGTTAAACCTCAGCTGAGCAAGGACGGACAAATGTAGACTCGAGACCCGACACAATGCAAGAGCCTGAAGAGAATGAGAATATTAAAACAACAATTGAAGAACTCAAGGCTGTGATATTATTTGAGTAGTGGCCTGAACGAAAAGTTTATGCTGGAGCCAATCTAATCTCCGACATGCGAGGTATGTTAATTGAATTTTTAAAAGCTAACGTGGATTGTTTTGCTTGGTCCCATGATGATATGATAGGAATACCATCGGATGTGATGACTCACAAACTAAATGAAGACCCATTCTTCACACCTGCAAAACAATGGAAAAGAAAGCAAGGAACTTTCAAAAACCATGTGATTTAAGACGAGGTCCAAAAGTTATTAAAAATTAGGTCAATCTGTGAGGTAAAGTATCCTAATTGGTTAGCTAACACAGTTGTTATACCTAAGAAAAACAATAAGTGTCGGGTTTGTGTAGATTATACTAATCTTAACAAAGCTTGCCCAAAAGATTCCTTCCCCTTACCGCATATAGATCAGTTAATTGATGCAACTGCAGGGCATGGACTTTTAAGTTTTTAGATGCATATTCAGGGTACAACCAAATTGAAATGGACCCTAGTGATGAAGAAAAAACTTCTTTCATCATAGATAGAGGGACTTACTGTTATAAAGTAATGCCCTTTGGTCTAAAAAATGCTAGAGCAACCTATCAAAGGTTGGTCGCCAAAATGTTCCAAGAATATTTCGGAAAAACTATAGAGGTATATATACATGATATGCTCGTCAAGACCCAATATTCTCATGATCATATTTCTCATTATCTGTTACATTTGAAATTTTATGAAAACTTAATATGAAACTCAACCCAGAAAATGTGCATTCGGAGTTGCCTCGGGTAAATTTTTGGATTTTCTTATTTCTAACCGTGGCATTGAGGTAAATCCTTCTCAGATCAAAGCAGTAGAAGAAATACCTGACATCCTTACGAGTAAAAAAGAGGTTCAAAGGTTAACGCGCAGAATTGCGGTCTTGGGGAGATTTATTCCAAATCTTCGAAAAAGTGTTTTAAATTTTTTATCTATACTTAAAAAGCAAGAGTATTTTGAATGGAATAAATATTGTCAACAGGCCCTCAAGAATTTGAAAGCTTACTTGTCAAATCCGCTGTTGTTAGCAAAACCAAAGGAGGGTGAAAAACTACTCATCTATTTGGCTGTATCAGAAGTTGCGGTAAGTGCTATTTTAGTTCGTGGGGACCAAGGTAAACAATCTCCTATACATTATGTAAGCAAATATTTACTAGATGCTAAAACACGATATCCACAACTAGAAAAGTTAGCATTAGCTTTGATCATGGCATATAGAAAATTAAGACCTTATTTTCAATGTCATCCCATTGTTGTGGTTACTGCTTTTCCATTACGAAACTTTTTGCATACACATGAGTTATCAGGGAGATTAACAAAATGGTCTATAGTATTAAGTGAAAATGAAATTATTTATCAACCTAGGACTGCTATAAAATCTCAAGTACTAGCCGATTTCATACCTGATTTTAGTGAGGGAATGCATTTAGAAGCAAAAAAAAAGTTACAAGTTTTTAATGGTGCAAACACGGAGACTTGGATTTTATTCACTAATTGTTCATCTAATGTAAAAGGTGCAGGCCCTGGGATAGTTCTCGTACCACCTACAGGTAAAACTATTGGACACACAATAAAATGTCATTTTATTACTAACAATGAAGCAGATATGAGGCTGTAATTTCAGGTTTAGAACTGGCGCGAGAACTTGGCATAACGTGGATTATAATCAAGAGTGATTCTTAACTCGTGGTTAATCAAATGCTGGGGAGTTATACAGCCATGGAAACTCGAATGCAAGAATATCTCGAAAAGGTATTGGAGCTAATAAAACAATTCCAATCTTGGAAGGTAAAGCAGATCCCAAGAGATAAGAATGTGGAAGTAGATGCTTTAGCTAACCTCGTGTTTGCAGCAGACACAGAAATGCTTCAGTCGTACACTTATTTCATTTTGTTCTCGAATCTGATAAGAATGGGGTAAATTTTAATCATTTAACATGGGATTAGAGAAACGAAATTGTTGCTTTTTACAGCACGGAACCGTTGCTAATGACAAAACAAAGGCTCATGTACTTCGCAAGAAAGCTGCTCGTTATTATTTGCATCAGGGGAATCCTAACCGAAAGATGTTTGGTGGACCATTAGCAAGGTATCTCAGACCTTCTCAAACAGAATATGTGATGAGGGAAATAGATGAAGGACATTTCGAAAGTCACACAGGTGGTGGGTCACTAGTAAAAACATTGATTCGAGCATGATACTCCTGGCCCAGAGTAGAAGAGGAAGCTAACGATTTCATATCTAAATGTGATAAATGTCAAAGATACGACAATAATATGCATAGACCAGCTGATTTACTCCACCCTGTCATAGCTCCGTATCCCTTTATGAAATGGGGAATGGATATCGTAGGTCCATTACCACAAGCAAAAGGTCAGGTAAAGTTTCTACTTGTACTTACATATTACTTCACTAAATGGGTAGAATCAGGGGCATTTAAACAGGTGCGAGAGAAAGAAGTTAAATACTTCATTTGGAGAAATATAATATGCCATTTTAGGGTACCAAAGGAAATTGTGTATGATAATGGACCGCAATTCATAGGAGCCCAAATCACATAATTTTTTCAAAGTTGACAGATTAAAAGGATAACATCTACACCATATCATCTAGTGGGTAGTGGACAAGCAGAATCCACAAATAAGGTTATCATTAACAACTTGAAGAAAAGGTTACAGGATTCAAATGGTAATTGGCCTAAGGTATTACCTGGGGTATTATGGGTATAATGACCCGGCCGGTCATTTTTAAAATTTACGCCCCGATCCCCAATTAACTGCTTTCCCTAAGTTCATTTCTGCTATTTTGGTTTGCCGGGATGTTCGGTTCTAGAATTTGGAGTGTTTTGGGACACTTAGTCCCTAAATGAGAGCTCAATAATTGAAAATGGCCCGTATTCGGAACAGTGCTAAGACGACCTTGGAATGGAAATTCGATGGTTCCGTTAGCTCCGTTAGGTGATTTCGGGGTTGGGACCATGTTCAGAATGTATTTTGGAGGTTCGTAGCTCATTAAGGCTTGAAATGCCAAAGTTTCAAATTTTTGAAAAATATGGTTGATAGGTGAGATTTTGATCCAGGGGTCGGAATGGAATTCCGACCATTGCAGTAGCTTCGTGAGGTGATTTCGGATATGTTTGCAATTTTTCAGGTCATTCGGACATTGTTTGGTCGAGTTTTTGATGGAATATAGGCTTCGGAAGTTTGGGTAGAAACTTAGGCTTGAATCCGCCTTGATTTGATGATTTTTGTGTTTAATGATGTGTTTTTATGATTGGAACAAGTTCATATCGTGATTTAGAGTAGGTTGGTGGTTTTGGTTGAGGTCGTGGGGGTCTCGGGGGTGTTTCCGCGGGTCATGGACCATTTTGAGTTGAAGAACACAGCTGAATTGCTTTCATAGCTATTGCAGACATTTACTCTATGCGATCACATAAAGTCTGGTGAGGAGTCCAAAATTTTATTTTATGCGATCATATTGTCCTGTCCGCGATCGCATAGGTCTGAGCCTCAGGAGTCTCTTTTCTTCTATGCGATCGCATTCAGCTTCATGCGATTGCAGTGTACAATTTTCTTGCCTTCTGCGATCATAAGCCTTAGGCTGCGATTGTATAGTACATTTTCTAGGCATTCAAATTTACTCTACGCGATCGCAATACCTTGAATGCGGTCTCATTGAACAATTGACCTGGGCAGAATATAACATTTCAAACCAGGGTTCCTCCGTTTTTACTCAAACTCAAGCTAGGGAGCTCGATTTTGGGGAATTTTTTGAGGGTTTTCAGAGGCAATTATTGGGTAACGATTTCTTACTCCCTTATGATTATTATTCACTAATCTAAACTCGAATTCTTCCTTTAATTTCGGATTTTGGGTGGAACTTGGGGTAAATTTCTTAGAATAAATTTTGATGATTTGAAGGGCAACCGAACTCCGATTTTTGATAAATTTTATATGGTTAGACTCGTGAGAGTACGAGGGTTCTGAAAACGAAAAAATATTTCGATTCCGAGCCGATAGATGGAGGGGTATGTTGGTCATTTTACCCATTTTCGTGCCATAGCTTTAATTTTAACAATTTAATTAGTTACTTGCGATGTTATTTACACTATGTAATTGGTTTGAATAGATTTGGGCCACTCGGAGTCGAATATTCATAGCAAGGGCATTATTTCTTAGCGGTTTTGTATCGGGATTGAGGTAAGTAGCTTGTCTAATCTTGTGTGGGGGATCTTTTCCCCTAGGATATATTATGTGTTGATTTAAATGCGTTGTACGTGAGGTGACGGGCATGTACTTGCACAAATTGTTAAAAAACCCACTTTACTTGAATTGCTCAATCAGTGTTACCTCTGTTATTTGATTCGTTTACTTGCAAGACTTATCCTGTGTTAGATAGGGAAGCATGATTAGATAGGATTAACTGTCTAAATGCCTACTTGCCTTAATTGTATTTCGTGGAACATGTTGAGACTGAATTTAATTATTATTCGTAGCAATATATTTCATTTCTCTCTGCGTATTCTCTTTGTTTGATTTTGTTGTGTTTTGTGTATTGCGGGTTCGATTCCCGGAGATCTAGTGCTAATATGATAAAAGGACTGCGGTTTTAATTCTTGAAGATCCTGTGATGTTGATATAAAAGGATTGGGGGTTCAATTCCCAGAGATCCTATGATGTTGATATAAAAGGATTGCAGGTTCAATTCCCGGAGATCCTGTGATGTTGATATAAAAGGACTGCGGGTTCAGTTCCCGAAGATCCTGTGATACTGTTATAAAAGGACTGCGGGTTAAAGTCCTGTAGATCTTGTGATATTGATATGAATCGACTGTGGGTTCGATTCCCAGAGATCCTGGCTACTGATATAAAGGACTGCGGGTTCAATTCCCGGAGATCCTGTGCTATTGAGTTTAATGGACTGCGGGTTCAATTCCCGAAGATCCTGTGATACAGATTCTGTACTTGCTGTGTTAATTTTCCTTGTTAGCTTAATCGTAGATGATTTGTAGTTTCTATCTTATTTTGCTGTTATTTCAGATTTACTCCTGCTTTACACTGTTCAACATATTAATATTATCATTCTCGGTAGGGCCCATGACCTTCCTCGTCACTACTCCATCGAGGTTAGGCTTGACACTTACTGAGTACCGCCGTGGTGTACTCATGCTACTCTTCTGCACACTTTTTGTTCTGCAGATCCAGGTCAATATGATTAGGCACACTACCGGTGATCGAGGAGATAGATCCGGAGACTCGAGGTATGCATCTGATGCGTTCGCTGATTCGGAGAGTCTTCTTCTATTCTTCCCTAGTACCACTAGTTATTTCCTTTTTGTTTCGGTTGTATAGATACTCTTGGTGGATAAAGCCACAGTTTTACTCTCTTTAGCCTGTGTTTGCCCGTGAGTTTCTGGGTCTTGGTGGTTATATATTCTAGAAATTTTTTTAAAGTGTATGTGCCGAGCGGCACCTATTACATTTTTTTCTATGTTATTCCGCTGTTAAATTTAGTTGTTCGTGAGAGCTGTAAATTTCCCAATTGTGTTAGGCTTACCTAGTCGCGAAAATTGGGTGCCGTCATGACAGGTTCACGATTGGTGAACTAGGGTCGTGACAAGTTAGTATTAGCACACTAGGTTCATAGGAGTCACGGGACATAGGCCGGTTATTTAGAGTCTCGCTGATCGATACGGAGATGTCCGTATTTATCTACGAGGGGCTATGTAACTATTTAGGAAACTCTTCATTTCTTTTGAATTCCGTGTCATGTGATATTTTGACACCAAATCTAATCTTCTGTCTTCTATTCTCTCACAGAAGGTGAGGACACATGCTACACGCGAGGTTCAAGCACCCACGCCCTTTGCTGCTGCCGCCAGAGGTCTGGGACTGGTAGAGGCCGAGGACACGCCCGAGGTGTAGCCACAACACCCGTGCATGCTGCCGCTGAGGCACCACCGGTGGATCAGGTTGGAGAACATGCACCTATTACACCTACTACAGCTACTACGACTCCAGCACTCCAGGAGACTCTGGCTTAGTTTATGAGCATGTACACCACTCTGGCTCAGGCGCGGTTGCTTTCTCTCGCTGCAGCCATATCTTAGGCCAGGGGAGGTGCTCAGACTCCTGCAGCCCGCACTCTTAAGCAGCGAGTGCCCATGGAGTAGGTTCTAGAGGTTATTCCTATACCGCCTGCCATACCAGTACAGCTCGAAGGTGGGTCAGCTGCCTCCAAGGACGAGCAGTGGAGGTTGGAGAGGTTCAGGAAGTATGATCCCCCATAGTTCAATGGTTTAGCTTCAGATGATGCCTTGGGATTTCTGGAGGAGTGTCATCGCATCCTCCGAACTATGTGTATAGTGGAGTCCAGCGGGGTTTCTTTTACTGCTTTTCAGCTTTGAGGGGCCGCTTATGATTGATAGCGCACATATGACTTGGATAGTCCAGTCGAGTCTGCCTCGCTGACTTGGACACAGTTCTCTGACATATTTTTGAGAGAGTTTGTTCCCCCAGATCCTCAGGGATGCATGGCATGTGGAGTTTGAGCGGTTGTGCCAGGGCTCTATGATAGTATTTGAGTATGCCATCAGTTACACCCGGTTAGCCAGACATGCACCGACTTTGATCGCCACAGTTCGGGAGGGTGTGCGGAGGTTTATTAAGGGCCTTATTCCGCTTATCCGATCCAACATGGCTAGAGAGCTAGAGATAGATGTGCCATATCAGCAGGCGGTGAGTATTCCTAGACCAATTGAGGGTATGCTTTCTAGGGAGCAAGAAGAGAGAAGGCCAAGAGGTCTCGTGAGTCGGGTCATTTCTCTGGTGACCGTACTGTAGCAGTCGGTCGATTTGGCAGGGGTTATTCCGGTCCTCCAGTTCATTCAGCATTACTTGCAGGTGGTGGTGCTCCAGCACCTCAGGAGCCTTACTCTTCTCCCCCAGTTTCCAGTGCGCCTCCTGCACGGGGTACCTCCAGGGGTCAGTCCAATCGGGGTGGGGCCAGTCGGTCATTGCCACCGCATCCTCGCAGGGCCTATTATGAGTACGGGGATACTCGCCATCTGGGTAGGGTGTGCCCTAGTCATGGGAGGGGAGCGCCTCCACAGACTTCACAGCCTCAGCATAGTTCACAGGGTCAGTAGGCCATCGTTCAGCTCCAGCTGCCACCATACTTGCCCAGCCAGCCAGGGGTGGGGATTAGGGTGATAGAGACCACCCTCGAGCAAGGGGCCGGGCAAGATTTTATGCTATTCCTGGTCGTGCCACAGCCATCGCCTTTGATTCTGTTATCATAAGTATTATCTTGGTTAGTCAGAAAAAGACACCGGTTCTATTCGATCTTGGTTTTACTTATTCATATGTGTCCTCTTATTTTGCTTCACATTTGGGTGTGCCTCGGGATTCTTTGAGTGCCCCTGTTTATGTTTCTACTCTGATGGGAGATTCTTTGGTTGTGGACCATGTTTGGTCACTATTTGTGGTTTTGAGACCAGAGCTGATCTTTTATTACTCGGTATGGTTGTTTTCGATATTATTCTAGGTATGGATTGGTTGTCGCCCCATCATGCTATTCTTAATTGTCACGTCAAGATCGTGGCGCTAGCTATTCCAGGCATTCCACGTATTGAGTGGAGTGGTACTCTAGATCACACCCCTAGCCGTGTTATTTCTTTTCTCAAAGCTCAACGTATGGTTGAGAAGGGGTGTGCTGCTTATCTTACTTATGTGAGGGATGTCAGTGTTGACACCCCTTCTATTAATTCAGTTCCAGCGGTACGATATTTCTCCGATGTGTTTCCAGCTGGTCTCTCAGGCATGCCGCCCAATAAAGATATCGATTTTTGTATTGATTTATTGCGAGGGACTCATCCCATTTCTATTCCTCCGTACAGCATGGCTCCTACCGAGTTGAAGGAGCTGAAGGATCAGCTACATGAGTTGTTGGGTAAGGGTTTCATTCGACCCAGTGTTTCGCCTTGGGGTGCTCCCGTGTTGTTTGTGAAGAAGAAGGACGGTTCTATGCGTATGTGCATTGACTATCGCCAGTTGAAAAAAGTTATAGTGATGAATTGCTATCCTTGGCCACATATTGGTGACTTATTTGATCAGCTACAGGGCGCACAGATGTTCTACAAGATTGATTTGCGCTCTGGTTATCATCAGCTGAAGATTCGGGAGCCAGATATCCCGAAGACTGCCTTCAAGACTCGGTATGGTCATTACGAGTTCCTCATTATGTCTTTTGGGATGACTAAGGCCCCAGCAGCTTTCATGCATTTGATGCACAGTGTATTCAGGCCATATCTTGACTCGTTCATAATTGTTTTCATTGATGATATTTTGGTATATTCCCGGAATTGGGAAGAGCATAAGCAGCACCTGAGGATAGTGCTTCAGACTCTGAGGGAGAAGCAATATATGCAAAGTTCTCTAAATGTGAGTTTTGGCTGAGTTCGGTGGAATTTGTAGGCCACATGGTGTCGAGCGAGGGTATTCGAGTGGATCCGAGGAAGGTGGAGGTCGTGCAGGGTTGGCCCAGGCCCTCTTCAACTATTGAGATTCGTAGTTTCCTTGGTTTGGCGGGTTATTACCATTGCTTGATGGAGGGGTTCTCTTCGATCGCAGAACCTATGACTAGATTGACCCTAAAGGGTGCCCTTTTCCAGTGGACAGAGAAGTGTGAGGCGAGCTTCCAAAAGCTCAAGACAGCTTTAACTTCGGACCCTATTTTGATGTTGCCAACCAGTTCGAGGTCCTATACAATTTATTGTGATGCTTCACGGGTTGGACTTGGAGCAGTATTGATGCAAGACGGTCGGGTGATTACCTATGCATCCCAACAACTGAAGGTGCATGAAAAGAACTACCCTGTCCATGATCTTGAGTTAGCTGCCATTGTTCACGCCTTGAAGATCTTGCGTCATTATTTGTATAGGTTTCCTTGTGATATTTACACCGATCATCGGAGTTTGCAGCACTTTCTTAAGTAGAAGGACCTGAATATGCACAGAGGAGATGACTATAGTTGTTAAAGTACTATGATATTACTATTCTTTATCACCCCGGGCAAGGCCAATGTGGTCGCCGATGCCTTGAGTTGCCGGGCGGAGAGTTTGGGGAGTTTGGCCTATCTACCAACCTCAGAGAAACCTATGGTGATGGATGTTTAGGCCTTAGCAATGCATTTTGCTAGATTGGATATTTCAGAGCCCAGCCGGGTTCTGGCCTGTGTGGTTTCCCGGTCTTCTATATTTAATCGCATCAGGGAGCGACAGTTTAATGACCCCCATTTGCTTGTTCTTCAGGATAGAGTTCGGCGTGGTGATGCTTGAGATGTTACCATCGGGGATGATGGAGTGATGAGGATGCAGGGGCGTATTTGTGTGCCCAGTGTGGATGATCTTCGAGAGTTGATTCTAGCTGAGGCCTATAGCTCGTGGTATTCCATCCATCCGGGTGTCGCGAAGATGTATCAGGACTTGAGCCAGCACTATTGGTGGAGGCGGATGAAGAAGGATATAGTTGACTATGTTTCTAGGTGCCTCAACTGCCAGCAGGTGAAATATGAGCATCAGCGTCCAGGCAGGTTGCTACAGCAGATTGAAATCCCAGAGTGGAAGTGGGAGCGCATCACTATAGTCTACGGACTGTGAGAATGTTTGATTTTATTTGGGTCATTGTGGATTGGCTCACCAAGTCCGCCCATTTCATACCTGTATGCATTACTTAGTTGGCGGAGGTCTATATCGGGGAGATAGTCCGGTTGCATGGTATTCCAGTTTCCATCAGTTCAGATAGAGGCACTCAGTTTACTTCGCAGTTCTAGAGAGCCATGCAGCAGGAGTTAGGTACTCGGGTGGAATTGAGCACAACATTTCACCCCCAGACGGATGGACAGTCTGAGCGCACTATTCAGATTTTGGAGGATATGCTCCGTGCGTGCGTGATTGAATTTGGAGGTTCATGGGATCACTTCTTGCCACTGGCGGAGTTTAATTATAATAACAGCTATCAGTATAGCATTCAGATAGTGTTGTATGAGGACCTATATGGTAGGAGATGCAGGTCCCCGATGGGTTATTTCGAGTCGGGTGAGGCCAGGTTATTAGGTACTGAGATGGTCCAGGATGTAATGGACAAGGTCAAGGTGATTCAGGATAGACTCCATGCAGCCCAGTCCAGACAAAAGAGTTATGCAGACAAGAAGGTTCGTGATGTGGTATTTATTGTTGGCGAGCGGCTTCTACTTCGGGTCTCGTCCATGAAGGGCATCATGAGATTTGGGAAGAAAGGGAAGCTGAGTCCGAGATTTATTGGGCCTTTTGAGATTTTGAGGCGAGTTGGGGAGGTTCCTTATGAGTTGGCCTTACCTCCCAGCCTAGCCGGAGTCCATCCAGTATTTCATGTTTCTATACTCCGGAGATATCATGGTGACCCGCCGCACATGTTGGATTTCAGTTCAGTCCAGCTGGACAAGGATCTATCTTACGTTGAGGAGCCAGTGGCCATTTTGGATAGGCAAATCAGAATGTTGAGGTCAAAGAACATCGCTTCAATGAAGGTCCAGTGGCGGGGTCAGCCTGCCGAGGAGGCAACATGGTAGACCTAGCAGGATATGCGCAGCCAGTACCCTCATCTTTTTACTACCTCAGGTATGTTTTCTATCCTCGTTTGAGGACGAATGAATGTTTAAGTGTGGGAGGATATAACAACCCGGCTAGTAGTTTTTGAAATTTCTGCCCCGATCCCCAATTAACTACTTTCCCTAAGTTCATTTCTGCTATTTTGGTTTGCCGGGATGTTCGGTTCTAGAATTTGGAGTGTTTTGGGACACTTAGTCCCTAAATGAGAGCTCAATAGTTGAAAATGGCCCATATTCGGAATAATGTTTAAGACAATCTTGGAACGGAAATACGATGGTTCCGTTAGCTCCGTTAGGTGATGTCGGGGTTCAGAGCGTGTTCGGAATGTATTTTGGAGGTCCGTAGCTCATTTAGGCTTGAAATCCCGAAGTTTGAATTTTTTGAAAAATCTGGTTGATAGGTGAGATTTTGAACCGGTGGTCGGATTGGAATTACGATAGTTTCACTAGCTTTGTTAGGTGATTTTTGATATGTCTGCAAATTTTCAAGTCATTCGGACATTGTTTGGTCGGGTTTTTGATGGAATATAGGTTTCGGAAGTTTTGTTAGAAACTTAGGCTTGAATCCGCCTTGATTTGATGGTTTTGTGTTTAATGGTTTTGTGTTTAATGGTGTGTTTTTATGATTGGAACATGTTCGTATCATGATTTGGAGTAGGTTGGTGGTTTTGGTTGACGTCCCGGGGGCCTCGGGGGTGTTTTTGGGGGTCAAACGGACCACTTTGAGTTGAAGAACACACCTGAATTGATGTCATAACTGTTGCAGACATTTACTCTATGCAATCACATAGGTTCCCCTGCGATCGCATAGAGTCTGGTGAGGAGTCCAAAATTTTCTTCTATGCGATCGCATTGTCCTGTCCGCGATCGCATAGGTCTATTTCCCTCTTCAATGCGATCGCATTACGTGTCCGCGATCACATAGTGTATTTTGAGACTGAGCCTCGGGGGTCCTTTTTCTTCTATGCGATCACATTTAGCTTCATGCGATCACAGTGTACAAGTTTCTTGCCTTCTGTGATCGCAAGCCTTAAGCTTCGATCGCATAGTACATTTTCCAAGCCTTCAAATTTTACTCTACTCAATCGCAATACCTTGAATGCGATCGCATTGAAGAGGGAAATAGACCTATGCGATCGCAGACAGGACAATGCGATCGCATGGAAGAAAATTTTGGACTCCCCACCAGACTCTATGCGATCGCAGGTGAACCTATGCGATCGCATAGAGTAAATGTCTGCAACAGTTATGATAGCAATTCAGCTGTGTTCTTCAACTCAAAATGGTCCGTTAGACCATCGGAAACACCCCCGAGGCCCCCCGGACCTCAACCAAAACCACCAACCTACTCTAAATCACGATATGAACTTGTTCCAATCATAAAAACATATCATTAAACACACAAATCCTCAAATCAAGGCAGATTCAAGTCTAAGTTTCTACCAAAACTTCTGAAACCTCTATTCCATCAAAAACCCGACCAAACGATGTCCGAATGACCTCAAAATATGCAGACATATCCAAAATCACCTAACGAAGCGACTGAAACTGTCGGAATTCCATTTTGACCACCGGATCAAAATCTCACCTATCAATCGAATTTTTCAAAAATTTCAAACTTCGACATTTCAAGCCTAAATGAGCTACGGACCTCCAAAATACATCCCAAACATGCTCCCAACCCTGAAATCACCTAACAGAGCTAACAGAACTATCAGATTTCCGTTCTGAGGTCATCTTAACATTGTTCTGAATACGAGCCATTTTTCAACTATTGAGCTCTCATTTAGGGACTAAGTTTCCCAAAACACTCCAAATTCTAGAACCGACATCCCGACAAACCAAAATAGTAGAAATGAACTTAGGGGAAGCAGTTAATTTGGGATCGTTGCATAAATTTCAAAATAACTGGCTGGGTCGTTATAATGGGCTTATCGTACAACGACAAAAACAAGCACGAGAGAAACCCCAAGTTCAACGGTTTATGGTGCAGAGCCTTTAATTCCAGTAGAAATAGGAGAACCAAGCATACAGTACGTTCAAGAAATGGAGGAATAAAATGATAAAAAGATGCGGGTAAATCTTGATTTGTTAGAGGAAGAGAAGTTGCATTAATAAGAATGGCGGCACAAAAGCAAGTAATTGAACGATGTTATAACAGGAAAGCACGCCTCTGATTCTTTAAAATTTGGGACTTCATGTCACGACCCTAGTTCACCAATCATGAACCTGTCATGACGGCACCCAGTCTTCGCGACTAGGTAAGCCTAACACGATGCGGAATATACAATTTCATGAACAAAAGGATAAGTTAACCACAAAATAATATAAAGGAAATGTAATAAGTGCCAATCGGCATATACACTTCGCCAAAATACACTAAATGACATACTACCACGACCCGGAATCCCATGGGTTACACAGACTAAGAAGGGAGAGTACAACTGTGGCTCTATACATCACGAATGTCTAAACAACGAAATGAGGGAAAATAAAAACTATCAATATGAGAATAGAAGGAGGCCCTCCGGATCCGCGGATGTAGAAGATCATACCTCGAGTCTCCTGATGTGCTGCTAAATCACCTAAGATGATCCTGTCCTGATGTACCTTGATCTGCACAACAAAAGTGTGCAGAAGAGTAGCATGAGTACACCACGGCGGTACTCAGTAACTGCCAAGCCTAACCTCAATGGAGTAGAAACGAGGAAGGTCAGGGCCCTACCGAGAAAACAATAACATAATGATCGAAACAGTAATAAGCAGGAATAAGTAGGAATGAATCTGAAATAACAACAAGGAAGTAATTATGGCAACCGACTACGATTAGCTAACTACAAGAAACCAACACAACATAAACTCAAATCAACAAGTCCAGGACCTATGGGAATTGAACCCACAGTCCCTCTCTATATCCAACAACTCAGGATCTCCGGGAATTTAACCCTCAGTCCCAATATCAGTATCTCTGGGTCTTCGGGAATGGAACTCGCAGCCCGTATCTTAATATCTCAGGATCTCCGAGAATCGAACCCGCAGTCCGTATCTCAATAAATATATCGATAAACTCCGGGTCTCTGGGAATCGAACCTGCAACCCTTGGATCTCCGGGAATCGAACCCGCAGTCCACAAATAATACCACTCCGAGTCTCTGGGAATCGAACCCACAACCCTTGGATCTCCGGGAATTGAACCCGCAGTCCACTAACACAAACAATAAAAAGGAACGCACAGAGAAATATGATATGCATAACTACAACTTCATCAAAACTAGTGCCAACAATTATCAAGAAGTTCAAGTAAGACAATTAGGCATTTAGACAGATAAATCCTATCTAATCATGTTTTTCTAACGAATATCAGGTAATGTCACAATTTAACCAGCTAAGAACAGAAATATCACGAATTGTACAATTCAAGTAAGGTGGGTTCCAACAATATGCGCATGTACATGCCCGTCACCTCGCGTACAAGGCATTTAAATTAACACATAATATCCTAGGGGTGAAGGTTTCCCCCACACGAGGTTAGACAAGCCACTTACCTCGACTCTGGTACGAAACCGCTAAGAGACAACTCTCTTGCCATGAATATCGGCCTCCACAGGTGTAGTATCTAATAAAGATCAATGGAAATACATCAAAATAAGACAATTGGGCATTACCCAATCGAAACAATTCGAAAAACACCAAAAACCACAAGTTGCCAAAACCCGACTTTCGGTACGACTCTCGAAAATTTATGACAGTTACATATTCGGGTTCCTTATATCAACACGAGTCTATACATTTAAAATTTACCAAAATCGGACTCCAGTTGCCCGTTCAAATCATTGATTTTCTATAACCCAAGCCTAGGGTGAAGATATCCATTAATGCACCCCTAATTCCTCCAATTTCAGTCAAAAACACCATAGTTTAGCATGGAAATGACATAATTTAGGTCCATAGATGATTACCTGAAGAACCCCTTTGATTTCTCTGAAAATCGCCCCTTAATCGCCTCTTAAATGGTGCCTTAGCATTTTAGACCATTCTGAAATTTAAACCCTTACTGCTCATTAAACACATGCCAATTTCCGCCTCTACGAAGCTTGATCTACTTCCGCGAGATCGCTTATGCGGAGAAGCTGGTCGCTCCTGCGACCCCGGCCAAGAATTGGTATTCCGCTTTTGCGGTCTCCAGGTCGCTCTTGCGACTCCGCTTATGCGGACAACTGTCCGCTTCTGCGGAAGGTCTCCAAACGGCCAAGTAACCCTTCTGCGGAAACCTTTCCGCCTCTTCGGGATCACTTCAGCGACCCATAGTCCGCTTCGGCGGACTCGACTGGCCTCCCCAAAATCTCGCACCTGCGAGTAAAATGTCGCCCCTACGGACTCGCTTCTGCGGTCCAAGCTCTGCAGAAGCGAAAATAACAGAAGGCAGGCACCAGCCTGCTGCAACTTCCAATTTTTTTGCCGTTTAATCACCTGAACTCATCCCGAGGCCCCCGGGACCTTAACCAAAAATGCAATTCTACTCCAAATCACCATACGAACTTGTTCGAAGTATAAAAACACGTCCTTAAACACCGAAATCATTGAATAATAGCGGATTCAAGCCTAAGTTTCATCCAAAACTTCCGAAACCTACATGCTATAAAAAACCCAACCAAACGACGTCCGAATGACCTGAAAATTTGCAGACATATCCAAAATCACATAATGAAGCTACAAAAATTGTCGAAATTCCATTCCAACCCCCGGATCAAAATCTCACCTATCGTTCGGATTTCGCCAAAATTTCAACTTCGGCATTTCAAGCCTAATTGAGCTATAGACCTCCAAAATACATTCCGAATGCGCTCCCACCCCCGAAATCACCTAACGGAGCTAATGGAACCATCGGATTTCCGTTTTGAGGTCGTCTTAACATTGTTCTAGAAACGGACCATTAATCAACTACAAGTCCCTCATCTAGGGACTAAGTGTCCCAAAACACTCCAGATTCTAGGACCGAACCTCCCGGCAAACCACAATAGCAGAAAACGAACTTAGGGGAACAGTTGGATTGGGGATCGGGGCATAAATTTCAAAAACGACTGGCCGGGTCGTTACATCTTCCCACACTTAAAAGATTCGTTCGTCCTCGAACGAGCATAGAAAACATACCCGGAGTAGTGAAAGGATGAGGGTACTGGCTGCGCATATCCTGCTCGGTCTCCCAAGTCGCCTCCTCGGCCGGCTGACCCCGCCACTGGACCTTTACTGAAGTGATGTTCTTTGACCTTCGCTTCCTAATTTGCCTGTCCAGGATGGCCACTGGCTCCTCAATATAAGATAGATCTCCGTCTAGCAGAACAGAAGTGAAATCCAACACGTGCGACGGGTCACCATGGTATCTCCGGAGCATAGAGACATGAAATACGGGATGGACTCCGGCTAGACTGGGAGGTAAGGCCAACTCATAAGCAACCTCCCCAACACGCCTCAAAATCTCAAAAGGACCAATAAATCTAGGACTCGGCTTCCCCTTCTTCCCAAACCTCATAACGCCCTTCATGGGCGAGACTCGAAGCATAACCCGCTCGCCAACCATAATAGCCACATTGCGGACCTTCTTGTCCGCATAACTCTTCTATCTAGACTGGGCTGCACGAAGTCTGTCCTGAATCACCTTGACCTTGTCCATTGCATCCTGAACCATATCAGTACCTAGCAGCCTAGCCTCGCCCGGCTCGAACCAACCCACGGGAGACCTGCACCTCCTACCATATAGAGCCTCATACGGTGCCATCTGAATACTGGACTGGTAGTTGTTGTTATAAGCAAACTCCGCCAGAGGCAAGAAATGATCCCATGAACCTCCAAACTCAATCACGCATGCATGGAGCATATCCTCCGAAATCTAAATAGTGCGCTCGGACTGTCTATCAGTCTGGGGGTGAAACGCTGTGCTTAGCTCCACCTGAGTGCCTAGCTCCTGCTATACGGCTCTCCAGAACCGTGTAGTGAACTGAGTGCCTCTATCTGAAATGATGGAAACTGGAATACCATACAGACGAACTATCTCCCTAATGTAGATCTCCGCCAGTCGCTTCGATGAATAAGTAGTGCTCACCGGTATGAAATGGGCGGACTTGGTCAGCCGATCCACAATGACCCAAATGGAATCAAACTTCCTAACATACCGTGGAAGCCCAGATACAAAGTCCATGGTGAAGCGTTCGCATTTCCACTCTGGAATCTTGATCTGCTGCATTAACCCACCCGGATGCTGATGCTCATACTTCACCTGCTGGCAGTTGAGGCACCTAGAAACATAATCAACTATATCCCTCTTCATCCGCCTCCACCAGTAATGTTGTTTCAAGTCCTGATACATCTTCGCGGCACCCGGATGGATGGAATACCGCGAGCTATGGGCCTCTGCTAGAATCAGCTCTCGAAGATCATCTACATTGGGCACACAAATACGCCCCTGTATCCTCATAACTCCATCATCCCCAATGGTAACATCTCGAACATCACCGCGTCGAACTCTATCCTGGAGGACAAGCAAATGAGGGTCATCGAACTTACGCTCCCTGATGCGGTCAAATAGAGAAAACCGAGAAACCACACAGGCCAGAACCCGGCTAGGCTTTAAAAGATCCAGTCTAACAGACTGCCTGGCTAAAGCCTGAACATCCATCACTATAGGCCTCTCCGTAGCTGGTAGATATGCTAAACTCCCCAAACTCTCTGCCCGTCGACTCAAGGCATCGACAACTACATTAGCCTTGCCCGGATGATAGAGATTAGTAATATCATAGTCCTTCAGCAGCTCCAACCATCTCTTCTGACGCATGTTCAGGTCCTTCTGCTTAAGCAAGTGCTGCAAGCTCCGGTGATCAGTGTAAATCTCACAAGGAACCCATACAAGTAATGACGCCAAATATTCAAGGTGTGAACAATGGCAGCTAGCTCCAGATCATGAACAGGGTAGTTCTTCTCATGTACCTTCAGTTGTCTGGACGCGTAGGCAATCACCCTACCGTCCTGCATCAATACTGCACCGAGTCCAACTTGTGAGGCATCACAATATACTGTATACGACCCCAAACCTGTAGGCAACATTAGAATAGGGGCCAAAGTCAAAGCTGTCTTTAGCTTCTGAAAGCTCGCCTCACACTCCTCTGTCCACTGGAAAGGGGTACCCTTTTGGGTCAATCTGGTCATAGGTGCTGCGATCGAAGAGAACCCCTCTACCAAGCGACGATAATAACTCGCCAAACCAAGAAAACTGCGAATCTCAGTAGCTGAGGAGGGTCTGGGCTAACTCTGCACGACATCCACATTCCTCTGATCCACTCGAATACAATCGCTCGACACCACGTGACCTAGGATTGCCACTAAACTCAGCCAGAATTCACATTTAGAGAACTTGGCGTATAATTGCTTCTCCCTCAAAGTCTGAAGCACTATCCTCAGATGCTGCTCGTGCTCTTCCCGACTCCGGGAATATACTAGAATATCATCAATAAAAACAATCACGATCGAGTCCAGATATGGCTTGAACACACTATGCATCAAATGAATAGAAGTTGTTGGGGCATTAGTCAGCCCGAAGGACATCACGAGGAACTAGTAGTGACCATACCGAGTCCTGAAGGAAGTCTTCAGAATATCTCGCTCCCGAATCTTCGGCTGATGATAACCAGAGCGCAAATCAATCTTGGAGAGCACATGTGCGCCCTATACGTGGCAAAAGATACCTGTTCTTCACTGTAACTTTGTTCAACTAACGATAGTCAATACACATACGCATAGAACCGTCCCTTTTCTTCACAAACAACACAGGAGCACCCCAAGGCGAAACACTAGGTCGAATGAAACCCTTACACAATAACTCTTGTAACTGATCCTTCAACTCATTCAACTCCGGAGGAGCCATACTGTACGGTGGAATGGAAATGGGTTGAGTGCCCGGCAATAAGTCAATAGCAAAATCAATATCTCTATCGGGTGGCGTGCTCGGGAGATCAGCTGGAAATACATCTGCAAAATCACGTACCACCGGAACAGAATCAATAGAAGGAGTGTCAATACTGACATCCCACACATAAGCTAGATAAGCAGCACACCCCTTCTCAACCATACGCTGAGCTTTGAGAAAGGAAATAACACGGCTGGGGGTGTGATCTAGAGTACCACTCCACTCAATACGTGGAATGCTTGGCATAGCCAGCGTCACGGTCTTGGCGTGACAATTAAGAATAGCATAATGGGGCGACAACCAATCCATGCCCAGAATAATATCAAAATCGACCATCCCGAGCAACAATAGATCCGCTCTAGTCTCAAAACCACAGATAGTAACCAAGCACGACCGATACACACGGTCCACAACCAAAGAATCTCCCACCGGAGTGGAAACATAAATGGGGGCACTCAAAGAATCCCGAGGCACATATGAAAAAGTGGAACCATATGAAAAAATGGAACCAGGATCGAATAGAACCGATGCCTCTCTATGACTAACAAAAATAATACCTGTGATAACAGAATCAGAGGCAATAGCTGCAGCGTGATCAGGAATAGCATAAAATCTGGCCTGACCCCTCTCTCGAGGATGACCTCTGGCACCCTGATCCCCGCCTCTGGCTGGCTGGGCAGGTGGAGTGGCAGCTGGAGCTAGAATGATGGCCTGCTGGCCTTGTAAACCACGTTGAGGCTGCAAAGTCTGTGGAAGTGCTCCTCTCCTACACATGGGGCACTCCCTAACCAGATGGCTAGTATCCCCGCACTCAAAACAAGCTCTGAGAGAATGCGGTGGTTGTGACTGACCGGCCTCACCCCTACTAGTCTGACCCCTGGAGGTACCCCGCGTAGGAGGCGCACTGGAAACTGGGGGAGCATAATAAGGATCTTGAGGTGCTGGAAGAGTTGGAGTACTGCCAGCTACTGGAAATGCTGAATGAACTGGACGATCAGATTAACCCCTGCCAAAACAACCGGCTGCTGAAGTGCGGGCACCAGAGAAATGGCCCGACTCACGAGGCCTCTTCGCCTCCCTCGATCCTCTTAGCAATGCTCACCGCCTGCTGATACGGTATATCTATCTCCAATTCCCTAGCCATACTGGACCGGATCGGCGGGATAAGGCCCTCAATAAATCTCCACACTCTCTCCCGGACTGTGGCTACCAAAGCCGGTGTATGCCTGGCTAGTCGGGTGAAACTGATAGCATACTCCGATACTGTCATGGTGCCCTGCCGCAACCGCTCAAACTCTAATCGCTAAGAATCCCTAAGGCTCTGGGGAACGAACTCCATCAAAAATAGATCAGAAAACTACCCCCAGTTCAGTGAAGTAGACTCATCTGGACTATCCAACTCATACGTGCGCCACCAATCATAAGCGGCCCCACGAAGCTAAAAAGCAGTGAAGGAAAGCCTGCTGGTCTCCACTACACCCATGGTACGAAGGATACGATGACACTCCTCTAGAAAACCCAATGTATCATCTGTAGCCAAACCACTGAACACTGGAGGATCATCGTCCTCGGAGGTAGCTGGCCCACCTCCGTGCTATACTGGGCGGCAGGAGGCATAATAATAATCTCTAGAACCTGCTCCATGGGCACTCGCTGCTTAGGTGTAGCGGCTGCGGGAGTCTGGGCCCCTTCCCCGGCCTGAGATGTAGCTGTAGTGAGAGGAAGTAACCATGCCTGAGCTAAAGTAGTATACATGCTCATGAACTAGGCAGGGTCTCCTGGAGCCGGTGTACCAGGTGCCTGCGCTCCAACCTGATCCACCGGTGGTACCTCAGCAGCAGCGCGCGCAGGTGTTGTGGCTGCACCTCGGGCACGTCCTCATCCTCTACCACGGCCCCGGCCTCTGACAACGGCAGTAAGGGGGCGCGTGTGCCTGATCCTCGCGAGTAGCACATGTCCTCACCATCTATGAGAGAATAAAAAGCAGAAATTTAGATTTGGTGCCAAAATGTCGTACGACAAGGAATCAAAAAGAACTGAAGAGTTTCCTAAACAGTTACATAGCCTCTCATAGATAAATACAGACGTCTCTGTATCGATCAGCGAGACTCTAAGTAACCGGTCTGTGTCCCGTGACTCCTATGAACCTAGAGCTCTAATACCAACTTGTCACGACCCTAGTTCACCAATCGTGAACATGTCATGACGGCACCCAGTCTTCGCGACTAGGTAAGCCTAACACGATGCGGAATATACAATTTCATGAACAAAAGGACAAGTTAACCACAAAATAATATAAAGGAAATGTAATAAGTGCCGCTCGGCACATACACTTCGCCAAAATACACTAAAGGACATACTACCAAGACCCGGAATCCCACAGGTAACACATACTAAGAAGGGATAGTACAACTGTGGCTCTATACATCATGAATGTCTAAACAACGAAATGAGGGAAAATAACTACTATCACTATGAGAATAGAAGGAGGCCCTCCGGATCCGCGGACGTAGCAGATCATACCTCGAGTCTCCTGATGTGCTGCTAAATCACCTGAGATGAGCCTGTCCTGATGTACCTGGATCTGCACAACAAAAGTGTGCAGAAGAGTAGCATGAGTACACCACGGCGGTACTCAGTAAGTGCCAAGCCCAACCTCGATAGAGTAGAGACGAGGAAGGTCAGAGCCCTACCGAGAAAACAATAACATAATGATCAAAACAGTAATAAGCAGTAATAAGTAGGAATGAATCTGAAATAACAACAAGGAAGTAATTATGGCAACCGACTACGATTAGCTAACTACAAGTAACCAACACAACATAAACTCAAATCAACAAGTCCAGGATCTATGGGAATTGAACCCACAGTCCCTCTCTATATCCAACAACTCAGGATCTCCGGGAATTTAACCCGCGGTCCCAATATCAGTATCTCTAAGTCTCCGGGAATCGAACCCGCAGCCCGTATCTCAATATCTCAGGATCTCCGAGAATCGTACCCGCGGTCCGTATCTCAATAAATATATCAATAAAAACTAGGTCTCCGGGAATCGAACCTGCAACCCTTGGATCTATGGGAATCGAACCAGCAGTCCACAAACAATACCACTCCGGGTCTTTGGGAATCAAACCCACAGCCCTTGGATCTCCGGGAATTGAACCCGCAGTCCACTAACACAAACAATAAAAAGGAACGCACAGAGAAATATGATGTGCATAACTACAACTTCACCAAAACTTGTGCCAACAATTATCAAGAAGTTCAAGTAAGACAATTAGGCATTTAGACAGATAAATCCTATCTAATCATGTTTTTCTAACGAAGATCAGGTAATGTTACAATTTAACCAGCTAAGAACAGAAATATCGCGAATTGGACAACTCAAGTAAGGTGGGTTCCAACAATCTGCGCATGTACACGCCCGTCACCTCGCGTACAAGGCATTTAAATTAACACATGATATCCTAGGGGTGAAGGTTTCCCCCACACGAGGTTAGACAAGCCACTTACCTCGACTACGGTATGAAATCGCTAAGAGACAACTCTCTTGCCACGAATATCGGCCTCCACAGGTGTAGTATCTGATAAAGATCAATAGAAATACATCAAAATAGGCCAATTAGGCATTACCCAATTGAAACAATTCGAAATAGACCAAAAACCACAAGTTGCCAAAACCCGACTTTCGGTACTACTCTCGAAAAATTATGAAAGTTACTTATTCAGGTTCCTTATCTCAACACGATTCTATGCATATAACATTTACCAAAATCGAACTCCATTTGCCCGTTCAAATCATTGATTTTCTATAACCCAAGCCTAGGGTGAAAACCTCCATTAATACACCCCTAATTCCTCCAATTTCAGTCAAAAACACCATAGTTTAGCAAGGAAATGACATAATTTAGGTCTATAGATGATTATCAGAAGAACCCCTTTGATTTATCGTAAAATCGCCTCTTAAATGGTGCCTTAGCATTTTAGACCGTTCTGAAATTTTAACCCTTACTGCTCATTAAACACAGGCCGATTCTGCCTCTGTAAAGTTTGATCCGCTTCCGCGAGATCGCTTCTGCGGAGAAGCTTATCGCTCATGCGACCCTGGCCAAGAACTGGGATTCCACTTTTGCGGTCTCCAAGTCGCTCCTGCGACTCCGCTTATGCGGACGACTGTCCGCTTCTGCGGAAGGTCCCCAAACGGCCAAGTATCGCTTCTGCGGAAACCTTTCCGCCTCTGCGGGATCGCTTCAGTGACCCATGGTCTGCTTCTGCGGACTCGACTGGCCTCCCCAAAATCTTGCACATGCGAGTAAAAATGTCACTCCTGCGGACTCGCTTCTGCGGTCCAAGCTCCGCAGAAGCGAAAACAACAGAAGGCAGGCACCAGCCTGCTGCAACTTCTAATTTTCTTGCCGTTTAATCACCCGAACTCATCCCGAGGCCCCCGGAACCTTAACCAAAAATGCAATTCTACTCCAAATCACCATAAGAACTTGTTCAAATTATCAAACACATCCTTAAACACTGAAATCATCGAATAATAGCAGATTGAAGCTTATGTTTCATCCAAAACTTCCGAAACCTACATGCTATCAAAAACCCGACCAAAGGACGTCTGAATGACCTGAAAATTTGCAGACATATCCATAATCACATAACGAAGCTACAGAAATTGTCGGAATTCCATTCCGACCCCCGGATCAAAATCTCACCTATCGTTCGGATTCGCCAAAATTTCAACCTTCGGCATTTCCAGCCTAATTGAGCTACGGACCTCCAAAATACATTCCGAACGCGCTCCCAACCCTGAAATCACCTAACGGAACTAATGGAACCATCGGATTTCCGTTCCGAGGTCGACTTAACACTGTTACGATATGGACCATTAATCAACTACAAGGTTCTCATCTAGGGACTAAGTGTCCCAAAACACTCCAGATTCTAGGACCGAACCTCCCGGCAAACCAAAATAGCGAGAATTGAACTTAGAGAAACAGTTGGATTGGGGATCGGGGCGTAAATTTCAAAAACGACTGCCCGGGTTGGTACACTTCATGCCTGAAAAGGTGTTCCAATCTACAAAGGATGCTAATTCAGGAAAGCTGAGTCCAACATGGGAAGGACCCTACAGAGTTCGTGACATTGAAAGAAAAGGAACATACGAGTTGGAGACAATGGATGGAAAGTTGTTACCCTCACAATGGAATGTTGTCCACCTAAAAAGATACTACTTTTGAAAAAAGTATCCACAGTCAGGTATTACTATGTTAAAAGTCATTTTTAATTGTTAATAACTTTACTAACGATTTTAGATGCTAGGTAAAAATCCTAACTCGTGCCAAATGATGAGTCACGACCTGCATGAAAAAATGGAATATAATTAAATTCCTAGCCCAGGGTTACAATTAATCTGATGGAAATACACACGGGTTAGGCATTCTTCATCTCTAATTGCACCTCCGAGTCCCGTATATTTTTCGGTTTCAGGAAATGGACCAAATTGAGAAAAACAAACAAGTGCTCGAGGCTTTATACTTCATCGCTCAAATACTTGGGGGATTGAATATCATGCACATAACAGATACGTGCGGAAAATAGATGCGTAAATCAAGCTACAGAGAGACAAGTGTTGAGTAGATGTTATGGAATCCCAACATAAGCATTCATCATAGTATTCTTTCCCATGAGAACAGTAGAGTCACCTCTCAAACTCATGAGAACAATAGAGTCACCTCTCAAATCCTTCCTAATACATGAAGATAGGGTCATGACTATATATTGAAACGGGTTATAAGGGAAAACCTTGTCTAAATTATATTTATTTTGTAAAAATATGTTACAAGAAAAACAGCTACGAGAAAGTTCTATATGTACTTTAATATATGTAATACTCAAAATCTTGTTCAAGTTCATGAATAAAAACTTGTCAAAGTTGTTTCATACAAAACATGTGTATTCCTATTTCTTTCATGGTATTATAACACCATTATGAAGTAGACGTCTTTTTCATTAAGTGTCGATATATAAAGGGCCTCCTTTATAAACCTCATGTTAATAATTCATGAGATCATAAAGCATTTTCGAAGAATAAAAATGATAAAATATTCTATAAGGCCTAAATAGATAAGAAAAAGGCAAGAATAGAACAATTTGAAGTACCATAAAAAATTCTTAACACAATTAAAAAAAAACTAAGTAAAACTTGTCAAGCAGAATGTTTTTACAAGTGCCCCATTATGGTAACTGGGGACTTTACCAAAATATCCCTTAAAATACCTAGGGATAAACCCACCAATCAATAAATAAAAAAATATCAAAGTCCAAAACATATTCAACTAGTCACTGAAAGGGTTGGAGCCTCTGAAGTTGCAATGTCAACCTCACTTGCTGACGCAGCCATAGTCACAGTAGCAATTTCTGAGGAAGCAGCAACAACTCAGCTTGAAAGTTAAGATCACCAAGGGAAGCAAGAGTCATGGGAGCTTCATCTTCCATAGACTGTATCATTGAAGTTTCGCCCTCGGGAACTGGAATTGCAACATTTCAACTTCAACAACAATAGGAGTGGCTCCTTCATTTAATGGTTCATCAGCCACGGGAACTTCATCTGGCAGAGAAGAAAAGTCAAATGGTTGTTGGGTCATTTCAATAGTTTTCAAAACCTTGGCCAATTCTGATTCTAATCAAAGTTTTCTTGACTGGCCTCAGTTAAAACATCACGACGAGAGTTTAGAAAGGCCCATCTCACCTCTATGTTAAAATTCTCCTCAAGAAGCTCATAATCCTTTTTCCCACGTAGCAAGATCATTCTTTAACACTTGATTTTCAGCCAAAGTGGAATTAAGGGTAGCTTCAGGGGAAGCACGAGAACTCTCCAAGGCACAAACTTTATTATAGGAGGTTTGCAAGTCAGCTTGAGCTTGAGACAAGTTTTGAACTAGCTCTCCCACGTACTCATATTTCTTGCTCAAGAGTACCTTAAGTTCTCTAATTTCTTCACTTGACTTTGATAATTGTTCTGAAAAGGAACATTGAAGACACTCCTTATCCTTTTCGTCTTTACTAAAAGAAGCCTTTGCCCCCGCTAATTCAGAAGTCAGAGTTTGCTTTTGTTGTTCCAGGTCACGGTTGCTCTCTTGCAATTCTTTTATATTTTTCTGAGCATTTTTAAACTGTTCCTTCCAATTGGTTGCCTCATGCTGGGCTTCTCTAGCTATCCTCTCAGCCTCGAGAATAGTCTGGTCAAACTCAGGAGCTTTCCTTTCTAAAAGGGAAATTCTCCCCATCAATTCCGTACCAATGAGGTTAGCCTAAAAAAACAACTCATGAAAGTGAGAATTTAAAAAAAAACTTATTAAAAAATAAAGGGAGAATACCTTCAATGTACAAGGAACTATGTCATTTATCAAAGTTAGACAACTGTGACTGTCCATTTTCTTTTTCTCAATATATCGAAGGGTTCAAACTAGATATCTGTCCTGCCACACTTCCTTAAGAGACTGTTATTAGTAGGAACCTCAAGTGTTACACTCCTCATAGTCATACTTCTGCTACTGGAACCCTCCTATGCATGTTGAATGGAGAAAAGGGGAACTGTAGAAGGAGGAATTGTAGAAGAGGTGAAAATAACAGGAGTCAAAGGAGTCGAGGCAGGTATGGGAGCAGAAATCGTCAAAGAGGCAGGAACATACAAATTGGGTAAGGAAGCACTTGAAACCAAATAAGGAACATAAGGAATAGGAATGGAGGATGAAAGAGGAATTTCATCTAAAATCAGACCTAATTCACCACTTTCGAAACCCTCAATAAAGAGGCGTTGAGTGGATTCAGGGGAGTCCCTTGAACGGTTTCTTCATCGGAAGTAATAGTAACATGTTCAGAGGCACGGGTAGGAGAGATTTCAGCTTCATCCTCAGAAACAACGTGTCTCCTGGTTCTAAGTCGAGCTGTCAAGGAGGTATCTTCATCCTTTTCATCGTTAGAATCCTCTTCAACAACTATCCTCTTTGACAACATGGCCTGTGCTCTCTCTAAAGAAAGATGAGTATCGAAAGAAGCTTGAAGGGCAATAGCTACTTCAGCCGACATCCCTCGAATAGCGAATCCGACAACAAGAAGGATGGAAAGTTGAAAGGGGGAAAGAATTTAGCACACGAGAATCAATAAGGTATGTATATCGTGAGTTTTCACTTTCCAACCATGTTTGGTGGAATTAGACTTCCAAGTTTGTGCCTCCATAGGAACAGCTTTCAAAATAGCATCTACGCAACGACGGAAATTAGGAACGAGTTCCACATCTCCCGTGGTTGCTACAAAAAAGCAAAGAGAAAAAAATGAAATTAGAAATGGAGTTGAAATAACGAAAGCAGATACGACAAGGAAGAAATATTTACGTGCAAGGTTCCATTTCTCAAGAAAAGGAATATTTGATTCACCCACCAAACTGATTGTGGGTACCACAACAAATCGGGTGTACCAGCCACAGTTGTTATTATCTTCAGGGTTTACCAAAACCCTCTTACTTCTTGTAGTTAGGGTAAAGACCATTATGGAATATCTTGGGATGATAAAGATTAATTAGATGAGGGAAAGTCTCAACATCAGCCTTGACCGACACATACCTCAAACAAGCTACTGCTCTCCATACGAGGGGGCTAATTTGAGCCAAACAAATTTTGAAAAAAATGACAGAAATCAAGTATGACTTGGTCAATAGCAGGAATAAATCCCAAAGTGAATGGATAAGTATAAGCAAAAGAAAAACCAACCCTATAAGACGGAATTCTTTGGTGCAGGTTAAAAATAACTATATAAAGGTCATCTCTCCAGGGACAATCCTTTCGAACGTTATGAATCAAGGGTTCAGTAATTAAAGAGGGATATTTGTCAGCTCTTTCTAATTTAATTACCTGGTCACGAAGGGATTATTTACCATGTTCGAAGGATAAGTCAGTTGGCACTATTTCATCAACCAAAGGTTCTTGAATAGATTCAAAAGATTATTTGCCTTTAGAAGAGGATTTATTAGAAAGGAAACCTCTAGAAGTCGTGACAGAACTAGAAGAATGAGTGATGGAACCAGAGGTACCACTACGAATGGATCCTATGCCAAGAAGCATACCACCTCTACCATTTCTGTGTCTTACAGGAGCATTAGGGAAACTATCAAGAATTGGGGCTTTCTTAGGGTTGGGATTTGAAGACAACATAGCAAGAAGATATGAACTGAAGAAAAAGTGTACACGAGTAAATAGTGAGAAATTTGATAAAAGCTTGTGAAGAAGAAGACAAAGGAAAAAGGGTTATGTTTATATACAAAATCAACCGTCAAGGATTAAGAAGTGTAATGATGAAAAGTCTATAATAAAGGAACCATCACTTCGTGAATAGTTGAGTTAAAGAAGACTTGGAGAAAAGGCTGCAAAATTGTAGAACTAATGAGAAGGTGATACATATACGGTGCATTAAATAGAAAAGACAATTGAAGCATCAACACTGTCATAACATTAATTATGGCAAAAATTACCTTTTTAATGAAGATCCACTTTCCAAATATTTAATTGATAAATAAACAGAAAGTGGGGGGACTATCTGTATTGGGAAAAAACTGAATTTATATTGAAGATGGCGTGGCATGACACATAGACTGGTCAAATGTTCAAAACATGATGATTAGTTAAGAGGAACGAGCGACAACAGATACGGAGAGAAGAAAGTGAAATAGGCACGAGGTACTATTCAAATGATACGAGTCTCGTATCTATTTAACTCATTTAAATTCAGGAGATCAGAAGAAATTGAAGATATGAATATGATGACATAAAGGGGCCCAAATTCAGTATTAAACGCCAAATACGTTAGCAAATCGGTATTAAATAGGAATGATTGTGTAAAGTTTCATTCAATATCATTTAATGCTCATAATTGCCTCACTAAGTCTAAGGCATTATACTTTTTCCTAGAATAATCAACTATAAATGGAGGAGGTCTCAGCATTTGTAAGGACACTGAATATCACTGATATTACACTAAAATAGAAACTTATTTATTGCTTTATTATTATTCTAAAAAATCTCTTATTCTTTTTGTCTCCTGATTACCAGTAACTCAATTTTTCTCTTAATTTCTAGCTTTAGCCGAAATTCTATTTTTGGTTAAACAAATGAGAGCTACAGACAGTGCAATAATTCTCTAAGAAGCCATTTATTTTTTTAGGAAATGTACTGGTAGCATTGGGCAAATGGTGCTCAAGATTGACGTGGAAAAGGCTTTTGACGGACTAGAATTATCCTTTATTAGAAGCTCGCTCCAACAACTAAATTTCCCACTAGACCTAATAACTCTTATCATGAACTGTATATCAACTACTTCAACCTCCATCATTGCTAATGAAAAACTTATCGTATTTTTTTAATCTTCTAGCAAGGCGACCCACTTTCACCTTTCCTATTCGTAATTTATATGAAATCTTAACAAGATGCATTGATCACGAAGTGGATATTCTGAATAAAAAACCCATTAAATTAAGCCATGATGGTCCCACCATATCCCACCTCCTTTTCGTTGATGATCTTATTATTCTCGGAAGTAGGCAACACTAGTGCAACCTCTATTATAGATACATTTAATTTCATATCTTATCAATCAAGTCAAAAATTTAACTTTACAAAATCAAAATAAGTTTTTTTCCTCAATTGTAAAACCCCAGGTCTAAACAAGCCTAGCTACCATCCTAAACATTAGGGTAACGAACAACGCATGTGTGATGATCCAAAATATCATCTTATATTTTAGAACTCGATTTCATAATTTGAGGCCTTCAAAATCTCCTATATTCCCCTTCGATTTGCATTCGCAGTCCCATCATGTTTCTGGAAAACTTATATATCGAAAGTTGAATTTTTGCCTTTAAAAGCTGATTTAGTTGACTTCGGTAAACGTTTTGATTAAACTTATTCGAAATCATATTTTGACAGACTCGGTGGGTCCTTATCGAAATATGGGACCAGGACGTATGCTCGGAAGGTCCCTACCTCGAGAAATGATTTTTTGATGAAAATTGAAAACTAAATATTAAATGGTTTGAAGAATTTGGTTAATGTTTAATTCTGTTTGTATTGGGCCCGTATTTTGGTTTTGGAGCCCAATATAGGTCCAAAATAATATTTTTACCTTATTTGTAAAATTTGGCGAGAAACAAAACTGATTTGACGTGATTCTGATGTCGAGTTGCGAAAATAGAAATTTTAAAGTGTTCTTAAGAATTTTATGTGAATTGGTGCTAAATTCGTAGTTCTAGGTGTTATTTTGGAAATTTAATCTCACGAGAAAGTCTGTATGATGATTCAATACTTGTGTCATGTTTGGTTTGGAGCCCCGAGGGCTCGGGTGAGTTTCGAATAGCCTACGGGATATTCTAGATATAAAATATCTAGTGTTTTTGGTCAACTGTCATATGGTATTTTTGTCTTCGCATTCCTGAAGTGACTCTCCCGAACGCGAAGAGATATCGTGAACGCGAACAGCAAGCTTGTCCGAGGAATATCTTCTTCTATCACGAACGCAAAGTGTATCTCATGAACGCAAATGTTAATAGAGTCGTATATTCACGATTGCGACATGCCCTTCACAAACGCGAAGAAGGCCTGCCCAGTGATTTCAAAAGACCCAAAATGGGACATCTTCAAAATTTCATATCTTTCACTAGAACTCTGCTAAGGCCGACTTTTTAAGGGGGTCAGCACCAACTCCTAGGTTTGTACGGTTTAACTCATTTCCTTCAATTTTCATGATCAACCATTAGATTCCTAGTCTTAAATATTATTCTTTCATAGTAGAGTTAGGGTTTTTTAAAGAATTGGGGGGGGGGGGGGTTTGCAAATTAAGAATTTAGACATCGATTTGGGGTTGGATTCCGGAACTAATTATATATTTGGCTCGGGGGTGAATGAGTGAATGGGTTTTAGTCCGATCCTTGAGTTTTGACCAAGCTATCGGGGGTCGAATTTAGACATTTTGGCAGAAATATTGGGAAACCTAAATTTATGTATTTAAATTGATTCCTCTAGCGGTATTTGATGTTATTAAGTTAATTATGGCTAGATACAAGTGGTTTGGAGGTGGAATCTAGATGAAAAGCGGTAATTGAGCAGTGAGTGGCCTGTGGATTGATGTATGTATTGTGTCTAACATTGACTCGAGGGATTTAAGATCTTTGATTTAATTGCTATGTCAAAATCCATGTGAGTGTCCTATAGGTGAGGTGACAAGTACCTATATATGCTCCGCCAATGTATATGTTTTACCTATTTTCTTCTCGTTCTTACTATATTGTCTTCCCTGCCTTAAATGTTACATGCTTTACTGGTATTTCAATTTTAATTGCTACTTATCAGATATTATTTTTCGTTGTTAAAATTATTAAATATCCCATAGTTATAGTGTCTCATATTATCGGCTTAAGCTAGTTTATCGGTGTTTTATGGTATATTTTGGATTGGTTTAGCTGAGTAGGATTATTTATGTGAAGTTTCATAATGTACAAGCCTTTTCGTTTGCTTTGGTTTGGGGTTTAAATATTGTGGAGCGTTTTGAGTTAAATTGTAAAATTTCTATTCTTATTATGTAATTGGGAATGATATGGTGGGATCGGGTTGCACGCCACAATAAGAGAAATAAGGGCGATATATTGAGGTGGAATAAGAGTGAACTGCTATTATATGGTGGGATCGTGTTGCACGTCGGAACAAGAGAAATAAGAGTGGATTGATATGGAGTAATAAGGGTGAATATTCATATTGACATTGATTATATGGCGGGATCGGGATGCACACCATATCAATTTGTGTGTTAATGTATAATTCCTCTATGTGTAAGTTATTCTGTAGTTTTGCAATTCACTTGAGGATTGGTTATAGCTGGATACTGACAAGACACCTAAGTTCTGTATCCATTCCTTGAAACATACTGCTTATTTTGTCATGTTCTTCTTTCTGCTTCTTATCATACACTGTTTGCAGATAATATTGTAACTCCCTCGCCGTAGCCTTGTCACTACCTCATTTAGGTTAGGCTCGGCACTTACCAGTACATGAGGTTGGTTGCACTGATAATGCATTCTGCACTTTCTATGTAGATTTTGGAGCAGGTAGTGGCTGACTGAGAGATTGGCTCTAGGTTACACAGTTTAGAGACTCAAGGTAGTCTTGTTGGCATTCGCAGGTCCTGTCATGCCCTTCGACATCTCTATATTACTGTTTTCTTTATTTCCAAAACAGTTGTAATTTCTTTCAGACCAATGTTTGTTGAAAATCATGCAGCGTTCGTGGATTGTGACACCGGATTCTGGTTAGCAATGGTAATAGTATTGGTAATAATATAAAGACAAAATAGTTATTACTTACTTGCGCATTTACTTCTACTTGTTTTATCTTGTTAATTTTTATTCATTTTTATTCAATGAAACGAAAAGGAAAATGGTTAATAAAACTATAATGTTGGCTTGCCTAGCGAGTGTGATGTTAGGCGCTATCACGATTCTGATGATGCGAATTCTGGGTTGTGGCAGTAGGGAAGTACGTGGGTTTCCCCATTACCAACTTACAACCTAAAAGTTCAAACTACCAATTCATATTAGATAGAATAAAGACTAGACTAAAAGGTTGGAAAACAAAACTTCTAATCTAGCAGAGAGACTCACACTTATCCAATCAACACTTTCCATCATTTTCACCCACTCAATGCAACTTAACCTTCTCCCTACAAAAACTAGAAACAATATTGCTGAAATCCAACACGATTTTCTATTCGGCTCTGCTAAAGACCCCAGTAAACTACACCATATAAATTGGGATACGATAACAATGCCTAAGCACGAAGGAGGGCTAGGTCATTAAAAAGCATAAGGGAAAAATATCGCTCTTATTTCTAGTAACTGATGAAGGTTCTATTCCTACCTCGACTCCCTCTGGGCTAAAGTGCTTAAGGTTAAATATCTTAGCAGTAGACAAAGAACTACTATGACCTCTAAAATTAATGACTCATATTTTTGGAAAACCACTACAAAGACATACATGTTGTTCTCCGAAGGATTGGCATGGAATGTTTCCAACGGTAGACACACAAACATTTGGGAAATAGACGGTCTTTGCAAAACACACACTAAAGGATTGTTTGGTAGGGTACATAAGAATAATGTTGAATATGGTGTATTAGTAATACAAATATATATACCTTTCTCCGACAACACAAATGATACCTTCTTCTAGAAAGAAACAGAGGATGGACAAAATTCACATACAATCTATTCATCAAACTTTCTGAAACAAATCCAAATATAGGAAACTTTGACCATAATTGGATATGAAAGCACAATGTCACAACATCTAAAAATATTTCTCTTTCTTTTATTTCACCAACGACTTCTCATTGCCACTGTATGGGTCATAATTCACTTCCACGACAATCAACAAGACTGATCTTTCCTTTCAACTAATGCAAGCGTAATAAGCGACGTGATCACTTCAGATTAAGGAAGCAATCTGTATCCGCCTAAAACGGCTATCGAGGTCACGACACATCTAACATGTCCGAAATAACCTCCTAACGTAGGTCCGATCCCCAAAAGGTCAACTCTTACAACAATGTCTATAAATACCAAAGGAGGAGCCAGAAAAAGGGGTTCCACTCTCTTCCCATGGGGACTCTAAAAAATACAGTGTAAAATACAGAGTGAGAACCCAAGACAAAAAACGAAATGAAGGTAGATCGAACGAAACATGATTGTAAAGATCCGAACCTCTTCATGGAGAGGCAGACTACTCTATTATCATGAATAAAGATCACAGATATTCTCTGTTACTCATACAAGTATTTCTATTTTTTTTCTCTTGTTGAATTTTGGATGTGCTATGACTTGCTATGATTGGCCTTTCATTTACATTGATTGTTTTGAATTCATAAATGCTCGTTAACATTTTGAGTCAAACAATTTGGCACCGTTTGTGGGGAATCCTAGCAAGATCACGTAGCCCTTCTTGAAATCAGTAACGAAAGGAAAACACCAAGGAAACGGAAAATAACCCAATCAGAGCAAGCCTGATTCATCTCGTCTGCACACAAGTACTCGGGCTACGAGCCCACGACTCAAATTACTAAACGAATGTTCAACGACAGTTGAACTGGAGCTCAGGACATGAGCCTTTGCCGAATTAATTCAATGTCACGACCCCAAATCTGGTAGTGATGGCGCCCAGCACATTGCTAAGCCAGCCTGACCAATCAATAACAATAACGGAGCTAGAAGCTCTCTTTAGCCCATTTAAGCATAACAAATCACGAAACAATAGCGATACATATAACGAAAACGGGGAAACCATGTCCCATAATACATCAACTCCCATAGACCAAGGGTCAAGAGTCATGAGCCTCTACTGAACATGAGTGTATAAAGGTTTACAAGACACTAAGTGCGGAAAGGAAAGTCAATACAAAATCAAAACAGTAAGAAGGAATATCGGGTCCTGCGGACTCTGCAGCTACCTCGAATATCCACAAGCGTCGCCTCGCACAGCTACTGGATCACTGCTGAGAGGTACCTGGATCTGCACACAAGGTGCAGGGAGTAAAATGAGTACTGCCATACTTAGTGGTAATAAACAAGGGTAAGACAGCGCAGATAAGAAATCCGCAATAAAGCACTATGTAAAGCTATAATCAGCTACCCTGTCATAGAATCAATCTTCACTGTACCTGTACCAACAAATACCAATAAATAGCATAACAGCTAGCATATGTAGCTAAATGCAATGCAATGCATGATATGACCGCTACGGCGCGTAGCCCGACTCCAATTTTGGGTACCCGTGCTCACTGTGGGGGTTCAGACTCGGAGGGGCTCCTACAGCCCAAGCACATCTCATAGAGATATTCCTGTGACGTGCAGTCCGATCCAACATATATCTCGCTGCGGCGCGCAGCCCGATCCGCTACTAGTCAGCTAATATGCAGATACAGCCTCGCAGGCTCAAAAGTAGTTTTTGAAAACTCTTTTATCATTTTTCAGTTGGAAAACAGTAATATCAAGTTCCAGAGATTGGAAAATAGCATAATAACAGAAATAGCTGCGGACTAGTAGTAAACTGGCATGTCTATATGATAAGACAATGATAACGATCCTCGCGGGATCCAATAACTGGCTCAAAGCCCACAAATATACTCAACCGTCCAAGAAGGAGGTTCAACGGCTCGAGAATAGCCAATATCACATTACAGTATGTAACCATCCGAGAAGGAGGTTCAACGGCTCGAGAATAGCCAATAACACAATATCAACAGGTCGGACTAAACTATAGTCTCCAATTCATAATCGACCCCGCACTCTCAAGAGTGTGCGTGTCTCGTCGCTATACAGCGTCACAAAGTGGTATACCGGGGTTTCGAACCCGCTGGTCATCACCCACATCTATTACTCACCTCAATACGGCACGACGACTACTCCGCAATGCCCTTGCCACGAGAATCAAGTTCCGCACGCGTAGAATCTGATCAAATACAGTAGAAACACAACAAATTAGGCCAATGGGACAACACCCAATCAATATAACCCAATTTACATCAAAATTCTCAAAGTTGTCAAATCCCGACTTTCGGTACGCTTCTCGAAAAATTACGAAAGTCACATATTCGGAATCCTCATCTCGATACGAGTCTAGGTATATAAAATTGACCAAAATCGGACTCCATTTGCCCACTCAAATCAATGTTTTTCTTTAATTTAGGCCTAGGGCTCAAACCCACCTTTAATCTCCCATTTACAGAAATTTAACCCATGATTTCATGTTAAAATGATGTAATTAAGCCACAAAACTTACCTCCAACGAATCCCCGATGAATTACCAGCAATTCCCGTGAGTTTCTCTCTCTAGAACTCAAAAATGGCGTTTTGGTTTAATGAACCCGAGACTGGTTCTGTTCTGGTTTTAATTTCACTGCCAGACAAATCCTTCTATGCGATCGCAATGACCCTATGCGATCGCATAGAGTTAAATTTTCCTGCCAATTTCCCCTTCTATGCGATCGCAATGCACTCCCGCGATCGCATAGCACAACCTTCCAAGCCTCATTTTTTTCTTCTCTGCGATCGCAACACTGACTATGCGATCGCAATGCACAGTCTGACAAACCTATGCGATCGCACCCTTGCTATGCGATCGCATAGCACATTTTTCTTACCCCTCCAATCTCACTATGCGATCGCACAAGTGACCCTGCGATCGCAGAGTGCCAGTTTTCCATACCTATGCGATCGCATCTCCTATTACGCGATCGCATAGAACAACTCGGGGCTCACTTCCATCCTTCTATGCGATCGCAATAACCCTATGCGATCGCATAGAGCATCCGTCTGCAACAAAACCAGCAGCCAACAGCAGTTCCAAAAATAGAAGAAATGGTCCGTTTGGACCCCCGAAATCAACCCGAGGCCCCCCGGGACCCCAACGAAAACCACCAACATACTCCAAAACACGATACGAACTTGTTCCAATCATAAAAACACCATCCTAAACATCAAAATCACCAATTACACACGGATTCAAGCCTAAATTTCTTAAAACTTTCCGAATTACACATTCGATCGAAAACCCGATCAAACGACGTCCGAATGACCTGAAATTTTGCAGGCACATCCAAAATCACCTAACGAAGCTACTGCAACTGTCGGAATTCCATTCCGACCCCCGGATCAAAATCTCACCTACCGTTCGGCTTTCGCCAAAATTCAACCTTAGCCAATTCAAGCCTAAAACTACACCGGGCCTCCGAATTCAATTCCGATCACTCCCTTAAGTCACAAATCACCTCCCGGAACTAACCGAATCATCAGAATTTGATTCCGAATCCTCTAACCAAATAGTCAACTCCGGGTTGACTTTCCTTATTCAAGTTTCCTTCAAAAAGGCTATATGCCTCATTTTCAATCCAATTCACTCCTAACTCACCCGATAGACTCTAACACTGATATAAAATCATAAGACATGTATTTACAACATAACGGGGTGGTAATTCCTGTGACGACGGGCCGGGTCGTCACATTCTCCCCCTCTTAAGCAAACGCTCGTCCTCGAGCGGGTCAAGAAACATACCCGAAGTCTCAAACAAGTGAGGATATCTGCTCCGCATCTCCCGCTCGATCTCCCAAGTGGCCTCCTCCACGGGTCGACCTCTCCACTGAACCTTAACTGATGCAATCTCCTTAGACCTCAATTTTCTCACCCGACGACCCAAAATAGCAATAGGCTCCACATCATAGGATAGATCACCATCAAGCTGAATGGTGCTGAAATCTAATACATGAGACGGATCTCCAATGTACTTCCGGAGCATAGACACATGGAATACCGGATGAACGCTGGATAAGCTGGGCGGCAAGGCCAACTCATATGCCACCTCTCCAACTCTCCTAAGTATCTCAAAAGGACCAATGTACCCGGGACTCAACTTTCCTTTCTTCCCAAACCTCATGACACCCTTCATAGGTGAAATCTTCAACAATACTCTGTCACCAACCATGAAAGACAACTCTCGAACTCTACGGTCCGCATAACTCTTCTGACGAGACTGTGCTGTACGAAGCCTCTCCTGGATCAACTTTGCTCTATCCAGAGCATCCTGGACTAACACAGTCCCTATCAATCTAACCTCACCAGGCTCAAACCATCCCACGGGGGATCTACACCGCCTGCCATACAATGCCTCATACGGGGCCATCTGAATACTCGACTGATAACTGTTGTTGTAGGCAAACTTCGCAAGTGGTAGGAACTCATCCCACGAACCACCAAAATCAATCACACAAGCTCGCAACATATCCTCCAAGATCTGAATAGTGCGCTCAGACTGTCCGTCTGTCTGGGGGTGAAATGATGTACTCAACTCAACCCGCGTACCCATCTCTCGCTGAAATGCTCTCCAAAACTGAGAAGTGAACTGAGTACCCCTATCGGATATGATAGACACTGGGACTCCATGCAACCGAACAATCTCTCGAATAAAGATCGATGCCAACCGCTCCGATGAGTAGGTAGTACTAACTGGAACGAAGTGAGCTGACTTGGTCAGTCTATCCACAATCACCCATACAGAATCAAACTTCCTCGCCGTCCGAGGGAGTCCAGTAACAAAGTCCATAGTGATCCTCTCCCATTTCCACTCGGGAATATCAATGCGCTGAAATACACCACCGGGCCTCTGATGCTCGTACTTAACCTGCTGACAGTTGAGGCACCGTGCTACATGTCCGACAATGTCCATTTTCATCTTTCTCCACCAATAGTGTTGTTTCAAATCTTGATACATCTTCGCGGCTCCTGGATGGATAGAATACCGCGAGCTATGGGCCTCTTCCAGAATCAACTCACGAAGGCCATCAACATTGGGCACGCATATCCGGCCCTGCATCCTCAATACGCCGTCACTATCAATGGTGACATCTCTAGCATCATCATGCTGAACTCTGTCCCTCAGGACAGCCAAATGTGGATCATCATACTGGCGCTCACGAATACGATCATATAGAGACGACCGAGATACAACACAAGCCAATACCCTGCTGGGCTCCGAAATATCTAACCTCACTAGCCGATTGGCTAGCACCTGAACATCATAAGCAAATGGCCTCTCCTCAGCTGGAATATATGCCAAGCTCCCCATACTGACCGCCTTCCGGCTCAAAGCATCGGCCACCACATTGGCCTTCCCGGATGATATAATATAGTAATGTCATAATCCTTCAGCAACTCTAGCCATCTCCGCTGTCTCAAATTAAGGTCTTTCTGTTTGAACAAGTGCTGGAGACTACGATGGTCGTATACACCTCACAAGACACACCGTACAAATAGTGCCTCCAAATCTTCAATGCATGAACAATGGCGGCTAGCTCCAAATCATGAACAGGATAGTTCTTCTCATGTGGCTTCAACTGCCGAGAAGCATAAGCAATTACCTTACCTTCCCGCATCAACACACAACCTATCCCCACTCTCGAGGCATCACAATAAACGGTATATGAACCTGAAGTTGATGGCAATACTAACACTGGAGCTGTGGTCAAAGCTGTCTTGAGCTTCTGAAAGCTCTCCTCGCACTCATCCGACCACACGAATGGTGCACCCTTCTGGGTCAATTTAGTCAATGAAGAAGCAATGGATGAAAATCCCTGAACAAACCGGCGATAATACCCCGCCAAGCCAAGAAAACTCCCGATCTCTGTAGCTGAGGACGGTCTAGGCCAACTCTGCACCGCCTCTATCTTTTTCTGATCAACCTGAATACCATCACGAGACACCACATGTCCCAGAAATGCTACGGACTCGAGCCAAAACTCGCACTTGGAGAATTTAGCATATAGCTTCTCCTTTCTCAATCTCTGCAACACAATACTCAAATGCTGAGCATGCTCCTCCTGACTACGGGAGTATACTAGAATGTCATCAATGAACACAATCACAAATGAATCCAAATAAGGCCTGAACACACTGTTCATCAGATGCATAAATGTTGCTGGGGCGTTGGTCAGCCCAAAAGACATCACAAGAAACTCATAGTGACCATATCGGGTCCTGAATGCAGTCTTCATAATATCCGAGTCCCCGATCTTCAGCTGATGATAGCCCGAACGAAGATCGATCTTAGAAAACACCCTCGCACCCTGTAACTGATCAAACAAATCATCTATGCGCGGTAGAGGGTACTTGTTCTTCACTGTTACTTTGTTCAATTGTCTATAATCAATACACATCCGCATGGAACCATCTTTCTTTTTAACAAACAACACCGGTGCACCCCACGGAGACACACTAGGGCGGATGAAACCCTTATCCAGAAGCTCTTGAAGCTGCTCTTTCAGTTCTTTCAACTCAGCCGGTGCCATCCGATAAGGAGGAACGGATATGGGCTGAGTGCCTGGCACCAAGTCAATGCCAAAATCAATATCCCTGTCCGGCGGCATGCCCGGCAGGTCTGAGGGAAACACATCTGGGAAGTCCCTCACAACAGGTACAGAATCAATGTTAGGAGACTCAGCTCCCACATCTCTCGCAAAAGCTAAGTACGATAAACACCCTTTTTTCAACCATCTTCTGAGCCTTTAAGAACGAAATAACACGGCTAGGGACGAAATCGGTCGAACCCCGCCACTCAATCTGAGAAATACCAGGAATGGCCAACGTAACTGTCTTAGCATGACAATCCAATATAGCATGGTACGGAGACAACCAGTCCATACCCAATATAACATCAAAGTCCACCATACCCAACAATAACAAATCTGCCTGGGTCTCCAGACCCCCAATAGATATAACACAGGATCTATAGACATGATCCACAACAATCGTATCACCTACGGGGGTGGATACATGAACAGGTAAATCAAGACTACCACGAGTCGCACCCAAATGATGTGCAAAATAAGAGGACACGTATGAATATGTGGACCCTGGATCAAATAGAACAGAGGCATCTCTATGACAGACAGAAATGATACCTGTGATCATTGCATCGGAGGCAACTGCATCACGCCTGTCAGGAAGTGCATAGAATCGCGCCTGGCCTCCACCAGATCTCTCCTCGCCCTCGGGGCGACCACGAGAAGACTGACCTCCACCTCTACTAGACTGAGATGGTGCTGAAGAGGAGGGCTGATCCCTCTGCTGAGTCCTGCCCCTACGTAGTCGAGGGCACTGTCTCCTCACGTGGCCAAACTCACCACACTCACAACATGCACCGGGTGCTGGAGAAGTAGGTGTTTCACTCTGGGCCGGGAGGCACCAAGCCGATGACCGACCCCGCCGAAACCCCCGTCGACCACGACCATGCGAACCTCCGCTCCGCTCCGGGCGGCCCGAATGAGAAGGTCCAGATGAGCGACCTCGCTGCTCGCCGGGAATGCCCTCAGACGGAGCACCGACCGAAACTGCCGTAACCACGAGGCCTCTCGGTCTCCCGCTCCTCTCTCTCTGGCGACGATCCGCCTCAACGGAGCGTGCCATATCGGCTAACTC
This sequence comes from Nicotiana noctiflora, assembly GCA_032618575.1. Taxonomy (NCBI): domain Eukaryota; kingdom Viridiplantae; phylum Streptophyta; class Magnoliopsida; order Solanales; family Solanaceae; genus Nicotiana; species Nicotiana noctiflora. Next base: position 97,433 of record JASVEL010007995.1, read on the forward strand.
GCTCAAACGATGATGACGAACTCGCTCGCCGGTCATAAGAATACGGATAGAGTAGTCGAGGCCATCAATGAACCTCCCGATCCTCTCCCTATCGGCGGGGATCATCCATGTGGCATGCCTAGCCAACCGAGTGAATCTAAGCTCATACTGGGTCACAGACATGTCGCCCTGAATCAACCACTCGAACCGGCGACGTAGCTCCTCGCGACGAGACCGAGGTACATATTTCTCTAGAAAGAGAGTAGAGAACTGCTGCCATGTGAGAGGTGCTGCTCCTGCAGGCCTACGCCTCTCAAACTCTTCCCACCAATCAAATGCGGGACCAGTGAACCGAAAGGTAGTAAATGAAACTCCGCTGGACTCAAGAATACCAGCTGTACGCAGCATCTTTTGACACTTGTCCAAGAAACCCTGGGCATTCTCGCCCTCAGCACCACTGAAATGGGGTGGCTGAAGTCTACCAAATCTCTCAAGACGACGCTGCTCGTCGTCGGGCATAGCCTGAATCATATGCTCTGGAGCTGGAGCTGGTGCTGCTGGAGGAATAACCGGTGTAACCACCTGAGCGGGGACCGCCTCTGGCGTCTGAAGTCCCTGAACAACCGGGTCAGGTGTGCGAGCTGCAGGGGTCTGCTGACCACCCCCTGACTGAGATGTCGCTACAGTAGCGGTAGCTGAAACTACCTGAGCCAAACCGGAACACACTGATAATATCTGAGCAAGAGTCTCCTGAAGACCAGGAATAGCAATAGATATAGTCTGGCCCTGAACTGGGACTGCTGGAGTATCAACCACTGGGGGCTGCTCCTGAACTGGTACAACATGAGGGTCAGCTGGCACTGCCTCGTCCGCCCTACCTCTACCTCTAGCACGACCCCGCCCACGGCCTCTAACAGGTGGCAATGGAGGTCGTCCACCTCGTCCTGATGCTCGCGTTCTCGCCATCTGCGAGAGAATAGAATATAGAAGTTCAGTTCTCAGACCAACAAGATCGCACGATAGAGTTCAAGAAATGTGAAGTATTTCCTAAAGGTTCGCATCCTCTCGAGGATAAGTACAAGCGTCCCCGTACCGATCCACAAGACTCCTACTAACCGGCTCAAGACTCATGAGGCCTGGTAAACCTAGGCTCTGATACCAACTTTTCACGACCCCAAACCCAGTCGTGATGGCGCCCAACACACTGCTAGGCCAGCCCAACCAATCAACAGCAATTACGGAGCTATGAGCTCACTTTATCCAATTTATGCATATTAATTCACGAAGCAAAAGCGATACATATAACGAAAACGGGGAACCAAGTCCCATAATACATCAACTCCCATAGACCGAAGGGTCAAGAGTCATGAGCCTCTACTGAACATGAGTGTATAAAGGTTTACAAGACACTAAGTGCGGAAAGGAAAGTCAATACAAAATCAAAACAGTAAGAAGGAATATCGGGTCCTGCGGACTCTGCAGCTACCTCGAATATCCACAAGCGTCGCCTCGCACAGCTACTGGATCACTGCTGAGAGGTACCTGGATCTGCACACAAGGTGCAGGGAGTAAAATGAGTACTGCCAGACTCAGTGGTAATAAACAAGGGTAAGACAGCGTAGATAAGAAATCCGCAATAAATCACTATGTAAAGCTATAATCAGCTACCCTGTCACAGAATCAATATTCATTGTACCTGTACCAACAAATACCAATAAATAGCATAACAGCTAGCATATGTAGCTAAATGCAATGCAATGCATGATATGACCGCTACGGCGCGTAGCCCGACTCCAATTTTGGGTACCCGTGCTCACTGTGGGGGTTCAGACTCCGGAGGGGCTCCTACAGCCCAAGCACATCTCATCGAGATACACTGCGGCGTGCAGTCCGATCCAACATATATATATCGCTACGGCGCGCAGCCCGATCCACTACTAGTCAGCTAATATGAGATACGCCTCGCAGGCTCAAAAGTAGTTTTTGAAAACTCTTTTATCATTTTTCAGTTGGAAAACAGTAATATCAAGTTCCAGAGGTTGGAATTAGCATAATAACAGAAATAGCTGCGGACTAGTAGTAAACTAGCATGTCTATATGATAAGACAATGATAACGATCCTCGCGGGATCCAATAACTGGCTCAAAGCCCACAAATATACTCAACCGTCCAAGAAGGAGGTTCAACGGCTCGACAATAGCCAATATCACATTACAGTATGTAACCATCCGAGAAGGAGGTTCAACGGCTCGAGAATAGCCAATAACACAGTATCAACAGGTTGGACTAATATATAGTCTCCAATTCATGATCGACCCCGCACTCTCGAGAGTGTGCGTGTCTCGCCGCTATACAGCGTCACAAAGTGGTATACCGGGGTTTCGAACCCGCTGGTCATCACCCACATCTATTACTCACCTCAATACGGCGCGACGACTACTCCGCAATGCCCTTGCCACGAGAATCAAGCTCCGCACGCGTAGAATCCGATCAAATACAGTAGAAACACAACAAATTAGGCCAATGGGACAACACCCAATCAATATAACCCAATTTACATCAAAATTCTCAAAGTTGTCAAATCCCGACTTTCGGTACGCTTCTCGAAAAATTACGAAAGTCATATATTCGGAATCCTCATCTCGATACGAGTCTAGGCATATAAAATTGACCAAAATCGGACTCCATATGCCCACTCAAATCAATGTTTTTCTTTAATTTAGGCCTAGGGCTCAAACCCACCTTTAATCTCCCATTTACAGAAATTTAACCCATGATTTCATGTTAAAATGATGTAATTAAGCCACAAAACTTACCTCCAACGAATCCCCGATGAATTACCAAGCAATTCCCGTGAGTTTCTCTCTCTAGAACTCAAAAATGGCGTTTTGGTTTAATGAACCCGAGACTGGTTCTGTTCTGGTTTTAATTTCACTGCCAGACAAATCCTTCTATGCGATCGCAATGACCCTATGCGATCGCATAGAGTTAAATTTTCCTGCCAATTTCCCCTTCTATGCGATCGCATTGCACTCCCGCGATCGCATAGCACAACCTTCCAGGCCTCATTTTTTTCTTCTCTGCGATCGCAACACTGACTATGCGATCGCAATGCACAGTCTGACAAACCTATGCGATCGCACCCTTGCTATGCGATCGCATAGCACATTTTTCTTACCCCTCCAATCTCACTATGCGATCGCACAAGTGACCCTGCGATCGCAGAGTGCCAGTTTCCATACCTATGCGATCGCATCCCCTCTTACGCGATCGCATAGAACAACTCTGGGGCTCACTTCCATCCTTCTATGCGATCGCATCTACTCTATGCGATCGCATAGAGCATCCGCCTGCAACAAAACCAGCAGCCAACAGCAGTTCAAAAATACAAGAAATGGTCCGTTTGGACCCCCGAAATTAACCCGAGGCCCCCGGGACCCCAACGAAAACCACCAACATACTCCAAAACACGATACGAACTTGTTCCAATCATAAAAACACCATCCTAAACATCAAAATCACCAATTACACACGGATTCAAGCCTAAATTTCTTAAAACTTTCCGAATTACACATTCGATCGAAAACCCGATCAAACGACGTCCGAATGACCTGAAATTTTGCAGGCACATCCAAAATCACCTAACGAAGCTACTGCAACTGTCGGAATTCCATTCCGACCCCGGATCAAAATCTCACCTACCGTTCGGATTTCGCCAAAATTCAACCTTAGCCAATTCAAGCCTAAAACTACACCGGGCCTCCGAATTCAATTCCGATCACTCCCTTAAGTCACAAATCACCTCCCGGAACTAACCGAATCATCAGAATTTGATTCCGAATCCTCTAACCAAATAGTCAACTCCGGGTTGACTTTCCTTATTCAAGTTTCCTTCAAAAAGGCTATATGCCTCATTTTCAATCCAATTCACTCCTAACTCACCCGATAGACTCTAACACTGATATAAAATCATAAAACATACAATTTTCAACATAACGGGGTGGAAATTCTCGTGACGACGGGCCGGGTCATCACATTCAACCATAGTTGATCAGTACTCGGGCTACGAGCCCTTGACTCAAATTACTCAACGAATGTTCAACGACAGTTGAACTGGGACTCAGGCCATGAGCCTTCGCCAAATTATTTCAACCATAGTTGAATCAGTACTCGGGCTACGAGCCCTCAACTCAAATTTCTCAATGAATGTTCAACGATGGTTGAACTAGGACTCAGGCCATGAGCCTTTGCCGAATTAATTCAACCATAGTTGATGCGGTACTCGGGCTTTCAGCCCTCAACTCAAATTACTCAATGAATGTTCAATGACTGTTGAATTGGGACTCAGGCCATGAGCCTTCGCCGAATTAATTCAACCATAGTTGAATTAGTACTCGGGCTACGAGCCCTCGACTAAAATTACTCAAAGAATGTTCAACGACAGTTGAACTTGGACTCAGGCCATGAGCCTTCGCCGAATTAATTCAACCATAGTTGAATCAGTACTCGGGCTACGAGCCCTCCACTCAAATTACTCAACGAATGTTCAATGACTGTTGAACTGGGACTCAGGCCATGAGCCTTCACCAAATTAATTCAACTATAGTTGAATCTGTACTCGGGCTACGAGCCCTCGACTAAAATTACTAACTGAATGTTCAACGACAAGTTGAACTGGGACTTAGGCCATGAGCCTTCGCCGAATTAATTCAACCATAGTTGAATCGGTACTCGAGCTACGAGCTCAACCACAGATGAATCGGTACTCGGGCTACGAGCCATCGACCCAAACTCAGGCCATGAGCCTTCGCCAAATTAATTAAACCATAGTTGAATCAGTACTCGGGCTACGAGCCCTCAACTCAAATTACACAACGAATGTTCAACGACAGTTGAATTAATTCAACCATAGTTGAATCAGTACTCGGGCTATGAATTAATTCAACCATAGTTGAATCAGTACTCGGGCTATGAGCCCTCAACTCAAATTACTCAACGAATGTTCAACGATGGTTGAACTAGGACTCAGGCCATGAGCCTTCGCCGAATTAATTCAACCATAGTTGAATCACTACTCGGGCTACGAGCCCTCAACTCAAATTACTTAACGAATGTTCAACGACAGTTGAACAAGGACTTAGGCCATGAGCCTTTGCCGAATTAATTCAACCATAGTTGAATCAGTACTCGGGCTACGAGCCCTCGACTCAAATTACTCAATGAATGTTCAAGGACAGTTGAACTCGGACTCAGTCCATGAGCCTTCGCCGAATCAATTCAACCATAGTTGAATCAGTACTCGGGCTACGAGCCCTCAACTCAAATTACTCAACGAATGTTCAACGACTATTGAACTGGGACTCAGGCCATGAGCATTCGCCAAATTAACTCAACCATAGTTGAATCAGTACTCGGGCTATGAGCCCTTGACTCAAATTAATCAACAAATTCTCAGCGATAGTTGAACCGGGGGGAAGCACAAATGAAACAAGCAGTAATCGAGCAACGCGAAAAGGGAAGCTCCCTCTAGATTGAAAGGGACAATCACGGGCCACGCCCATCCACACTAAATCAAACACTATCCAATAAAAAAAATAAAACAAAACAACAAAAAAGGGAACAACAATATACGGCCACAACCATTAGAAAAAAAAGAGATCACTCTTTATCACTCGGGACAATCCGCACCGTCGCCCGCGCCAATCGCATCGTTTCCTGCTCTCGCCACCTCGCCACCTGTTCCTCCTTCGCCACCACCCGTAATTCCCATACCATTGCTAGATCCCGCTAGACTCCCACCAGCACCATCATCAATACCGGGCGTCAGGCCATCAAAACCGCATTCCACACGAGCCGCTTGCACCCTCTGGCGCGCTCCTTCAGAAACCGCTTTGAAAATGATGCTGGCTTCGAACAGGTGCTTGTATACGTCCTGTTGGACTTTGGCATAAACCCAAACCACACGGGAGCCACCCATAAAGGAGGATTGCTCTTGTATGCGCTTGTTCTCTTTCTCCAGAAGCGCAACTTGCCCCACCGCATCCTGAGCGCCCGGCTCTAGAACCCTAATCTGCTCCTCAAGGTTGCTCTCCCTGAAGGCGGCAACAGCCCTCACCAACGACAACTGGGAATTGTTAGCATGGATAACCCCCTGCAATTCGTCCACCCGGGCTGAGGCTTCGGCCAATCTTCGCTTCAAAGCGGCCACTTCTCCTTCCAGCACAACAACCTTCCCACCCTATTCCGAGGTAACCTCTGTCACCTTGGTCAAGCATAAGAGATCACACTCTAACGAAGCCCTCTGCATAGCCTCAAGTTCGTCATCTATGTGACACAACTGATCCTCTAAGGCCCTTATGTGACCAAGCGCCTGGTTCGCCTGTAACTCCCTCCTTGCCAACTCTTCAACTAACGCTCGATTACGGGGATCAGTCCTTATACGTTCGTTAAGCTCCCTACACTTGTTATGGTAATGACGACACATGTCAAGTACGCGTAAAATCACCATGGACCGAACATTGGCCCTGCGAAGGCTCTCCACCTGCAACAAAAATGCATGCAAAATGAAAAATGAGAGGTCGGGCAGGGGTACGAAAGCTTGTAAGAACAAGGAAATAAATAGCAAAAAAACAAGCGGTCACCCCGGAATACGTACCCTCATCCCTATCACTGCTACATTGTTCATCAAACCGACATCTGGCACCCCCTCAACAACTCGTTCTCAACTACGGAACACAACTGACCAAGCTGTGACACTTAAGCAGAGTCCAGCAATAACAAATTCTCGTTCGCAGGAATTTCAATAGTGCGAGGCCTCCCGTCCGGATGGACCACCACATTGCTTATCCCATCATGAAACATGCGGACATTCTCAGAGTCCAAGTCAGAGTCAGACGTGGAACCCTCTCCCACCGCTGCCACTTCCGTCGAAGGAGTACTCGAACCGCCAATGTCCACGACCACCCGAGAAGGTTCGACCAATTCGACCATATGAGTGGAAGACTGAGCAGTAGGGGCGACACTTCCCTCTTGATCCTCTCGAGCCTGAGCCTCCTCTCCTTCTATCCCATCGTCTGGAGCATGCGCCGTGTCCGCATCCTCCCTCGCCCCAGAAGGAGGGGAATCCACATTTATCGCAACAGGGGGAACGGGTCGAGCCACTGTTGACGGAGCCGGCGGAGAAATAATCTTGCGCCTGACCAAAGGTCTCTCTTCCTCATCACAAGAAGACGAGCCGTCTCATAGGCGAACGGTCCCCGATGGACCTCCACCACAAATTAAGGGACGTGAAGGAGACAGCGCCGCGGAAGACTCGACCGATTCGGCCCTGAGAACCTGGCTTGGTACTGGTGCAGCAAAAAACCTGGCAATCGCATCAGGCCGTTGAAACGCCAATTGAGGGGCTCTGCCTCGGTACACCCTTCTTGCAGACAAAGGACTGGGTCAGTCCCAGGTTGTATTGTAAATCAAAACAAATTACACACGGAGAGTGCAAACCACTTACCTATAGCTGGCCCCCGGCCTTATTTCCCCCAAAAAGACGGCCACGAGCGAACCCTCTCGGTGTGCGGAACAATGGCTTCGAGCCACCCACGCAAACCAGTGAATAAAAATGGAGGCGACCTGTGAGCTACAGAAACGATAACGAAAATGGTGATTATCTGAAAATAAGAAGAGGAAGAGAGTCAATCCTACTACTTAAAAAGTGCAACTTACGTCTGTAATTCTAGGTCTCTGGGAATCCTGGAGAGGGCGCCACCAAATGCTCGGTCCGAATATAGAAACAATGCTCAAATGGGCGAGGTTCGTCCTCGTCGTCTAGAGCAACTGTCAACCCCTTCGAACCACGTGGACTAATCCGGAGCATACTTTCCCGCACTCGCTGGGGGGCGTATAGAGCAAGCACATGTATCAGCGTGACAGTCCTTCTAGCTAACTCCACAAATTTTAGAAATATCGCCAGAAGTTTGTATAGAGACGGGGTGAGTTGCCCCAGGCACACATTGTAGTATCGACAAAAATTATACCAAATTGGGGAGTGGGACTCTGAATCCCAGCCTGAAAGGGTATGAGTAAAAGACACAGTACCCGGTATGGTCGGTATGGACCCTCTCCTCTGGCTGGGCGAGCATGATGTCAACATGAGAAGGAACGAGCCCTTGCTCCGTAATTGGGTCATACCCACTTCCCCCATGAATGGGTCTTCATCCACTGGGTCATCCCCACCGTCAATGGTGAAATCCACCGCCAGGCTCCCTGCTGCGGGAAGAATTTCATCTACCAGTGGGGCCCTCTCAACTTTATTTTGCTCGTCATCCCCAAGTATTGGAGACAAGCCTTCAATCACCGGAAGACTAACCGGTGCTACCGTCGGGAGAACTTTGCGGGAGGAAGAACCAGCCATTGAACAAGTTGCTTAAAGATTAAAAGAAGGGTGTTGGATTCAACTAAGAACGGGTAAGAACTTTTCGCAGATAATAAAGAATCCTAAAAAGTTCACAAGAAATAAGAGTTGCAAATGAACCAGAGAATGTCAAGAAACAAGTACCCCAAACTGTCTTATAGGCAACAAAATCAATTCTCGGGAAACCGACAGGCGCCATTAAATGCATAATCCAACCGTCAAAAATGGTTCGATTCTACCGAAATGGGTGCCACCACGATTAAGGTCATAAAGCATTTGTTCAGTCACGATCGATGCCTCGATCATTACAAAAAAATGGATGACTTACCACCTAGGGCGATTAGATCTTACATACTCAAAGTCCGTATGGACAGAGCGCACCCCAACTAACGATTGTAGCGTATCGACTGTTTCCCTTTGCTATCAATACTCGTATACGAGATTGGACCTTTATTATGCAAGAGGAAGAGGGGAAGGGACGCCATGACCTCGTCACGAGCAGTCGCCATTGCCCTTTTCGCACGAAAAGGGTTTACTCCTCAACCATTGAAATCTGCTCATCAGGTTTGACCTCGAGGCTACCATGATAAGCAGAGGGACTAACTGTATGGGTCATAATTCGATTCCACGACAATCAACAAGACCGATCATTCCTTTCGACTAACGCAAGCGTAATAAGCACCGTGATCACTTTGGATTAAAGGAGCAATCTGTATCCGCCTAAAATGGCGATCAAGGTCACGACTCATCTGACATGTCCGAAATAACCTCCTAATGTCAACTCTTACAACAATGTCTATAAATACCAGAGGAGGAGCTATAAAAGGGGGTTCCACTCTCTCCCCATGGGGACTCTAAAAAATAAAGAGTAAAACACAGAGTGAGAACCCAAGACAAAAAACGGAATGAAGGTAGATCGAACAAAACATGATTGTAAAGATATGAACCTCTTCATGGAGAGGCAGACTACTCTATTATCATGAATAAAGATCACCGATATTCTCTGTTACTAATACAAGTATTTCTATTATTTTTTCCCTTGTTAAATTTTGGATGTGTTACAACTTGGTATGATTGGCCCTTCATTTACATTGATTTTTTTGAATTCATAAATGCTCGTTAACATTTTGAGTCAAACAGCCACAATACTCTATCAAAAGAAAATAATAGCCTCTTGTAACAGCCCACATTGTGGCATTGAGGAAAGCATAAACCATATGTTCTTCCAATGCCCAATGAACATTACCATATGGGGAGTCCTGAACATTAACACACCGGCCTCTAATCCGTTTGACTGGATATAATAAAATAGTGTACCTCTCCAACAAGCACTAGCCTACCCAATAACTCACAAATTCCCCTATCAATTCTAACATTTATAATCATTTGGCATACATCGCTCTATAATAACCATAACAACATCAACAATTGTTCTACGCTCATTTGACAGTGAAAGAACAATTACTTACGCAATGGAATACCATTACCCAACAAACAAAAGGAATCTACAAAAAAAAGGTATCCAACATGGCAGTAAAGTGAAATTCCCCCCCCCCCCCACATCTATAAACTAAATATATATGGTGCACATAAAAAATACTTCAACATCGGAGGACCAGAAGAAATCATCAGAGATTCAAATGAAAACTGGATTGATGGATTCTCTATCCATATAGTGGCATCATCACCAATGCAAGAAGAAATAATTGCATTACTCAAATGTTTAGAACTCGCTTCCACAAAACAATCCCGTGGTAGTGGAGACGGACTGCAAAGTATTTTAATCTCCTTATTGAACAACATAAGTGATAACAAAGCTTAGTTAATTTTCTATATGACTGCAGGAACCAACTTAACGTAATGGTCCAATCGACCACTAGGCACATCTATGGTAGACGGTGTCGGTCTCCAGTTGGATGGTTTGAGCTGGGAGACTCGGTTGTTGGCTACGGATCTGGTTCAGGATGCCTTGGACAAGGTCGGGATTTTAGGATAGGCTTCGTACACCTCAGTCCAGGCAAAAGAGCTATGTCGCCCGCAAGGTTCGTGATTTGGCGTTTATGGTCGGTGAGAAGGTATTGCTTCGAGTGTCACCTATGAAGGGCGTGATGAGATTTGGGAGGAAGGGCATGCTTAGCCCTGTGTTTTTTGCCCGTTTGAGATTCTTGATCGAGTGGGAGAGGTGGCTTATAGACTTGCATTGCCGCAGAGCTTATCAGCCGTGCATCCAGTGTTTCATGTGTCCATGCTTTGGAAGTATCACGACGATCCATCCCACGTGTTAGATTTCAGCACTGTCCAGTTGGACAAGGACTTGTCTTATGAGGAGGAGTCAGTAGCTATTCTAGATCGGCAGATTAGTTAGTTGAAATCAAAGAGTTTTCCTTCTGTTCGTATTCAGTGGAGAGGTCAGCCTGCCAAGGCATTGACCTGGGAGTCTAAGTCCGATATGCGGAGCCGTTATCCCCATCTGTCCCTGACTCAGGTACTTCCTTCTTCAGTCCGTTCAAGGATGAACGATTGTTATAAAGGTGGAGAATGTGATGAACCAAAAGGTCATCACTTGTTTTTAAAATAAATTCTAAGTTTCGAGGCCTTTGAAACCTCTTTTAGCATCACCTCGATTTGCGTGTGCAGTTCAGGCCCGTAGCCGAAAAAACCTATATGTGCCAATCTGTGAAAAATGATAAATTTTGACTACAAAATGAGTTAATTTGACTTCGGTCAGTATTTTGGGTAAACAGACCCGGAACCCTGATTTGACGGTCCTAGAGGGTCCGTAGGAAAATATGGGACTTGGGTATATGCCCGGAATCGTATTCTGAGGTCCCAAGCGCGAGAAATGAATTTTTGAAAGAAATTGTTTTCTGAAAAATATAAAGGATTTTGAAAGTGAAATGTTATGTCGAACCGGTGGTATCAGGCCTGTATTATGGTTCTGGAGCCCGGCAGGTTCAATATGATTTATATATGTTGTTGGTAAATTTTGTAAGAAATGGAATACGTTTGACGTGATTCGAACCTTAAATGCAAAATTTGATATTTATGAAGTTTTGACAAATTTTATTGATCTTGAGGTTTAATTCGATGTTCATGATGTTATTTTGGTAATTTGATTACATGAATAAGTCTGTAAGATATTTTTGAGGTTATTTGTATATATGGTCTGGAGCCCCGAGGGCTCGGGTGCGTTTTGGTTAGGCCACAGAGTGCATTTCGGACTTAGAACATTGCAACCTGAGTCGCAAATGCGAAGTATTGGTGAACAGCCTCTCGCAAAAGCGATGATGGCTGGAAGGCTAATTATCGCAAATGCGATACATGTTTTGCAAATGCGAAAGTCCCAAAATCCTGAAGGATTCGCAAATGCGAGCCCTATTTCGCAATTCCCATAATAGCAGAGGTCGGGGTTTATAATTCCGAGCCCTGTTCGTAATTCCCACATCTGAGACCTGCAACTTTTATTCTTGGCCGAATTTTAAACCCATTTTCATATCCTCTCAAAACATAAATATACTTAGGCGACTTTTCAAAGGTTTCTTCTTCTCCAAATAAATTGTAAGTCATTTTTAACTAAGTTTCTTCAATCCGTAACATCTTTTAACATGACTTCAACTTCAAATCAATGATTTTCATGGGGGAAATTGAGTGTTTTGCGTAGAACCTACGTTTTTCAAAAAACAATTGGGGATATGGACCTCGATTTTAGGTCCGATTTCAATACAAATTATATATTTGAGTTGGTGGAGGAATGGGTGATTGGTTTTTGGTTCGAACCTCAGGTTTTGACCATGTGGCCCCGGGGGCGATTTTTTACTTTTTGGGTAAAACTTCGGAAAATTCATTTTTGCATTCGAATTGATTCATTTAGCATTCATTGATGTAATTAAGTAACTTGTGACTGGATACGAATGAATTGGTGGTGGAATTAAGGGGTAAAGCTATAATTGAAGCGTGAATTATGTTTGTGGCATCGAGGTAAGTGTTTGGTCTAACCTTAGCTTGAGGGATTAGGAGTAGAGCCCTACTTGCTATGTGGCAATTGTTGAGTAGGATGTATAGGCATGGTGATGAGTATCTACATGTTGGTGTCTAGCATGCCCGTGAGTCTTATATTGTGATTATCATGACTTTGTTTTATCTTTCATGCTTTGGTGATGGTTTCTATATGTTGTGTAAAGTTTGTGGAAGGAATTGTGACCTATGAACATTGAGGAGCGTTGGCTCAAGTTGTGTAATGAATTGTGAAAGTGTAAGTGATAATTGAATCTCTAGAGCATTGGCTCGAGTTATGAAGCGAATTGTGAAGTAAAAGTGAGAAAGAGAAGAGGTTTATTATGTTATCACCCTTGTCGGGCCATTATTATTTTATTTGTTATCTCCCTTGCCGAAATGTTGAGGATTATTGATGTTGTTTCCTTGCCGAGACTTAATTGTTAAATTGTTGTTCCCTTGCCGGGATTATTATTATAATCTCATTTATTCCCTTGTCCTATTGTTTGTGATTGTTGCTTGGGTGAGGAAGAGAGTTAAAGAACGAAGGGTGATGCCGTCCATTATTTTCGTGAGGAAAGAGTGTAAAGCACGAAGAGTGATGCCGTGTACGATTATGAGGAAAGAGTGTAAAGCGCGAATGGTGATGTCCTGCCGCACGATGTATCATTCTGTGCCGATTAAGTTGATTACATGGCGAGGAAAGATAGTAAAGCATGTAGGGTGATGGCGTGCACATTTTCTTTATATGATTGCTTTGGTGAGGACGAGAGTAAAAGCACAAAGGGTGATGTCGCGCATTTACTGATTTTGATTCTTTGTGGATATTTGAGATATATTTTTTTTCATTTACCTGTTCTCTTTCTATTTGGAATTTATATCTTCCCCGCGGGAAGCTCCCCTTCCCAGACTGTTATTTATGTATTTCTTTCCGTTGTATATAGTTAAATTGACCAGGTTTATATATGTGATAGTCTGGTTTAGCCTCGTCACTACTTCGCTGAGGTTAGGCTAGGCACTTACTAGCACATGGGGTCGATTGTGCTGATGCTACACTCTGCACTCTTTGTGCAGATCCCAGTGCTATTGACTTCGGACCGTAGTTTGGAGGCTACCTTCAGTCCACGTGGAGATCTAAGGTAGATCTATAGGCGTCCGCAGGCTCTGATGTCTCCCTCTACCCTTTAATTCCTGTTTCACTTTCCTTATATTTAGAAACAGTGTATTGATATTTTCTTCAAATATTGTATGTAGTAAATCTTAGACCGCCTGTGACACTGTCACCCCAAGTTTTGGGTGATTAAGGCTTAAGTAGTTGTAATAGATACAGATTTCAAAGATTGTGTTGTTTTTTTTTCTCTTAATTTAAATTTCCGTTGTTTATAGGTTATCGCAAAGTACTAATGTCACGACCCGGATTTTCCTCCAACATCGGGATCGTGATGGCGCCTACTCGTGGTAGCTAGGCAAGCCACTATATTCAACATTATCATGTTTTTACCAATATTTCATACTCAAATTTATCAAAAAGAACCATAACCTTAAATAAATAAATGCGAAAGACTTATCAAAATTGAAATAAGCAGTACCAAGGTAAAACAATACTAGAATCCTCTACCCAAGATGTGGAGTCACCAACTTACGAACTACTACTGAATACTACACATAAAGGTCTGAAGGAAAATAACATAAATCTGTTTGTCTCGAAACAAGGAGACTACAACTAATAATATAAATAAGTGGAAGAGACGCCGGACCTGCGGATGCCTGCAAGCTACCTCGGTCTCGAAATGCTCAACTCCCACGCAAGGCTCTACTGTTGCTGCTCCTGATCAAAACCTGGACCTGTGCAAAAACGCACAGAAGTGCAGTATCAGCACAATCCGACCCCATGTGCTGGTAAGTGCCTGGCCTATCCCGACGAAGTAGTGACAAGCCTAGGACCAGACACCCACATAAACATGTGCAGTTCTATATATATATATGTACATCACAAGGTAACGAGAAATAATCAAGTAACAAACTCAACAAGGAATATCATAAGAAGAAAGCTCAACAGTTAACAACAATTATTAAATCAACAAAAGAAACCCAAGTATAATGGAAACAGTTAATGTCAAACAAGGAATAACAATTAGTTGCACGGCATCACCCTTCGTGATTTTACTCTCATCCTCACCAAATAAGCAAATAAAGTGCACGGCATCACCCTTCGTGCTTTTACTCTCATCCTCACATCCATGGCACGACATGATCCTTCGTGCATGGTTCAATAACAAGGCATGGCATTACCCTTCGTGCATAATCAATATCACAAGGCATGACATGATCCTTCGTGCATAATCAATAACAAGGCACTGCATTAACCTTCGTGGATAATCAATAATAAGGCACTGCATTATCCTTCGTGCAATGACAGTAAAACAAGGCACGACATCAACCTTCGTCCATTATCACTCTTCCTCACCCAAATAACAATCACAGTTAAGGGCAGAGAATGAAAATAATAATCATGAACTCGTCCCGGCAAGGGACTCAATAATCATCACAATAAGTCCCGACAAGGGAAAACAATATTTCACTTCACAATAAGTCTCGGCATGGGAAAACAATGAACAATTTCACAACCCGGCAAGGGTTCAACAGTTCATCTTTAACACATCTCACAACAAGTATCAACACGGTCATGCTAGACGCCAGTGTATGGATGCTCGTCACCACAGCCCATACACCGCACTCGATCATATAGCACATAGCACATAATCCTATTCCCTCAAGCTAGGATAAAACAAACACTTACCTCTAGCTTGAAGTCCAAATTATCCTTCAATTATAGCTTTACCTTCCGCTTTCAACTAGCTCGAATCTAATCATAATTGATTCCATTACATTAATAAATACTAAATAACTTGGTTTGAATGCTTAAAAATGGTTTTCCCAAAGTTTACCCCAAAATTTCCCAAAATGACCCTAGCCCACGTGGTCGGAATGCGGGGTTCGGACAAAAATCCGGTTACCCATTCCCCCACGAGTTTAAATATATGATTTGTTTCAAAATCGGACCTCAATCCGAGGTCCAATTATCGAATTCATGAAAACCCTAGGTTCTACCCAAAAACAAGAATTTCTACCATGAAAACCTTTGATTTCTATTGAAAAAACATGTTTAATGTTGTTAGGAATTGAAAGAATTTAGTAAAAAGTGACTTACAATTGTTTTGGAGTGAATTTGCTCTTGAGGGTTCGTGTGTAGTGTGTGGGTTTTTGAAAGAATGAAGAATGAACTGAAAAATTCGTTTAAGTATAAAATTGCACAGCTGCGGATATCGCAATTGCGAACATTTGTTCGCAATTGCGAACACTACAGGTCTGGGGACTATCAGCGTCGCATTTGCGACATTATGTTCGCATTTGCGAACAAGGCTGGGTTTCTGGGTTTTTCGCATTTGCGAAGCCAGGCGAAACATTGAAGGCCTCGCATTTGCGAGGTTAAGTTCGCATTTGCGAACTACGGCTCAACCCTGCCAACTTCACATTTGCGAAGTATGGTTCGCATTTGCGAACCAAGGCTAATCTGGGACTTCTCGCAATTGCGAGAAAATCTTCGCATTTGCGAAGATGCCAGCTGGGTGAAAAACCAGCTGTGTAAAATTTCAGAAATTGAACCAATGGCCTATCAAATCCTTACCCGAGCCCCCCGGGCTCCAAACCAAACATGTACACAACATCAAAAACATGTTATAAACTTGCTCGTGCGATCACATCGCCAATATAACATCGATTTCATCAAATCAAGCCTCAAGTTCATGATTATCGTTCTTTTAGTTTTCATAACTTTCAAATTTGGAACTCAAGGTTCAAAACACATCAAACGACATCCAAATGTCACCAAACTTTGCAGAAAGCACATATATAATATTTAAGACTTGTACCGGGCGTCGGAACCAAAATACGAGCCCGATACCAAGGTCATTTAATTTATTTTCCTTTAATAATTACAGCAAAAATAATTTCACAGAAAAATCGATAACTTAGGCTCTAGGCCTCAGAATTCGACTCCGGACGCATGTTTGAGTCCCATATTTTCCTACGGACCTTCTAGGACCGTCCGTCCTCGGGTCCAGGTCTGTTTACCAAAAATGCTGACCAAAGTCAACTATATCAATATTAAGGTCATTTTTCTTCAAATTTCTCATAGAATTCATATATTCTATCACAAAATCTTTCCGGCTACATGCCCGGATCATGCACATAAATCGAGGCAACATAGAATGAGTTTTTCAAGGCCTCGGAAATGCGGGACAAGTGAGGAAAACAGGTGATGACCCTTTGGGTCGTCACATCCTCCACCTCTAAAACAACTGTTCGTCCTCGAACGGACAAGAGAAGGAAGTACCTGAGTTGGGGAACAAATGAGGGTAGCGGCTCCGCATATCAGACTCGGACTCCCAGGTTGATGCCTCGGGAGGCTGACCTCTCCACTGAACACGCACAGAAGGATAACTCTTCGACCTCAATTGTCGAACCTGCCGGTCTAGAAAGGCCACCGGCTCCTCCTCATAGGATAAATCATTGTCCAATTGGACAGTACTGAAGTCTAACACATGTGTGGGATCGTCATGGTATCTCCGACGCATAGATACATGAAAAACTGGATGCACGGCTGTTCAGCTAGGCGGCAGAGCTAGTCTGTAAGCCACCCCTCCCACTCGGTCTAGAATCTCAAATGGACCAATATACCTAGGGCTGAGCTTTCCCTTCTTCCCGAACCTCATTACGCCCTTCATAGGCGACACTCGGAGCAATACCCGCTCACCAACCATGAAATCTACATCTCGAACCTTACGATCTGCATAAGTCTTCTGTCTGGACTGATCTGAACGCAATCTCTCCTAGATAGTCTTGACCTTATCTAAGGCCTCCTGAACTAAGTCCGTACCCAACAATCGAGCCTCTCCCGTCTCAAACCATCTGACCGGAGATCTACATCGCCTACCATAAAACGCCTCATACGGGACCATCTAAATACTCGATTGATAACTGTTATTGTAGGAAAACACTGCAAGCAGCAAAAACTCATCCCATGAACCTCCAAAATCAGTAACACAGGCAAGGAACATATCCTCTAGAATTTGAATAGTCCTCTCGGACTGGCCGTCCGTCTGAGGATGAAAAGCTGTACTCAACTAAACCTGGGTGCCTAACTCCTGCTGGAACGCTCTCCAGAATTGCGAGGTAAACTACGTACCCCGATCTAAGATAATAGATACCGGCACCCCATGAAGTCGAACAATCTCCCTAATGTAAATCTCGGCTAACCTCTCTGATTAGTAGGAGACAGATACTGGAAGTGTGCTGACTTCGTCAGCCTATCAACAATGACCCAAATAGCATCAAATTTCCTCCTGAGTCAAAGGAAGTCCCGTAATAAAGTCCATAGTGATCCGCTCCCATTTCCACTCGGGAATTTCGATCCTCTGGAACACACCACCCGGCCTCTGGTGCTCATATTTCACCTGCTGACAATTTAGACACCGAGCGACACACGCAACGATGTCTTTCTTCATCTTGCGCCACCATAGTGGTGCCGTAAGTCTTGGTACATCTTCGCGGCGCCCGGGTGAATAGAATACCGCGAGCTGTGGGCCTCTGCTAAGATCAACTATCGAATCCCTTCAATATTGGGCACACAAACTCGACCCTGCAATCTCAATACCCCGTCATCATCTAGATTTACCTTCGTGGCACCTCCCCGCTGTAGTGTATCTCTCAAGTCACGCAAATGAGGATCATCAATTTGCCTCTCACGGATCCGATCTAATAGAGATAAATAAGCGACTGTACAGGCTAACACCCTGCTAGGCTCAAAAAAGTCTAATCTCACGAACTGGTTGGCTAAGGCTTGGACATCTAGAGCGAATGGTCTCTGACTGACCAGAATGAATGCAAGACTACCCATGCTGGCAGACTTTTGACTCAATGCATCGGCCACCACATTGGCTTACCTGGGTGATATATGATAGTAACATCATAGTCCTTCAGCAACTCTAACCATCTCCGTTGTCGTAGATTCAACTCCTTTTGCTTGAACAAGTACTGTAGGCTTTTGTGATCAGTGTACACCTCACATGTCACACCATATAGATAATGCCTCCAGATTTTTAAGGCATGAACCACTGCTGTCAACTCAAGATCATGAACTGGATAATTCTTCTCATGTATTTTTAGCTGCCTCGAAGCATAAGCAATAACCTTACCATCCTGCATCAATACCGCTCCAAGCCATGTATGGGATGCATCACAGTAAACTGTATAAGGCCCTGCACCTGTAGGTAGTATCAGCACCGGTGTTGTAGTCAAGGCTGTCTTGAGCTTTTGAAAGCTCGCCTCACACTCATCTGACCACTGGAACTGGGCACCCTTCTGGGTCAACCTGGTCATCGGAGCTGCAGTAGAAGAAAACCCCTCTACAAATCGACGGTAGTAACCTGCTAACCCCAAGAAACTCCGAATCTTAGTCACTGAAGCTAGTCGAGGCCAATTTTGGACTGCCTCAAACTTCTTTGGGTCTACCTGAATACCTTCCACTCATATAATATGACCCAGAAATGCCACCGAACTCAACCAAGACTCACATTTCGAAAATTTGGCATATAGCTGATTATCCTTCAGAGTCTGAAGAACCACTCTGAGGTGCTGCTCGTGCTCTTCCTGGCTGCGGGAGTATACCAGGATGTCATCTATAAAGACTATCACGAACGGATCTAAGTAAGGCCTGAATACCCGATTCATCAACTCCATGAATGCTGCTGGGGCATTGGTCAACCCGAAGGACGTGACCAAGAACTCATAATGCCCATATCTAGTGCGAAAGGCTGTCTTAGGAATGTCAGCCGCCCTAATCTTCAGCTAATGGTAGCCTGACCTCAAGTCTATTTTTGTGAATACCCTCGCTCCCTAGAGCTGGTAAAAAAATCATCAATCCTCGGTAGTGGATACTTGTTCTTTATCGTCACTTTGTTCAATTGCTGGTAATCAATACACATACGCATCGAGCCATCCTTCTTCTTCACAAACAACACAGGTGCTCCCCAGGGGGAAACACTGGTCCTGATAAAGCCCTTTTCTAGAAGGTTTTGCAACTCATCTTTTAACTCTTTTAACTCTGGCGGGGCCATACGATAGGGTGGAATAGAGATGGGCCGAGTGCCCGGTGCCAGATCAATACAGAAATCAATATCCCTGTCGGGTGGCATGCCCGGCAGGTCTGAAGGGAAAACCTTCAGGAAACTCCCGTACGATAGGGAGTGATTCAATAGAAGGAACTTCTGCGCTGGAATCACGAACATAAGCCAGATAAGCTAGACACCCCTTCTCGACCATGCGTCGAGCCTTAACATAGGAAATAACAGTGCGAACAGAGTGGCTTGAGGTAACTTTCCACTCTAGTCGGGGTGATTCCGGCAAGGCCAAGGTCACAGTCTTGGCATGGCAATCTAGGATAGCATGGTATGGGGACATCCAATCCATCCCTAATATGACATCAAAATCCACTATGTCCAAAAGCAACAGATCAACACGGGTCTCAAAACCCCCAATGATAACTACGCACGAACGATGCACCCGGTCGACTACAATGGAGTCACCCACCGGTGTAGACACATAAATTAGAATATCCAGAGCATAGCTGGGCACGCCCAAATACGGTGCAAAGTAGGAAGACACATATGAATATGTAGACCCAGAGTCAAATAATACTAAAGCACCTCTACCACAAACAAGAATGGTACCTGTAATCACGACATTTGATGCCTCCGCCTCTGGCCTGGCTGGTAAAGCATAAAATCGAGGATCAGCACCTCCCCTCTGTGCTACATCTCTAGGACAGTCATCAACTGGCTGACCTCTGCCTCTGGCTGGACGGTCTCCACCTCTACTGTGTCGACCTCCACCTCTTTGATCTCTACCCCCGCCTCTAGCTGGCTGGGCAGGCTGAGGGTTAAGTTGGGGCCTGAATCATGGGATGAGGGCCCCGCTGCTGAGTGTTGCCCGTCGCTCGAGGGCAGAACCCGACAAGATGACCTGGGTTACCACAACTGTAGAAACTCTTAGGTTGCTGTGGCTGCTAGCCCTGACGACCTGAATGGCCTCCACGAACACTCTGAAGAGGCTAGGCAATAATAGGAGACTGATCTGAATACTGCCCACGAAACTCACGATCACCTGGTCCACCCTATGAAGCCTGAAGGGTGGAAAGGAAAGGCCCGGAAGACTGGCCCCTATCAAAAGATTCCCTGCCTCCAGAAGAAGAACCACTAAATATGCTAGAATGACGAGGCCTCTTGTCGGAAGAATAACCACCTCCCCGAGCAAGGGCCATCTGAACTCTACGTGCTGCATTAGCTGCCTCCTGAAAAGATATATCACTCCCCACTCCCATAGCCATCTGAAGTCTAATTGGCAGATTAAGCCCATCTATGAACTTGCGGACTCTCTCCCGCTCTGTGGGTAGTATCACCACTGCATGACGTGCCAAATCAACAAATCTCATCACATATTGAGTGACAGTCATAGTACCCTGCTGGAGGTGCTTAAACCGCCTCCGAAGTGCATCCCGCTGTGTAACAGGAAGAAACTTCTCCAGAAATAACTCTGCAAACTGATCCCATGATAAAGCCGGGGACCCTGCTGGTCGAGTCAAGCAGTAATCCCTCCACCAAGTCTTGGCAGATCCTGAAAGCCTGAATGTGTAGAAATCAACTCTGTTGGACTCCACTATCCCTATAGTCTTGAGAATCTCGTGGCAACTGAATAGGAAATCTTGAGGATCCTCTGATGTGGCACCGTTGAAGGTAGTCGTAAACAACTTGGAGAACCGATCAATTCTCCAAAAAGAATCAGAAGTCATGGCCGCTCCATCTCCGGCCTGAGTTGTGGTGCCTGATTGAGTGGCCACAGCTGGCTGAACCACTGGTGCCTAAGTCTAAGGAGCTACTGGCTTCGGAGTACGTGCGACATGAGTCTGGGCCCCTCCTCCAGCCCGAGAAGCGGCTGGTGCAGCTGGTAATAAGCCTGCCCTGGCAACGCTGTCCATAAAACCCGCTATCCTGACCAGAGCCTCCCGAAGATCCGGGGTCAATAACGCCTCTTTTGGGACCTGAGCTGGGCCCACTGGAGCTGCTGGGACTGGAACCTCCTCGCCAGTCTCAATATGAGGCTCCACCTCTGGAATAGCTGCCGGGGGCTGAGCGCTGCCCCTACCATAGCCTCCGATACGGCCTCGGCCCCTGCCCCTCACGGGAGCTGCCTGGGGCTCAAGCTGCTAGTGAATGGACGAATAAGCGCGTGTCCTCACCATCTGCGAAAGGACAGAGTAGAAGTTCAATCAGCATTTGAGGAACAAATCGCACGACAAGAAGGAACAAATGAGAGACTCTTTCTTAACTCAATAGACTCTGGAGGACAAGTACAGACGTCTCCGTACCTACCTCTCAAACTCTACTAAGCTTGTTCGTGAGTGGTGAGACCTATGCAACCTAGAGCTCTGATTCCAACTTGTCACGACCCGGATTTCCCCCCAACGTCAGGATCGTGATGGCGCCTACTAGTGGTAGCTAGGCAAGCCACTATATTCAACATTATCCTTTTTTTACCAATATTTCATACTCAAATTTATCAACAAGAACCATAACCTTAATTAAATAAATGCGGAAGACTTATCAAAATAGAAATAAGGAGTACCAAGGTAAAACAATACTGGAATCCTCTACCCAAGACGTGGAGTCACCAACTCACGAACTACTACTGAATACTACACATAAAGGTCTGAAGGAAAATAACATAAATTTGTTTGTCTCGGAACAAGGAGACTACAGCTAATAATATAAATAAGTAGAAGAGACGCCGGCCCTGCGGACGCCTGCAAGCTACCTTGGTCTCGAAATGCTCAACTCCCACACAAGGCTCTACTGCTGCTGCTCCTGATCAAAACCTAGACCTGTGCAAAAACGCACAGAAGTGCAGTATCTACACAATCCGACCCCATGTGCTGGTAAGTCCCTGGCCTATCCCGACGAAGTAGTGACAAGCCTAGGACCAGACACCCACATAAACCTGTGCAGTTCTATATATATATATATATATGTACATAACAAGGTAACGAGAAATAATCATGTAACAAACTCAACAAGGAATATCATAAGAAGAAAGCTAAACAGTTAACAACAATTATTAAATCAACAAAAGAAACCCAAGTATAATGGAAATAGTTAATGTCAATCAAGGAATAACAATTAGTTGCACGGCATCAGCCTTCATGCTTTTACTCTCATCCTCACCAAATAAGCAAATAAGGTGCACGGCATCACCCTTCGTGCTTTTACTCTCATCCTCACATCCATGGCACGACATGATCCTTCGTGCATGGTTCAATAACAAGGCACGGCATTACCCTTCGTGCATAATCAATATCACAAGGCACGACATGATCCTTCATGCATAATCAATAACAAGGCACGGCATTAACCTTCGTGCATAATCAATAATAAGGCACGACATTATCCTTCGTGCAATAACAATAAAACAAGGCACGACATCACCCTTCGTGCATTATCACTCTTCCTCACCCAAATAACAATCACAGTTAAGGGCAGAGAATGAAAACAATAATCATGAATCCGTCCCGGCAAGGGACACAATAATCATCACAACAAGTCCCGGCAAGGGAAAACAATATTTCACTTCACAATAATTCCCAGCAAGGGAAAACAATGTACAATTTCACAACCCGGCAAGGGTTCAACAATTCATCTTTAAGACATCTCACAACAAGTTTCAACAACGACTCACGGTCATGCTAGACGGCAGTGTATGGATGCTCGTCACCACAGCCCATACACCGCACTTGATCACATAGAACATAGCACATAATCCTATTCCCTCAAGCTAGGATAGAACAAATACTTACCTCTAGCCTTGAAGTCCAAATTATCCTTCAATTATAGCTTTACCGCGAATTTCCAATTTTAACTAGCTCGAATCTAATCACAATTTACTCCACTACATTAATAAATACTAAATAACTTGGTTTGAATGCTTAAAATGATTTTCCCAAAGTTTACCCCAACATTTCCCAAAACGCCCCTGGCCCACATGGTCGGAACGCGGGGTTCGGACCAAAATCCGGTTACCCATTCCCCCACGAGTTCAAATATATGATTTTATTCAAAATCGGACCTCAATTCGAGGTCCAATTACTCAATTCATGAAAACCCTAGGTTCTACCCAAAAACAAGAATTTCTACCATGAAAACCATTGATTTCTATTGAAAAAACATGTTTAATGTTGTTAGGAATTGAAAGAATTGAGTAAAAAGTGACTTACAATTGTTTTGGAGTGAATTTGCTCTTGAGGGTTCGTGTGTAGTGTGTGGGTTTTTGAAAGAATGAAGAATGAACTAAAAAATTCGTTTAAGTATAAAATTGCACAGCTGCGGATATCGCAATTGCGAACATTTGTTTGCAATTGCGAACACTACAGGTCTGGGGACTGTCAGCGTCGCATTTGCGACATTATGTTCGCATTTGCGAACAAGGCTGGGTTTCTGGGTTTTTCGCATTTGCGAAGCCAGGCGAAACACTAAAGGCCTCACATTTGCGAGGTTAAGTTCGCATATGCGAACCACGGCTCAATCCTGCCAACTTCGCATTTGCGAAGTATGGTTCGCATTTGCGAACCAAGGCTAATCTGGGACTTCTCGCAATTGAGAGAAAATCTTCGCATTTGCGAAGATACCAACTGGGTGAAAAACCAGCTGTGTAAAATTTCAGAAATTGAACCAACGACCTATCAAATCCTTACCCGAGCCCCCCGGGCTCCAAACCAAACATGTACACAACATCAAAAACATGTTATAAACTTGCTCGTGTGATCACATCGCCAATATAACATCGATTTCATCAAATCAAGCCTCAAGTTCATGATTATCATTCTTTTAGTTTTCATAACTTTCAAATTTGGAACTCAAGGTTCAAAAACACATCAAACGACATCCAAATGTCACCAAACTTTGCAGAAAGCACATATATAATATTTAAGACTTGTATCGGGCGTCGGAACCAAAATACGAGCCCGATGGGCAAAACACCCCCCAACTTTTAATTTAACCTCTAAATTTATTAAATTACACTTTGGCCCTATTTTAACTATAAATATCCAAATCCTTATTCATTTGTTTTTCCATAAAATTCAATCATTCTTTCAAGTTTCAAATTAATTCGTCAAGTATTTGGAGCAATATTTGGGCAATTTCTTCATGTTTCAATATTTAATTACGGTGACTCGATCTATCTCCAAATTTTAATATATAATTTTTGTGTATCATTTTAGTGCCTAATTTTTTTTTACTTTACGTGTTTTATTTTTGTATTTTAATTGTGCGTTTAATTTTTGTGTTAACAAATTCAATTTACTTTCATATTTAAATTGTGGCTCTTAAAAATGTATTTGTCCTATTTTAAAAAAGTAGTAAAGGTGATAGTAGTAGTAATCATAATCCTTGTCCTAATACTAATTGTTAGAATATATTTTAATGATGCAAATTAATGATGCATGTGCAGGAGTTCAAGGAAGCAAAACGGAATTATTGGAATTGCCATAACGAACAAGGAAGGATATCGAAGTTGTCCCAAATATCATGATGCACAAGGAATGAATCAACTCTACGAGATTAACTCTATGATTCTGGGAAATCAAAGTTACAACAATGGAATGAAGACTCAACGCAATCCGTGATTGACGATCCAAATCAAATCACTGGAGATCAATTAAATCTAGAAGATCCGGACAGTAGTCAAGAACGGAAGGGTCACAAACATCAAGGAACAATTCTGTCCAACTCATCAATTTCCAAAGGAAAGAATCTGACGAGAAGCAACGACTAATACCTTATTCTTGGAAAGAATCAACTCTTTCCAAGGATAAAAAACCTTGGGTTGAAAAGCCTTCACCAACCATCATTGTATAAATTCATAGTGCAACTCCACCCTTAACATACTTTGATTGAACCAAATTCACTCTCTTCAATTTACTGCAAACAAGCATAGTAGCCTAGATAGATCTGCTTTGTAACAAGTCAGGAATAGAATGAGTGCGTACAACTGGTGAGGCATTGTATCAAACGAGTGCTAAAATAACTAAGAGACAAATACCAAACCTGTACTCGAAAGAAAACTCATTTTCTTGAAGAAATCCCTTGTAACCCAAGGGGACTGGATTAGGATTCACATTGAATCCGAACCAGTATAAAACTCCTAGTGTCTTTAATTTCTGCATTTACTTTTTGCTTATTATTTCGAATCTCACTGTCTGCAAGAATTGTTCTTTTAAGTCGACTGCAAATGTTTTAAGTCAACTTATTACAATTTATTTAAATTATATACAATTCACCCCCTCTTGTACTTTCAATTGGTATAAGAGCGAGGCTCACACTTTTTCTTTTTGCTTAACAACTTGTGAGAAAAAGATCATGGCAAATCAAGTTATAGTTGGAGCTCTATTTCAGGAAGGAACCTCTCAAGTGAGACCACCTTAATTTAATGGACAACACTTCTCCCACTGGAAAATTCGCATGGAAATATTTACCAAAGCATTCGATGTCAAAGTATGGAGAGTTATCAAAAAGGAGAACTACCCACTGCCTGCCAATTGGAAGCTGTTCAAATAAACCACAAGGCAGGGAATCTACTTCATAAT
The DNA here is from genome assembly GCA_032618575.1 of Nicotiana noctiflora. Lineage (NCBI taxonomy): Eukaryota > Viridiplantae > Streptophyta > Magnoliopsida > Solanales > Solanaceae > Nicotiana > Nicotiana noctiflora. The sequence continues at coordinate 123,562 of JASVEL010007995.1, forward strand.
GCAATAAGTGGTGAAGAATATGAAAAACAATTCAGTTGTGATACTGCTAAAAAAATGTGGGATAAACTCGAAATCACCTATGAAGGTACCAGCAAGGTAAAGGAAACTCACATAAATATGCTAGTTCACGACTATGAATTATTCTCAATGAAGGAAGGAGAATCCATTGAAGAAATGTTTGCCCGGTTCAGTAAAATAATCAGTGACTTAAAAGTTTTTGGCAAACCATACTCAGTGGTTATTAAGTTAGAAAAATTCTCAGAAGTCTACCAACCACTTGGCAGACTAATGTCGTCACCTTGGACTTAAGATCTTAATAAGTTATCATATGATAAACTGCGAGGAGAGCTTATTACTTTCGAAAGAACACATCTGAAGAAGACAAATCAAGGGGAGAAGAAGAAAACTATTACATTCAAAGCTACTACTGAAGCTGCTGAAAATGAAATTGATAATCCTCAAACTCTACAAGAGGAAATTGCTATGATGTCTAGAAACATGGATGGATTAATGAGAAGATATAGAAATACAAAGAAAGTATGATTTCCACCAAGAAGATCCAGACAATATAATGAACAAGATAAGAACGATGGAAAATGCTATGAATGTGGAAAGTTTGGACACATCAAAGCAGAGTGTGCAAAACTAAAGAAAAAGATCTCCGGAGGATTCAACAAAAACATATCATTTGGAAGCTGGAGTGATGAGGATGACTCAGACCACGAAGGAATAGCAAATCTCTGCTTCATGAAAATTCTTGAAAACGAGATCAACAAAACTTTAGGAAGTTGGACAGATGAAGACGATTTAGACTATGAAAGCTGCTTTATGGCAAAAGGAGAAACCAGCGAGGTAAGACCTTATGACTGTGAAAGATGCAATAAATTACAAGACATTCTTGACTCCACCCTAAAGGAGTCTCAGAAAATGATGAATGAACTCAAGAGACTCACTAGGGAAGTCAAAGACTGGAAACTCAAACATGAAGTATGTGAAATTGAAAATGACGTACTTCAAGAAGAGTTTGAGGAATTGCAAATGCAGTTTAACAGCCTGCGTAAATCCACCAGTCACAACTCTGTTAAGTCAAACTAGACGACTTACAAGTCAACTGGTAAAGGATCAACTAGTCGATCGAACCAGTCGACTTACAAGTTAATTGGAAATGAATCAGCAAATCCTATGACTGCTAATTCCAACTCGTATGAAAGACCTAAAGACAGGTTCAGGATTAAATGTCATTATTGTAAAAAAAGTGGGCATAAATATTCTGGCTGTCACTTTCATAAATCTCAAATGTCCAGATAGTTTTGGAATCCTAAGAACTGCGAACCTAGTAACACTAACTCACCAGGACCCAAGCAAGCTTGGGTACCTAAAAGAAAGTAATATTTATGTATTACAGGAACACCATAGAATAAAGCACAAAATAAAATGGTACCTAGATAGTGCGTGTTCGAGTCACATGACATGTTACAATATCCTATTCAACGAAGTTGCAAAGATTGATGGAGGAAACATCAAATTCGGAGATGATTCACGAGGCAAAATAGTTGGCACTGGAACCATTCCTTTCAACAACAACTGTGATATCACTGAAGTATATCTCGATGATAGATTAAATTATAATCTTCTCAGTATAAGTCAACTCTCTAACTCAGGATATGAGGTAAAATTTAAGAGAACTGGATGTGCCATCGAAGACAAGAGGGGTTCTCTGATGGTAAGCAACCCCAACTTCCAATCGAGAGGTTGTGAGTTCGAGTCTCCCCAAGAACAAGGTGGGAAATTCTTGGAGGGAAGGATGCTGGGGGTCTATTTGGAAACAGCCTCTCTACCCCAGGGTAGGGGTAAGGTATACGTACACACTACCCTCCTAGACCCCACTAAGTGGGATTATACTGGGTTGTTGTTGTTGTTGGATGTGCTATCGAAGACAAATCAGGTAAAATAATTCTTCCTGGAAAAAGGTACGAAAATGTTTATATACTTGATGGCTTCGAAAATATAGATGGTCACATATGCCTAACCTCTATGTCTAAAAATCCCTGGTTGTGGCATAGATGTTTTGGTCATGCTGGCATGCATCTAATTGAGAAGTTATATTAACATGATTTAGTCATTGGGTTACCCAAATTGAATTTATCTAGAACGCACATTTGTGTTGCATGTCAGATGGGTAAGCAAACTAGAAACTCTTTCAAAAATAAAGACATAGTATCTACCTCAAAACCCATGCAATTACTTCATATGTATTTATTTGGACCAACTAGAACTGCTAGCATAGTAGGTAAGAAATATGCTTTTGTTATTGTTGATGACTTTTCACGAAGATGAAGCCTTAAGAAACTTTGAAGTCTTCTGCAAAAGGATTGAAAGAGAAAAAGGTTATCCTATCTCCATAATCCAAAGTGATCATGGAGGTGAGTTTGAAATCAAGGCGTTTGAAGATTTCTGTTATGATCAAGGGTGCACTCACAACTTCTCTGCTCCTCTCTCACCTCAACAAAATGGAGTTGTGGAAATAAAAAATAGAACTCTTCAAGACATGGCAAGAACCATGCTAGAACATTCTCTGCCAAATCATTTCTGGGCTGAAGGTGTGAGTACTGCATGTCACATTCTAAAACGATGTCTCATAAGGCCTATTCTAAAAAAGATTTCGTATGAACTCTGGAAAGGTAAGCATCCTAAAAACAGTTAATTTCATGCATTTGGACGTAAGTGTTTCATTCATAACAATGGTAAGGACAATCTTGGAAAATTTGAACCACGAACTTGTTGGTCCCAAACGCACACGTAAGTATACATGGTCGTACACGTAATAAAATGATAAGTCGAGTGTCGAACCCACTTAAACTTATATCAACTACTCACTAACACACCAATATTGTTATTCCGTCAAACCAAGTTCGAATTCAAGAGTTTAGTTATGCTAATTATAATTTTAAGTAACAACTAAATTATCAAATATCGAGTTGATTGTTCTGTAATTAATAGAGTCAAATATTCTAGGGTTGTGATTTATTCACCAATTGTATTGTATTTTAATTAACTATCCTTTTCATATAATTCACTCATGGGTGTTAATTAATCGATAAATGCTCTTATAGCCTTCTCCCGAAGTACTACTCACATATTCTCAATAGATTAACATCTATATTCCTACGAAATCAATCTATTAAGAACGCAGTAAAATCACAACATTTAATTAAGCAAGGTGATTAGGTATATTCCTATCCTAACCACAAATCTGGTCCCTTTAAGGGTTAAAATGATGTTTTCTTTAATTCTTCTCTAAATCTAAACATGGATTTCCCAAGCATATCATAGATAGTAAATAAAACCCAACTGCTGGCCAAACAATTAAGCAATTAAACATAGAATTAAAGAAACAACCATAGATGAATGAATTATAATCAATATCAAGTTAATTTCAAACCACAATATTCATGGCTAAATCACAACCCCAGATAATGGATGTTTTAGCCACTCATGATCATACAAAACTCAACAAATAGTCTTAAACATACTATAAACAAGCAACCAGAAGAAAGTTTGAAATAACTCTTTTAATTGTTGCTCCAAGGTAGTACTTTATCTTCTCCTTCCTTAGCTCCAAGAGTCTTCAATGAATTTTTCTCTCCAAAATGAATTCTATTTTTCCACTCTCCCTCAAAATCTAATCATCCCCTCAATAATAGAGGTTTGCTTTAATTAAGTTGAGTGGAAACCTATAATTTTCCCATTTTACCCCTCTATAATGCCTTTCCCGGACAGAAACGGGTGAAGTTTCGTGCGAACCCTGAACTTGGCGCGTTTCTTCACGCATTTGACACTAGTTTGGCATTTTATTCGCGCGAACAAGTGCGCAAACAAACAAACTTTGCGCGTCTGGGAGTTATTTCTTCCATTTCTTGTCGCGTCTTTGCACGGACTCAACTCCGAGGGGTTGTTTTTGCTCCTAAATCATTCCATAACCTTTTCAAATATTTATATAGGCTCCTTTTTCTGCCATGTAAAGAATCCCAAATTAAATGCCTATTTCTCATCAATTATATATATGATGTTATTGGAATATAATCAAATGGAAGCATAAATAATGGTTAAATCACTCAAATTTCGCGTATTATCAACACCCCACACTTAATTCATTGCTAGTCCTCGAGCATTCACATCATACTCACTAGAGATTCATTCATTCAACCATATCCATTAACGCATTACATCTAAAACAAAGTACACATTTTATGCCGAGCAATGTACAATCATAGCCTCACAATTGATTCCCAAGTGCCATTCAATATTCAAACTTCCTTAACATACTCCACACAAAAGTCAAGATTTGCTTTTCTGTCACAAGTCATATGCCCTCGCCATCATGCCAATTATGAAATATTTCTAATTTAATCTACACATTCAAGTCATATACTTACATTTATCAATGAAAGGACCCACTCTAACAATAAAAGTCACATACATGCAATTGGAACCATAAGCTTGCCCGTAAAGTAAATCTCGACTAATATAGGCTAACTTGACTCAAAATCAATTAGGACTTTTCCATGGTTGTAATGTGGGCTAAGGGACAGGTAGGATATATTTAATCTTTTTTTTTTATTCACAAACAATATATCATCCAAATATTCCCTTCTTCTTTAAGCACTCTATTAATTTATGCCCACTAGCTGGATCAAAACATCATATTTATTCATTCAATTTTTTCGCTAGTGGTGTATAACTATTACAAAACAAGTGCACATTCTAACTTTTCATTGGCTTCACTCAAAATCCACCCCACACTTAATTTCTTCTTAATTCTTTTACCATTCCTTTCATGATTAAAGTGCTTTTAAGAGGAAAAAGGTTCAAAACAAGATCAATGAAGAACAAAAGGCGTAAGCTTGTAATGTGGTTGACAAATAAAACATTTATAGATTCAATAGGGTTAACTAGGGATAAATTTTATTCGTGATAAGCAATTAAGCTCAAAAAGGTCAAAGAAAGCCTAAAATCATTTTTCAAACCGAGCATACCTAATATTTCGCTTTAATTCACATACCGAGCACGTTTTATACACAAATACAATGCACGTACTATACAATTTCTCAGCACACATACCATATGACTCATTTAGATTAGCTCATCAATGCACTTCATTATGAGCAGTCAATTCAGTGACAAACATTTCAGTTAATGCACTTTCCATGAGATTCAATAGTTAAGAACAAACGTAACACCCAGGGTCTATTGTGTTCAGGTGTGTCAATGCTATGTTTTTTCTTCTTGGCTTGCATTCCTTATTTTAATCTACAAATTAAAATTTGAAAAAATAATTACAAACTACCTATGCCGGGTTCAAGATAAACCATTGAAAAAGAACCGTGGCTTAAAAAAAACCAAGGGGAAGTTGTTACATTACCCTAAAAATAACCTAAAATAAAATAAAATTAAACACCTTAAAAAATTTGACCATTTTTATACTCACCCTCAAGAACTTCTTTTGAAAGAAATCTGTCATCAGGCCGAGCCATTCTATATGCAAATAAAAATTTCCTATATACACCACTTGGCTAACTATCTATCTAAACATTACCAAACAGATGAAATAATGTAATCAAACAACTGAAATAGCATAAAACAGTCCACATAATGTACCAATCCAACAAAAACAAAACAAAACAATTCAAAACAATCATACAATCCATAATACTCAAAATAACCCTACACCCCACACTTAAACTGTAGGCATGCCCTCATGACTTTCATTGCTAAAATAAAAGAGGCAAAGATACTTCCCCGACATTTCATTCTCGGTCTGACACAGTGTCAGGATTGACATTACATGCTCGCCCCAATGCTTTCAGCCAGTCCATAAATTATTTCTCCGACTTGACTTGTCGGTCAGGAATTTCCTCCACATGGTTGCTCAAAGTATTCACTAACGTGCACAAATCAACCATCTCTTGCTCCCATGTGGTATGGCTAGGCATTCTGGCAGTTCTTGAAGATGATGATGCTCCACGCAATGCACCAGCTGGTGCATTTGGTGCTTGTGTCTGCTCTCTGCCTTCTAAATCCATTGGCTCACTCTCCTCCTCATTCTCCTCGGCATCTGAACCATCATCATCTCCTCTCTCTTCAGCTGCTGGTTTTTTAGGTTGGATTTTGAGTGACTTCTTCACCAACCCATCCACACTAAGATCTTCAGGTACCTGTGCATGCATGCAAAGTTAGGTTACTAAAGAAGGAAAGAAAAATCCATACACACGTTGCGAGCACCTGATGAACATCTCATCGTGGATCACAGTAGCTATGTTAAAAGATAGGACTTTTATAAAACACCAGATCAATGTTGCTCGAGGTCCATTCACCTTTGTGGTGTTTATTGATGGAAGGAGTCGACTGTTGATTACATAAAGCAAGTTCTTTGCTTCTTGTGTCGAAACAGATGAGTGGAACTTCTCACCATACTCCAGCCACTCAACCTCATTTCCAGGGGTGCAAATTTTGTCAAAGAACCGATTCCACTCTATTTCTGTTGGAGCCTTTGCATATTCATAAAAATCATCACGTGTAGGCACAGGGTGAGGAAAATCATATGTTGCTCGAATTGCCTCAATAGAAGCATCAACCGGCCATCGGTGCACCGTGACAAAATTTGTAACATGTTCAGGCAAATTCGCGTAGAATTAGGGTACTACCATTTCATTCGCCTCCCCTGGCTCGTCAATGAAGAATTGAAGACCCCGCTCCCTTAACACATTGTACATGTGGAGGCATCTTTCTTGGAGATTTCTAACGCCAGTGCCCTTTTCTGGAATTGGCATCTTTATTGCTTTGATAGTGAAACGACTCTAAGCATCGGGTGAAACAAACTTGTTGCTATCACAATTTCGTGCAGGAGCTGCCCTTTGGCGGCTGGATGATGCACATGTTGCCAACCGCCTTTTAGGTGCCATAATGCCTGAAAAACATTCATACATTACTCAGTCTAACATAGGTAATGTGACTTAATGCAATTACTGAGACTTCACACGCAAAATTAGTTACAATTGCATAATAAAACTCATTGAGCACATTCCACAAACACCTTGTGGGCATTGAGTTTTCACCCCTATTTCTAAGTGTTTTTGTTAGGGAGTGTCACGACCCAAACCCCGGTCGTGATGGCCCCCAACACATTTCTAGGCAAGCCCGACCATGTTATCCAATTTACCAGCCAGTAATTAATTAATACTGATCAATTAACATTAATAGCTTGTCCTCATATCAAAATAATAAGTGCAGAAACAGAAACATACAAAATACAGCCCAATAATCGCGGTGTCACAAGTCTGAGCCTCTACTGATGGAAATATCCTACACAATCAAGTCTACGCAGAATAGTAAATGACAAAATGATAGAGAGGAAGAGATCAGGTCCTGCGGACGCCGGCAGCTACCTCGAAGTCTCCTTGAAATAACAGTAACGTAGCGGCTGTGATAGCTCAACTGCCCTCCTGAACACCTGGATCTACACAAAAAGTGCAGGGAAGTGGGGTGAGTATATTTCAACTCAGTGAGTAATAATAATAAATAATAACTGAAAATAAGAACACTTGTACTATCACTAAACAATTCTAAGGGTAACCTCACAGGTAAGTCATCTCCCAAGTGATTAGCCCATTTCCAGTCTACAACTGTCTCAAAATAATCTCACACTGACCTAGTCCTCACTCATACCGCTGCGGTGTGCAGCCCGATCCAACATATATGTATATATATAAAATATTGCAGCGTGCAGCCCGATCCAATATATATAACACTGCGGCGTGCAGCCCGATCCAATATATATAGCATTGTGGCGTGCAGCCCGATCCAATATATCTAACGCTACGGCGTGCAGCCCGATCCAATATATATAGTGCGCTCACTGGGTGTGTGCAGACTCCGGAGGGGCTCCTTCAGCCCAAGCGCTATGATACTGCGGCGTGCAGTCCGATCCACATATATATTACTGTGGTGTGCAGTCCAATCCAATATACTCACCCCAGGGGAGTGGGGTGAGTATATTTCAACTCAGTGAGTAATAATAATAAATAATAACTGAAAATAAGAACACTTGTACTATCACTAAACAATTCTAAGGGTAACCTCACAGGTAAGTCATCTCCCAAGTGATTAGCCCATTTCCAGTCTACAACTGTCTCAAAATAATCTCACACTGACCTAGTCCTCACTCATACCGCTGCGGTGTGCAGCCCGATCCAACATATATGTATATATATAAAATATTGCAGCGTGCAGCCCGATCCAATATATATAACACTGCGGCGTGCAGCCCGATCCAATATATATAGCATTGTGGCGTGCAGCCCGATCCAATATATCTAACGCTACGGCGTGCAGCCCGATCCAATATATATAGTGCGCTCACTGGGTGTGTGCAGACTCCGGAGGGGCTCCTTCAGCCCAAGCGCTATGATACTGCGGCGTGCAGTCCGATCCACATATATATTACTGTGGTGTGCAGTCCAATCCAATATATATACATAGCGCTATGGCGTGCAGCCCAATCCAATATATAGATAAAATGATGCGGCGTGCATATATATATATATATATATATATATATATATATATATATATATATATATACATATATATATATATATATATATATATATATATATATATATATATATATATATATATATATATATATACATATATATATATATATATATATACACACATATATATATATATATATATATATATATATATATATATATATATATATATATATATATATATATATATATATATATATATATATATATATATATAATGCCTGCAGCGTGCAGCCCGATTCGGTATGTATATCAATACCTCACAGAGGGTCCTCAACCCTATCTCAGTCAATATAGACTTCGCCTCTCGGGCCCACTCAGCTAGAACAAGGAATCCCACCCCAGGTAGTCTTTCTCAGGGTACACATCTAGTACTGGCTCATGATATGCTATACAACTATGATTACGGCTGAGTGTATGTGTCCAACATGATATAAGGGTCACTTAGCTCTACATGCTTCCCTAATACTCTACAGATCGGCACAAGGCCCCAAACACGGCTACTAGCCCAATTACATAGATATAAGCTCAATCTTAGTCATGATACACAGTAAACTATCAATTGGTAAGGAGCAAGTCCAAATCCCCAGTCACAATACCACCACACTCGTCACATGACGCGTGTTTCATCTCAGCATAGCACTGTATAGTGCAAGTATGGGGTTTCGAACCCTCAGTACATCATTTACTACCACCACTCACCTTGAATCGGTAGAAGTCCTAGCTCGCCTTGCGCTTGCCTTGCAAATCAATCTCCTGGGATGCCAAATCTGATCAAAATCAATAAGAATACATCAAAATGGGCTAAATAGACATAACCCAATCGGAATAACTCGATTTACACCAAAACCCATGAAGTTGTCAAAATTTGACTTTCGGGACGCTTCTCGAAAAAATAAGAAACTTACATTTTCGGAATCCTCATTTCTCCACAAGTCCGTACATACCAAGAACTCCCAATTCGGACCAAAAATGGTCCTTCAAATCTCCATTTTAAGATTTTTGCTCAAAGCCCTTATTTTTCTTGATTTCTTACCCAAATTCAGAGAATTAATGGAAGATTCTTTGATAAAATCATGTATTTAACTCATAAAACTTATCTTCAATTGATTCCCAACGAAATCCCTTCAAAACCCTCGACAAAAACTCGCTCGCTCAAAAAATGGTGGAATTGAGCTGGGGTTCGCGGATGAAATGTTTTTAACGTTCTGCCCGGATTACTGTAGCATACTATATGCGATTGCATCACTGCCTCCTGCAATTGCATAGGCCAAAAATTCCAGGCCCCAAATTTCCTCTACGCGATCACAGGACAAGCCATGCGATCGCAGAGCACTGGTGTCTCCCTTACACGTGATTGCAGGAACTCCCACGCGATCGCACTGACCTAGCGTCTAAGCCTATGCGATCGCATCCCGCTTCCCGCGATCGCATAGAGCAATTTCTGGGCTCTTCTAACTTATTCTATGCGCTCGCAGCCCAAGGCTCGTGATCGCAGAGAGCAATTCTGCTCTGCATTTTCTACTGCACTTTTGCAGCCCAATTTGCCCGTTAACCATCCGAAATCACCCCGAGGCCATCGGGACCTCAACCAAAAACACAGATATGATTTGTTACATCATTCAAACATGTTCGAATCATAAAATCACTATCGAAATCACCGAAATCATCTATTTTAAACAAATTCAAGTTTAAGTTTAACTATAACTTTCAAAATTCACTTTCGATCAAAAACCCGACCAAACGATGTCCGAATGACGTGAAAATTTGCAGGCATATCCAAAATCACCTAACGGAGCTACTGCAACTATCGGAATTCCATTCCGAGCCCCGAATCTAAATCTCACCTACCGTTCGGATTTCACCAAAATTCAACCTTAGCCAATTCAAGCCTAAAACTACACCGGACCTCCAAATTCAATTTCGATCACTCTCCTAAGCCACAAATGATCTCCCAGAGCTGACCGAATCATCAGAATTCGATTCCGAGCTCTCTAACTCACAAGCCAACATCCGGTTGACTTTTCCCAACTATTCCTTCTTCTAAGAGACTATTTGTCTCATTTCCAACCAAACTCGATCCGAATTGACTCATACTCACCAAACACACATATTGAAACATGAACAAGCATATAATGGGGAAAACAGGGTGATAACTCACATGATGACGGGCCGGGTCATCACATTCTTCCCAACTTAAGCAAACGCTAGTCCTCGTGCGGACCAAAAGGTTTACTAAAAGTAACCCAATAGCTGAATGACCTTACCAAGCATATATTCGGGGCGATGCCACGTCACCATATCTCACATAAGTCCAATACACACTATAGCTGGAATTTCACAGCCCATCCGAACCATAGACCATATTGCACATTCCGAAATCATATACCAGATCCTAATCCCATGCCTATACTCAGGATACACCCGAACCAACTATAGCAGCCCATACTCGCCACTCCCGATGAGACCATATGATATGTTACACCACCTAAACACTCGAGGTGATGGCATCTACCCATAGCAATTGCCCACAATAACCAAATATCAACAGAAGACTCTTTTTCATTAGCTAAAGTATTATTCCAACACACTAATATACTGCCCATGGCAACCGAAACACGCGATATATCGAGTCCATCTCTCAAGTCAAACATTCATGAATCCATTTTCCTTGGAATTATACCACAATAGTTCTCGGAACTAACCTCAATATTACCTTTCTAACCAGCTGAAATCGCATATGCTCGCACTCAATAATGACTCCAACGGTCCTTTCGATTGTAATACACTGCACTGGTTATATGACACCTCAACACCGGCCTAAGCCGCGACGAGCGGAACACAGGTTCTAATAAGAGACGTCTGATCATACTCAAATCATAACAACTGACTCCAACAAAAGAGCCATCGTTCAATTCCTCTGTATCATCAGAACATTGAACTGAGATCCCATCTCACATCATAGAGTACCCGAATCCTCCTCGAAATGTCATAACATCACGTGGCCTTGCCACGACTCACGATACTATCCAAACACTATTACTCATGAAGCACCTCAAGTCACCATGCACAAAACGGTCAACCACGCATATATTTAGGTCTAAACTCAAGCAATCGATCACACCCGTGGTGATACAATTAATACACGCTATCAAATCCTGAAAGGACACAACCGATGTGCTATTCCCCGAGCGGTACCCAATACAGACTTTTCCTTAGAAGCCAGGAAGTATTGTATACAAGGTAACATATAGGAACTATTTTTTTCTACATCACACTATTGCGGCATGCAACCCGCTCCAATAACATACCCGTGGCGGCGTGCCACCCGATCCAGGTACCATACCTATGGCGGCGTGCCACCCGATCCAGATACCATGCTTGTGGTGGTGTGCCACCCGATCCACGCATAAATCTAGCAAAAGGGAATGCACATCGAGTCAAGTTGCTCATTACAATCGACATATATAGCCTCCAGTTCGGCCACAAGAAACACATCCGACAAAGTTTCTCAATATCGAAACTGAATCAATGGTAGAGTCCTCTGCACTGTCATCCGCTACGAAGGCCAAACAGACAGAGCAATACCTACCAGCCATCCGCTGGTTCTGGGGTACATCTACCCCGCTGGAATATAATCCGATGCACTCTATTGCGCAATTTGTGACATTTTTTGACATATTCCATATCACATTAGTCTAGTCAGCCTGACTTATGACAACCGGTCTGCAATCAAATATCCTAACCCAAATTCATCATATCAAGTAAAGAGAGAGAGACACCAGGGCTTCCAATTTCCAATAACCACTAAACGGTGCCGATACACACGATATACCACCACTGCGTAGGCGTATTACGAGAACTTCTAGTCTCCAGCACATATATAACACATGAATCACTATGTGATTCCACACTCCACTGTACGGATACATAACACACATCAAGCGTCCATTCATACCACGAAAGTCATTTAGAAACTTCACTATATCATCAACGACTCGGTTATTATAGTCGATCCAACAAAAGAATACTGCAGTACCACCGAATATTATCAGTTTACATTACCTTGCCCTTTTGAACATATACCCCGTCAAATCACTAGCATAGTAGTACCTTTTTTCCTTAATCACCGAAAAGATTGATTCTCAGATTATCTGCAGCTGCCCACGCTGCTTGCGAGTTTTAATGACTTCCCATCTAATATGAATTGATCTCGAAACCCCGAACATGCCATTATGAACTTTACATAACACATCACGTATACCCTACCACATTAAGATACATGGAGACTTCTATTCCTCTCCTACGCCGCAAACATCGACGCACTCAACTAGTCAAGGACCTTCATGATCCCATATAGAATAAAATTCATTACACCTTCCATGCTTCGCATACCAACAGGAAATATACTCAATTTTCAAACCACGGTAAAACACATCTCGAATTCTTTCTCCCAATTCCATTGCACAAACTAAACTGAAAGGACTGAGCCTTTCTGCCCACATCAAGCCATGCAACTGCCAACACTCAGGAGCCTTGCTGCACAATACCTGCAAGACTCATTACTTCAACACATACTAGGAATTACTCATGTCATTATCATACTGTTTCGGTTCATAATCGAACTATTCCATTTATCCAAATTTTCTTTCTTATTCATTTTTAATTTAATATTCTCTTTTATTGAGACTCATACACACGACCACACGGTCTAAGCCTCACAGTCCGCTGGATACTCTCTCAAAGGTTTCCCAGAAGTACCACCTTCTACAGTACTTTTATTTTTAAGAACTTCCTGCGGTTCCGAATTCGTTATCGTTACGTTCCAATACAGATGCCTAAAACCCCTTGATTAATATAACATATCAGAAGTCTTGATCCCTTCTAATGAAACCATAGTCTCTAGCCACGTACACAACCTTAAGACACCTGACTGTTACAAGCAAACTCTTGAACATCGCAAGGCCATTCTCGGGCGTCATTCACCCTTATTCAGTTGTAAATCAGTTGTCTTATTGACAGATCCACTCGTGCCTTGTTAGAACTCTGACACCGCAGAACATGATTACTTACATATACAAATAGCTATCTTAGTTTACTATACACCGAGCATTCCTTATCAAGATCAGCTCCAAAACATCCTAATATTTCTTCACATCTACGACGCACCATACAACCTTTATCAAAATTTCCAACGTACTTAGAGACGGAATCAACATAGCACACAACCGTGCAATCCGCTAATCAATAGCAACCTCCCCAACTTGGCTCGAAGCAATATATCAAAGCATTTTTAACCACTCATAGCATTCTTATTCAAATGACGCCGCAATGTTATAGAGAGATTAAACTCAAGTCATTTACTAGCTTTGGCAGAGACTCGAATCATCATAAATCCTAACTCTTCTGCAATTCTTGCATTTTACCACACACAACAGTTAAGCCTACTCTTTAGGTGACAGAAAATATTTTTCTAAGTCCCAAATTTTTTCCAAAATTTTGACAGAGTTTCCTTTGTAATTTGAGCTCATCCACCTGCTAGAGAATCACCAAACCATTCTAACAACACATCTACAACTCGACAAGACATCACAATGTTTATCAACAACATTAATCTCGATACTACACGAATTATATTAACAAAATTGATACATGAACACGTGCTACACCTGCTCAAATCATAACACATATCAAATACCTCTCACCATGATACACATAGCACATCCAATTCGGTCTTCCTGCGTCTGAACTCATACTACCACACGTAATGCACTCTACCTTTCCATAAAGAAACATGAACATATTCACCACGCCCATAGCTAGGGCTACATAACCGAACACAATAAGAATCGAACACCTGACAGCTCACCCATTATCAAACTGCCATTTCCATAATTAGGGACTATACTGATCGTATGAATTTCGTAATAGCGGCTCGCGAAATTAGCACCTTGGTGCTCAAACCATAGATAAAGATCCGGCATCCAGTCCTCCCAACTGGCCCAACATGAACTCACAGAGATTATATCTCGCCCCATCGATCGAGGAATCATAGCCATCAAGGCAAATTTATCACTAAGAACTCGAGTGCGCTTACAGACGTGTAGAAGGAATTTCCTGGATTACATCTCAGGCTGAATCAAGTATGCACGATAAGAATTCCAAGAATGTGGAGTGTTTCCTAAAAAGGCTGCAGCCTCCCGAGGATAAGTATAGACATCCCCGTACCGATCCATGAGACTCTACCAAACCGGCTCATGACTCACAATACCTAGTAACCTTGGCTCTGATACCAACTTGTCACGACCCAAACCCCGGTCGTGATGGCGCCCAACACATTCCCAGGCAAGCCCGACCATGTTATCCAATTTACCAGCCAATTATTAATTAATACTAATCAATTAACATTAATAGCTTGTCCTCATATCAAAACAATAAGTGTGGAAACAGAAACATACAAAATACAGCCCAACAATCGCGGTGTCAGAAGTTTGAGAATCTATAGATGGAAATATCCTACACAATCAAGTGTAAGCAGAAAAGCAAATGACAAAATGAAAGAGAGGAAGAGATCAGGTCCTGCGGACGCCGACAGCTACCTCGAAGTCTCCTTGAAATAACAGTAATGCAGCAGCTGCGATAGCTCAACTACCCTCCGGAACACCTAGATCTGCACAAAAAGTGCAGGGGAGTGGGGTGAGTATATTTCAACTCAGTGAGTAATAATAAAAAATAACAACTGAAAATAAGAACACATGTACTATCATTAAACAGTTCTAAGGGTAACCTCACAGGTAAGTCATCTCCCCAGTGATTAGCCCATTTCCAGTCCACAACTGTCTTACAATAATCCCACACTGACCTAGTACTCATTCATACTGCAGCGGCCTGCAGCCCGATCCAACATATATGTATATATATAAAATGATGCGGCGTGCAGCCCGATCCAGTATATATAGCGCTGCGGCGTGCAGCCCGCTCCAATATATATAGCGCTACGGCATGCACCCCGATCCAATATATATAACGTTGTGGCGTGCAGCCCAATCCAATATATATAGTGCTTCAGCGTGCAGCCCGATCCAATATACATAGTGTTGTGGCGTGCAGCCCGATCCAATATATATAGTGCGCTCACTAGGGTGTGTGCAGACTCCGGAGGGGCTCCTTCAGCCCAAGCGCTATGATACTGCAACGTGCAGTCCAATCCACATATATATTACTGCAGCGTGCGGTCCGATCCAATATATATATATAAATATATAGCTCTGTGGCATGCAACCCAATCCAATATATAGATAAAATGTTGCGGCGTGCAGCCCGACCCAATATATATGTGTATATATATATATATATATATATATATATATATATATGTATGTATAATGTTGCGGCGTGCAGCTCGATCTGGTATGTATATCAATACCTCACAGCGGGTCCTCGACCCCATCTCAATCAATATAGACTTGGCTTCTCGGGCCCACTCAGCAAGAACAGGCAATCCCACCCCAGGTAGTCTTTCTCAGGGTACATGTCACGCCCCAAATCGAGGGACATGACCGGAACCTGACCGAGTAGCCCCAGTCAAGCGGACCTGGGTACCTTTCTATCCCACGCGTTACCCCTGTGTTGATTATTTCTTATGAACAAAATATCTTACCTATAATGACTGATTTCACAATGCATAAACATAACCGTATGATTGATTTACTAGCAAGTTCACAATTTACAATTTACAACGCCCGACATACATATACATAGGCCACAATCCCACAGTTTACATCTCTACGGAGCCTCTAGGGTACAAAAGGGAATATAATACTTGCCGGTAACAAGGCTCCAACTATACCTTGCAAAACCAAAATGAAGTCTAAAACAAAAGTGGCATGAGCCACACAAGGCCCCGAGGAAGAAAGGGGCTCACCAAAACGGGCAGTGGAAGATGAAGAATACTACTGCCGACGAGCTGAAGTGCCTGCTACTGATCCACCTACAATGATAACACGAATGTAGCGTCCCCGGTAAAAGGGACGTCAGTACACTGGAATTGTAGTGGTATGTATGGACAAACTTTGTCCCAAGTAAACTCAAGCCATTAAACAAGTAATCACAATGATAAGACAGCCCATAAATTACTTCAAGAATAAATTAAGCCAACCAACCATGTTTTACACATTTTTACTCCTTTCAAATAATTCTCAATACAAAGCAAGTTTAAGATCAACAAGTAGAACAACAACCAATCAACCACATAAATCACAAGTAGTCAAACAAAGGGGCAATCAGTGCCCCACAGGTTGCAAACTCTCATGCTGTCTCCTTTCACAATTTCACATCAATGATTTTATATCGATTTCAATAGCGATTTCGATCGCTTTCCATCCGTATTACCTCGTCCACCCTTATAACCTCGGACCATGACACCACAGCTACTAGGTTTTATGCACAAAAATTTTACGGGGCCTTACAGTACATATCTAGTACTGGCTCATGATATGCTATACAGCTATGATTATGGCTGAGTGAATGTGTCCAACATGATATAAGGGTCACTTTGCTCTACAGGCTTCCCTAATACTCTACAGATCGGCATAAGGCCCCAAACACGGCTACTAGCCCAATTATACAGATATAAGCTCAATCTCAATCATCATACACAGTAAACTATCTATTAGGAAGGAACAAGTCCAAATCCCCAATCACAATACCACCACGCTCGTCACATGACGCGTGTTTCATCTCAGCATAGCACTATATAGTGAAAGAACGGGGTTTCGAACCCTCAGTACATCATTTACTACCACCACTCACCTCGAATCGGTAAAAGTCCTGGCTCGCCTTGCGCTTGCCTCACAAATTGACCTCCTCGAATTCCAAATCTGATCAAAATCAATAAGAATATCACCATTGTTGGGTTGCCTCCCATTGTTGGGTTGCCTCCCAACCAGCGCCTGATTTAATGTCGTGGCACGGTGTAGAATCCCCCTCACTCATTAGCAAGCACAATTTTTGTCTTTTCACGATTAATCATTCCTCCCCAATAGTGCTTGAATCTATGACCATTCGCTAAGAATTTCCTGTCGCCATTTAAAGCTCGCAACTCGATTGGACCTGACCATCTCGACTTTAGCTTTCCAGGAAACAGTTTCAGTCTAGAATTGAATAGCAATACTTGTTGGCCTTGCTTAAAGTGACGCAACTCTATATGCTTGTCATGCCATCATCTTGTTTTTCCTTTGTATAGTTTGGCATTTTCATAAGAGTGCAGCCTGAACTCATCCAGTTCATTCAACTGCAGCAGTCTTTTATCACCTGCAGCTTCAAGGTCTATGTTCAGCTTCTTAATGGCGCAGTATGCTTTAGTTCAAGCTCAACTGGCAAGTGGCATGCCTTCCCAAAGACCAGCTTGTAAAGGGATTCTCCAATTGGCATTTTATATGCAGTTCTATATGCCCATAGAGCATCATCCAACTTTGCGGCCCAATCCTTTCACATTCACTGTCTTCTCCAGTATTTGCTTGATTTCTCTGTTTGACACCTCAGCTTGCCCACTTGTTTACTGGTGGTATGTTGTGGCAACTTTGTGACAAACTCCATATTTAGCTAGAAGGTTATTCAACAATCGATTAATAAAATGAGTCCCTTCATCTCTAATTAAGGCACGTGGAGTCCCAAATCCTAAGAATATGTTCTTTTTCACAAACGCAGCTACCACCATGGCATCATTCGTTGGCAAAGAAATTGCTTCAACCTATTTTGACACGTAGTCAATGACTAGTAGAATGTATTTGTTCCCTCTGGATGGTGGAAATGGCCCCATAAAATCTATCCCCCACACATCAAAAAGCTCAACTTCTAGAATGATATTTAAAGGCATCTCATGCCTTTTGGTGATTGTCCCAGTTCTTTGACATTGATCACACTTCTTTACGAATGCATGGGCATGCTTGAATAAAGTTGACCAAAAGAGACCAGATTGTAGCACCTTTGAAGCTGTTGTATTCCCTCCATGATGGCCCCCACAAGGTGATGCATGACAATCATACGACACCAATTCTACCTCATTTTCAGGAATGCATCTCCTCATCAACTGATCAGCACATTGCTTGTACAAATAAGGTTCACCCAGTAGTAGAAATTCAGATCACGTAAAAACATCTTTTTTGCTTCAGATTTCATTACAGGGGGAAGGACCCCACTCACAAGGTAATTCACATAGTCTGCGTACCATGGGGATCGTGATGGTGCCTACTCGTGATAGCTAGGCAAGCCAATTCATTCGACATTATCCTATTCATATCATTATTTTTATACTCATACTTAATAACAAGAGAAATAATTACTCAATTTAATGAATGCAAAAGTCTTTCTAAATAAAGATGAATAATAATAGCGTGAAATACTGATAAAATCCTTTACCCAAGACGTGGAGTCACCAACTCACGAACTACTAAAGAATACTACACATAATGGTGTTAAAGAAAATAATAAATATCTGTCTGTCTCGGAACAATGAGACCACAGCAAATAACATAGGTAAAATAGAAGAGACGCCGACCCTGCGGACGCCTGCAAGCTACCTCAGTCTCGAAATGCTCAACTCCCACAAATAGTCTACTACTGCTGCTGCTCCTGCTCGAAACCTGGACCTGTGCAAAAATGCACAGAAGTAGAGTATCAACACAATCCGACCCCATGTACTGGTAAGTGCCTGGCCTATCCCGGCGAAATAGTGACAAGCCTAGGACAAGACACTCACATAAACCTATACAGTTCTATATATATGTACACACCACAAGATAAAAGGAATGCCAAGTAACAAATTAAACAAGAAGTATCATAATAGGGGAAACACAATCAGCAACATCTATTAAATCAGTAAAGAAAATCAGAGTATAACGAAAACAGTTAATATCAAAACAAGGAAAATATCATATAGTTTCATGGAATCAGACTTCGTGCTTTTACTCTCATCCTCACATCCATGGCATGGCATGATCCTTCGTGCATGGTTCAAATAACAACGACACGGAATGTTGCTTCGTGCATGATCAATATCACAAGGCACAGCATGATCCTTCGTGCATAATCAATAACAAGGCACGGCATTACCCTTCATGCATAATCAATAAAATAAGGCACGACATGATCCTTCGTGCATAATCATTAAAACAAGGCACGGTATCACCCTTCATGCATTATAACTCTTCCTCACCGAAATAAAAATCACAGTTAAGGGCAACAGAATGAAAAAAATAATCATGAACCGTCTCGGCAAGGGATACAATAATCATCACAACAAGGTACCAGCAAGGGAATTAATAATCAACTTCACAATAAAGTCCCGGCAAGGGAAAACAGTGATCAATTTCACAAATATCACCATTGTTGGGTTGCCTCCCAACCAGCGCCTGATTTAATGTCATGGCACGATGTAGAATCCCCCTCACTCATTAGCAAGCACAATTTTTGTCTTTTCACGATTAATCATTCCTCCCCAATAGTGCTTGAATCTATGACCATTCGCCAAGAATTTCCTGTCGCCATTTAAAGCTCGCAACTCGATTGGACCTGACCATCTCGACTTTAGCTTTCCAGGAAACAGTTTCGGTCTAGAATTGAATAGCAATACTTGTTGGCCTGGCTTAAAGTGACGCAACTCTATATGCTTGTCATGCCATCTTCTTGTTTTTCCTTTGTATAGTTTGGCATTTTCATAAGAGTGCAGCCTGAACTCATCCAGTTCATTCAACTGCAGCAGTCTTTTATCACCTGCAGCTTCAAGGTCTATGTTCAGTTTCTTAATGGCGCAGTATGCTTTGTGTTCAAGCTCAACTGGCAAGTGGCATGCCTTCCCAAAGACCATCTTGTAAAGGGATTCTCCAATTGGCATTTTATATGCAGTTCTATATGCCCATAGAGCATCATCCAACTTTGCGGCCCAATCCTTTCACATTCACTGTCTTCTCCAGTATTTGCTTGATTTCTCTGTTTGACACCTCAGCTTGCCCACTTGTTTACTGGTGGTATGTTGTGGCAACTTTGTGACAAACTCCATATTTAGCTAGAAGGTTATTCAACAATCGATTAATAAAATGAGTCCCTTCATCTCTAATTAAGGCACACAGTTGCCACAACATACCACCAGTTGGGTTGCCTCCCATTGTTGGGTTGCCTCCCAACCAGCGCCTGATTTAATGTCGTGGCACGATGTAGAATCCCCCTCACTCATTAGCAAGCACAATTTTTGTCTTTTCACGATTAATCATTCCTCCCCAATAGTGCTTGAATCTATGACCATTCGCCAAGAATTTCCTGTCGCCATTTAAAGCTCGCAACTCGATTGGACCTGACCATCTCGACTTTAGCTTTCCAGGAAACAGTTTCAGTCTAGAATTGAATAGCAACTTCGTGCTTTTACTCTCATCCTCACATCCATGGCATGGCATGATCCTTCGTGCATGGTTCAAATAACAACGACACGGAATGTTGCTTCGTGCATGATCAATTTCACAAGGCACAGCATCATCCTTCGTGCATAATCAATAACAAGGCACGACATTACCCTTCATGCATAATCAATAAAATAAGGCACGACATGATCCTTCGTGCATAATCATTAAAACAAGGCACGGTATCACCCTTCGTGCATTATAACTCTTCCTCACCGAAATAACAATCACAGTTAAGGGCAACAGAATGAAAAAAATAATCATGAACCGTCTCGGCAAGGGATACAATAATCATCACAACAAGGTACCAGCAAGGGAATTAATAATCAACTTCACAATAAAGTCCCGGCAAGGGAAAACAGTGATCAATTTCACAACCCGGCAAGGGTTCAAGATTTTTCTAGACACTAGTGTATGGATGCTCATCACCACAGCCCATACACCGCACTCGATCACATAGAAATTAGCACATTAATCCTATTCCCTCAAGCTAGGATAGATCAAACACTTACATCTATGTCTTGAAGTCCAAATTATCCTTCAACTATAGTTTTACCTCGAATTACAGCGTTCAACTTGCTCGAATCCAATCACAGTTGATTCAATTACATTAATAAATACTATGTAACTTGGTTTGGATGCTTAAAAATGGTTTTCTCAAAGTTTACCCCAAAATTTCCCAAAATGCCCCTGGTCCCACGTGGTCGAAACTAGGGGTTCGCACCAAAATTCGGTTACCCATTCCCTCACGAGTTCAAATATATGATTTGTTTCAAAATCAGACCTCAAATCGAGGTCCAATTCCCCAATTCATGAAAAACCTAGGTTCTACCCAAAAACAAGAATTTCTACCATGAAAACCTTTGATTTTTCTTGAAAAACATGTTTAGTGATGTTAGGAATTGAAAGAACTAAGTAAAAAGTGACTTACACGTGTTTTGGAGTGATTTTGCTCTTGAAGGATCGTGTGTGGTGTGTTGGGTTTTGAAAGAATGAAAAAAAGAGGTGTAAAATTCGTTTAAGTATCAGATTGCACAGTTGCGGTTATGGGAATTGCGAACGTTTGTTCGCAATTGCGAACATAGCAGGTTTGGCACTGTTGCCCTAGCATTTGCGAGAAAATGTTCGCATTTGCGAACTCTAGCCCAGGCCTGCCATCCTCGCATTTGCGAGACTTCCTTCGCATTTGCGAGCTTAGGGTGATTTCTGGGTTCATCGCATTTGCGATATTCTTCTCACATTTGCAAGCCTGGGCATTTTCCTACCATCTTCGCATTTGCGAAGATTGGTTCGTATTTGCGAACCAAGGCCAAGGATGAGTCTTCTCGCAATTGCGAGAGAATTCTTTGCAATTGCGAGAAATTCTTCGCAATTGCGAAAATACCAGCTGGGTGAAAACACCAGCTGTGTTATTTTTCAAAATGTGCTCCAACGGCCTATCAAATCATTACCCGAGCCATCGGGCTCCAAAACAAACATGCACACAACTTCAAAAACATATTACAAACGTGCTCGTGCGATCAAATCGCCAATATAACATCGTTTTCATCAAATAAAGCTTCAAGTTCATGATTATCTTCCTTTAACTTCATTAACTTTCAAATTTGGAACTTAAGGTTCAAAACACATCAAACGACATCCAAATGTTGTCAAACTTTGCAGAAAGCACTCATATAATATTTAAGACTTGTACCGGGCGTCGGAACCAAAATACGAGCCCGATACTATGGTCGTTTAATCCATTTTCATTTAATAATTTCAGCAAAAACCATTTAACAGAAAAATTCATATCTTGGGCTCTAGGCCTCAGAATTTGACTCCGGACACATGCCCGGGTCCCATATTTTCCTACAGACCTTCCGGGACCGTCCGATCTCGGGTCCGGGTCTGTTTACCAAAAATGTTGACCGAACTCAACTATAGCAATACTAATATCACTTTTTCTTCAAAATTTTCATGGAATTCACATATTCTAGGACAAAATCTTTCCGGCTACATGCCCGAACTATGCACGTAAATCGAGGCAACATAAAATGAGGTTTTCAAGGCCTTGGAAGCAAGGAACAAGTGAGGAAAATAGGTGATGATCCTTTGGGTCGTCACATCCTCCACCTCTAAAATAATCGTTCGTCCTCGAACGAACGAGAGAAGTTAATACCTGAGTCGGGGAACAAATATGGGTAACGGCTCTGCATATTAGACTCGGACTCCCAGGTCGATGCCTCAGGTGGCTGACCTTTCCACTGAACATGCACAGAAGGAAAACTCTTCCACCTCAACTGTCGAACCTACCGGTCTAGAATGGCCACCGGCTCCTCCTCGTAGGATAAATCATTGTCCAATTGGACAGTACTGAAGTCTAAAACATGTGTGGGATCGCCATGGTTCCTCCGAAGCATAGATACATGAAAAACCGGATGCACGGCTGATAAGCTAGGTGGCAGAGCTAGTTTGTAAGCCACCTCTCCCACTTGGTCCAGAATCTCAAATGGACCAATATACCTAGGGCTGAGCTTGCCTTTCTTTCCGAACGTCACCACGCCCTTTATAGGCGATACCCGGAGCAATACCCGCTAACCAACCATGAAATCTACATCTCTAACCTTATGATCCGCATAAGTCTTCTGTCCGGACTGGGCTGAACGCAATCACTCCTGGATAGTCTTGACCTTGTCCAAGGCCTCCTGAACTAAGTCTGTACCCAACAACCGAGCCTCTCCCTGCCCAAACCATCCAACTGGGGACCGACATCGCCTACCATACAAATCCTCATATGGGGCCATCTGAATGCTAGAATGGTAGCGGTTGTTGTAGGCAAACTCCGCTAATGGGAGAAACAGGTCCCACGAGCCTCCAAAATCAATGACACAGGCTCAGAGCATGTCCCCTAGGATCTCAATAGTCCTCTCGGACTGACTGTCTGTCTGAGGATGAAAAGTTGTACTCAACTGGACCTAGGTGCCTAACTCCTGCTGGACCGCTCTCCAGAAACACGAGGTAAACTGCGTACCCCGATTTGAGATAATAGACACCGGCACCCCATGAAGGTGAACAATCTCCCTAATATAAATCTCTGCTAGCTTCTCCGATGAGTAAGAGACAGATACTTGAATGAAGTGTGCTGACTTGGTCAGCCTATCAACAATGACCCAAATAGCATCAAATTTCCTCCGAGTCAAAGGAAGTCAAGTAATAAAGTACATTGTAATCCGCTCCCATTTTCCACTCGGGAATTTCTATTCTCTGGAATACACCACCAGGCCTCTAGTGCTCATATTTCACCTGCTGACAATTTAGACATCGAGCGACATACGCAACGATGTCCTTCTTCATCCTTCACCACCAATAGTGCTGTCGTAAATCCTAATACATCTTCACGGTGCCCGGGTGAATAGAATAACGCGAACTGTGGGCCACCGCTAAGATCAAATCCCGAATCCCCTCAACATTGGGCACACAAACGCGTCCCTGCAATCTCAATACTCTGTCATCATCTAGAGTTACCTTCGTAGCACCTCCCCGTTGTAGAGTATCTCTCAAGTCACGCAAATGAGGATCATCAAATTGCCTCTCACGGATACGCTCTAATAGGGAAGAACGAGCGACCGTGTAGGCTAACACCCTGCTAGGCTCAGAAATGTCTTGTCTCACGAATCAATTGGCTAAGGCCTGGACATCTAGAGCAAGTGGTCTCTGACTGACCGGAATGTAAGCAAGACTACCCATACTGGCAGACTTCCTACTCAACGCATCGGCCACCACATTGGCCTTACCTGGGTGATACAAGATAGTAACATCATAGTCCTTCAGCAACTCTAATCATCTCCTCTGTCACACATTCAACTCCTTTTGCTTGAATAAATACTGTAGGCTTTTGTGATTCGTGTACACCTCGCATGCCACACCATATAGATAATGCCTCCACATTTTTAAGGCATGAACCACTGCTGCCAGCTCAACATCATGAACCGGATAATTTCTCAGGGATTTTCAACTGTCTCGAAGCATAAGCAATAACCTTGCCATCTTGCATCAATACCGCTCCAAGCCTAGTACGGGATGCATCACAGTAAACTATGTAAGGCCCCGCACCCGTAGGAAATATCAACATTGGTGTTGTTGTTAAAGCTATCTTGAGCTTCTTAAAGCTCGCCTAACACTCATTTGACTACTTGAACTTAGGCACCCTTCTGGGTCAACCTGGTCATCGGGGCTGCAATAGAAGAGAACCCCTCTACAAATCGACTGTAGTAACCTGCTAACCCCAAGAAACTCCGGATCTCGGTCACTGAAGCTAGTCGAGGCCAGTTTTGGAGTGCCTCAATCTTCTTTGGGTCCACCTGAATACCTTCCACTGATACAATGTGACCCAGAAATGCTACTGAACTCAACCAGAACTCACATTTTGAAAATTTGGCATATAGCCGATTATCCTTCAGAGTCTGAAGAACCACTCTGAGGTGCTGCTCGTGCTCTTCCTGGTTGCGGGAGTATACCAGGATGTCATTTATAAAGACTATAACGAACAAGTCTAAATAAGGCCTGAACACCTGATTCATCAACTCCATGAATGGTACTGGAGCATTGGTCAACCCGAAAGACATGACCAAGAATTCATAGTGCCCGTATCTAGCGCGAAAGGCTCTTTTAGGAATGTCAACCGCTCTGATCTTTAGCTGATGGTAGCCCGACCTCAAGTCTATTTTTGAGAACACCCTCGCTCCATAGAGCTGGTCAAACAAATCATCAATCCTCGGCAGTGGATACTTGTTCTTTGTCATCACTTTGTTTAATTGTCGATAATCAATACAAATCCGCATCGAGCCATCCTTCTTCTTCACAAATAACACAGATGCACCCCAGGGAGAAACAATGGGCCTGATAAAGCCCTTTTTCTAGGAGGTCTTGTAACTGATCTTTTAACTCTGGTGGGGCCAAACGATAGGGTGGAATAGAGATGGGCTAAGTGCCCGATGCCAGATCAATACAAAAATCAATATCCCTGTCAGGTGGCATGCCCGGCAGGTCTGAAGGGAAAACCTCGGGAAACTCCCGTACAATAGGAACTGAATCAATAGAAGGAATGTTTCCTCTGGAATCACGAACATATGCCAAATAAGCTAGACACCCCTTCTCGACCACGCGTCGAGCCTTAACATAGGAAATAACAGTGCGAACGGAGTGGCCTGAGGTCCCACTCCACTCTAGTCGGGGTGATTCTAGCAAGGCCAAGGTCACTGTCTTGGCATGACAATCTAAGATAGCATGATACGGGGACAACCAATCCATCCTCAATATGACATCGAAATCCACCATGTCTAATAGCAATAAATCAACACGGGTCTCAAGACCCCCGAATATAACTACGCACGAACGATGCACCCGGTCGACTACTATAGAGTCACCCACTGGTGTAGAAACATAAACTGGAATATCCAGGGCATAGCTAGGCACGACCAGATATGGTGCAAAGTAGGAACACACATATGAATATGTAGACCCAAAGTCAAATAATACTAAAGCACCTTTGTCACAAACAAGAATGGTACCTGTAATCACAGTATCTAATTCCTCTGCCTCTGGCCTAGCTAGTAAAGCATAAAATCGGGGATCGACACCTCCCCTCTAAGCTACGTCTCTAGGATGGTCATCCACTGGCTGACCTCTACCTCGGCGGGACGGTCTCCACCTCTACGGTCTCGACCTCCACCTCTATGATCTCTACCCCGCCCCTAGCTGGCTGGGCAGGCTATGGGTCAGCTGGGGCCTGAATCATAGGGCGAGGACCCCGCTGCTGAGTGTTGCCCGCTGCTCGAGGAAAAAACTTGACAAGACGAACTGGGTCACCACAACCGTAACAACATTTTGGCTGCTGGGACAGCTGGCCCTGACGACCTGAATGGCCCCCACGAACACTCTGAAGAGGCTGAGCACTGATGGGAGGCTAATCTGAATACTGCTCACGAACCCCACGATCACCTAGACCACCCTGCGAAGCCTGGAGGGCTGACTGAAAAGGCCTGGAAGACTAGCCCCTATCAAAAGATTCCCTGCCTCCAGAAGAAGAACCACTAAATCTGCCGGAATGACGAGGCCTCTTGTTTGAAGGATAACCACCTCCCCGAGCAAGAGCCATCTCAACTTTACGAGCTACATTAGCTACCTCTTGAAAAGATATATCACTCCCAACTCCCATATCCATCTAAAGTCTAATCGGCTGATTTAGCCCATCTATAAACCTGCGGACCCTCTCCCGATCTGTGGGGAGTATCACAACCGCATGACGCGCCAGATCAACAAACCTCGTCTCATACTGAGTGACAGTCATAGTACCCTGCTAGAGGCACTCAAACTACCTCCGAAGTGCCTCCCGCTGAGTAACAGTGAGAAACTTCTCCAGAAATAACTCTGCAAACTGGTCCCATGTTAAAGCCGGGGACACTGCTGGTCGAGTCAAATAGTAATCTCTCCACCATGTCTTGGAGGATCCTGAAAGCCTGAATGTTCAGAAGTCAACTCCATTGGATTCCACTATTCCCATAGTCTTGAGAATCTCGTGGCAACTGAATAAGAAGTCCTGAGGATCCTCTGATGTGGCACCGCTGAATATAGTGGTAAACAGCTTGGAGAACCGATCAAGTCTCCATAGAGAATCAGAATTCATGGACGCTTCATCTTCGGCCTGAGCTGTGGTGCTTGACTGGGTGGCCACTGCTGGCTGAACTATTGGTGCCTCAGGCTGGGGAGCTACCGGCTCTGGAGTACGTGCAACAAGAGTCTGGACCCCTCCTTTAGCCTGAGAAGTGGCTGGTGCAACTGGTACTAAGCCTGCTCTAGCAACACTGTCCATAAAACTCGCTATTCTGACCAGAGCCTCCGGAAGATCTGGGTAAATAAAACCTCCCCTAGGACCTGAGCTGGGCCCACTGGAGCTGCTGGGGCTGGAACCTCCTCACCAATCTCAAAACGAGGCTCCACCTCTGGAATCGCTGCCTGGGGCTAAGCTCTGCCCCTACCACGGCCTCCGACACAGCCTCGGCCCCTGCCCCTCATGCAAGCTGCCTGGGGCTCAGGCTGCTGATCAGCGGATGAAGAAGCGCGTGTCCTCACCATCTACGAAAGGACAGAGTAGAAATTCAATCAGTATTTGAGGAACAAATCGTACGACAAGAAGGAACAAATGAGAGACTTTTTCCTAACTCAATAGACTCTGGAGGACAAGTACAGACGTCTCCGTACCTACCCCTCAAACTCTACTAAGCTTGTTCGTGAGTGGTGAGACCTATGTATCCTAGAGCTCTGATACCAACTTGTCACGACCCGCATTTTCCCCCGCCATCGGGATTGTGATGCCGCCTACTCGTGATAGCTAGGCAAGCCAATTCATTCGACATTATCATGTTCATATCATCATTTTTATACTCATACTTAATAACAAGAGAAATAATTACTCAATTTAATGAATGCGAAAGTCTTTCTAAATAAAGATGAATAATAATAGCGTCAAATACTGATAAAATCCTCTACCCAAGACGTAGAGTCACCAACTCACAAACTACTAAAGAATACTACACATAATGGTCTAAAAGAAAATAATAAATATCTATCTGTCTCGGAACAATGAGACTACAGCAAGTAGTATAAGTAAATAGAAGAGGCCAGGCCTGCGGACGCCTACAAGCTACCTCAGTCTCGGAATGCTCAACTCCCACGAATACTCTACCGCTGCTGCTGCTCCTTCTCAACAACTGGACCTGTGCAAAAAATGCACAGAAGTGCAGTATCAGCACAATCCGACCCCATGTGCTGGTAAGTGCCTGGCCTATCCCGGCGAAGTAGTGACAAGCCTAGGACCATACACTCACATAAACCTGTACAGTTCAATATATATGTACACACCACAAGATAACAGGAATACCAAGTAACAAATTAAAAAAGAAGTGTCATAATAGGGGAAACACAATCATCAACATCTATTAAATCAGTAAAGAAAATCAGAGTATAACGAAAACAATTAATATCAAAACAAGGAAAATATCAAATAGTTGCACGGCATCACCCTTCGTACTTTTACTCTCATCCTCACATCCATGGAACGGCATGATCCTTCATAAATGGTTCAAATAACAACGGCGTAGAATGTTCCTTTGTGCATAATCAATATCACAAGGCACGGCATGATCCTTCGTGAAAAAGGCACGGCATTACCCTTCGTGCATAATCAATAAAATAAGGCACGACATTACCCTTCGTGCATAATTAATAAAATAAGGCACGGCATCACCCTTCGTGCATTATAACTCTTCCTCACCCAAATAACAATCACAGTTAAGGGCAACAGAATGAAAAAAATAATCATGAACCGTCCCGGCAAGGAAAACAATAATCAACTTCACAATAAAGTCCCGGCAAGGGAAAACAGTGATCAATTTCACAACTCGGCAAGGGTTCAAGATTATATCTTAAAAAGACCCAAAAATAGATACAACAAAAGACTTACGATCATGCTAGACGCCAGTGTATGGATGCTCGTCACCATAGCCCATACAGCGCACTCGATCACATAGCAATTAGCACATTAATCCTATTCCCTCAAGCTAGGATAGACCAAACACTTACCTCTAAGTCTTGAAGTCCAAATTATCCTTCAACTATAGATTTACCTCGAATTTCAGCTTTCAATTTGCTCGAATCTAATCACAATTGATTCAATTACACTAATAAATACTATGTAACTTGGTTTGGATGCTTAAAAATGGTTTTCTCAAAGTTTACCCCAAAATTTCCCAAAACGCCCCTGGTCCCACGTGGTCGGAACTCGGGGTTCGGACCAAAATCTGATTACTTATTCCCTCACGAGTTCTAATATATGATTTGTTTCAAAATCGGACCTCAAATTGAGGTCCAATTCCCCAATTCATGAAAAACCTAGGTTCTACCCAAAAACAAGAATTTCTACCATGAAAACCTTTGATTTCTCTTGAAAAACATGTTTAATGATGTTAGGAATTGAAAGAATTAAGTAAAAAGTGACTTACAAGTGTTTTGGAGTGATTTTGCTCTTGGAAAATCGTGTGTGGTGTGTTGGGTTTGGAAAGAATGAAGAAAAGAAGTGTAAAATTCGTTTAAGTATCAGATTGTACAGCTGCGGTTATGTTCGCATTTGCGAACTCTGGCCCTGGCCTGCCATCCTCGCATTTGCGAGACTTCCTTCACATTTACGAGCTTAGGGTGATTTCTGGGTTCATCGCATTTGCGATATTCTTCTCGCATTTTCGAGCCTGGGCATTTTCCTACCATCTTCGCATTTGCGAACCAAGGCCAAGGCTGAGTCTTCTCGCAATTGCGAGAAATTCTTCGCAATTGCGAAGATACCAGCTAGGTGAAAACACCAGCTGTGTTATTTTTCAAAATCTGCTCCAACGGCCTATCAAATCTTTACCCGAGCACTCGGGCTCCAAACCAAACATGCACACAACTACAAAAACATATTACAAACTTGCTCGTGCGATCAAATCGTCAATATAACATCGTTTTCATCAAATCAAGCTTCAAGTTCATGATTATCTTCCTTTAACTTCATTAACTTTCAAATTTGGAACTCAAGGTTCAAAACACATCAAACGACATCCAAATATCGTCAAACTTTGCAGAAAGCACTCAAATAATATTTAAGACTTGTACCGGGTGTCGAAACCAAAATACGAGCCCGATACCATGGTCGTTTAATCCATTTTCATTTAATAATTTCATCAAAAACAATTTAACAGAAAAATTCATATCTTGGGCTCTAGGCCTCATAATTCGACTCCGGACACATGCCCGAGTCCCATATTTTCCTACGGACCTTTCGGGACCGTCCAATCTCAGGTCCAGGTCTGTTTACCAAAAATGTTGACCGAAGTCAACTATATCAATATTAATATCACTTTTCTTCAAATGTTTCATGGAATTCACATATTCTAGCACAAAATCTTTCCGGTGACATGCTCGGACTATGCACGTAAATCCAGGCAACATAAAATGAGGTTTTCAAGGCCTTAGAAGCACGGAACAAGTGAGGAAAATAGGTGATGACCCTTTGGGTCGTCACAGAAGGGTCTTGGGTTATAGTAAATAGTTGCTCATCTGGAAACACCTTTTTAATTTGGCTACTGTCCTCCACATGATCGTGATTTTCCAGCCTTGATAAGTGGTCAGCTACTTGGTTTTCTGTTCCTTTCCGATCTCATATTTTTACATCAACTTCCTGCATCAACAAAACCAGCACATCAACCTGGCCTTTGACTCTCTTTTTGTGAACAAATACCGAATCGCTGCATGATCGGTATAGACTATGACTTTTGTTCCCACCAAGTATGCTCAAAATTTCTCAAAATCCCACACCACAACTAACAATTCCTTCTTAGTGGTGGTGTAATTCAGATGTGCATCATTAAGAGTCTTACTCTCATAGTAAATGGAATAAAATGCTTTGTTCTTCCTCTGGCCCAGTACTGCCCCAATAGCAAGGTCACTCGCATCACACATAAGTTCAAATGGTAAAGACCAATCACGTGCTACAATAATGGGAGCAGTCACCAACTTCTTTTTAAGTTCTTCAAATGCTTTGAGGCAAGCAACATCAAATTTGAAACCCAAATCTTTTCCAGCACCCTGCACATGGGAGTGGCTATTTTTGAAAAATCTTTTATAAAGCGTCGATAGAAACCCACATGTCCCAAGAAACTCCGGACACCCTTTACTCAAATAGGTAGAGGTAATTTTTCAACCACCTATACCTTTGCTTTATCAACTTCAATTCCGCCCCCAGACACTCTATGCCCAACATAATGCCTTCTTGTACTATAAAATGGCACATTTCCCAATTAAGTATCAGATTTGTTTCTTCACAACGGGTGAGTACCTTGCTTAGATTCTTCAAGCAATCATCATAAGAAGATCCAAAAACTGATAATTCATGCATGAACACTTCCACGAATTTTCCACCATGTCGGTGAAAATAACCATCATACATCTCTGGAAAGTGGTTGGTGCGTTACAAAGCCCAAACGGCATTCTCTTGAAGGCAAATGTGCCATAAGGACAAGTAAACGTAGTCTTCTCCTGATCCTCTAGGCATATGACAATCTGATTGTATCCTCAATAACCATCAAGGAAGTAATAATATTCATGCCTGGCTAACCTGTCTAGCATTTGATCGAGGAATGGAAGTGGAAAGTGATCCTTGCTAGTGGCCTTATTTAGTCTTTTATAATCAATGCAAACTCTCCATCCCGTAATAGTGCGAATGAGGATTAGCTCATTCTTTTCGTTCTCAATCACAGTCATTCCTCCCTTTATTGCACACATTGAACCGGGCTTACCCAGTTGCTATCACAAATGGGAAAAATGATACCTTCATCGAGCAACTTGATCACTTCCTTTTTCACTACCTCATTCATGATGGGATTTAATCTTCTTTGATGCTCTATACTGAGGCGGTGTCAATCCTCTAGAAAGATTTTTTGCATGCAAAACAATTGACTAATATCCTTGATATCAGCTATAGTCCACCCAACGACCTTTTTATTCTCGCGGAGGACTCTGCGCAATTTTTCTTCCTGATTGCTTGTCAAGCTGGATAAAATAATTACAGGTAGAGTCTCAGAGTTCCCCAAATAATCATAGCACAAATGTGCTGGAAGGGGCTTGAGTTCTAGCTTCAGAGCTTCTTCAATAGATGGCCTGGGGACTGTTTGAGTTACAGGCCTGTCCAGCTCTTCAAATTTCCTAAACCCATGTACATAACTGCAGGACATATCTAGCACTTGCTCTATTTCTCCTATTCTGTCAACTTCACTATTTTCTACATTCCCAATAAATACTCGTTCAACAGGATCTGAAGAGCTCATATAGGGTACTAACGATGTAGCATCGCTCTCCACCACAGAGATCATAGATAACTCTTCATAATGGGTTGGCAACTTCAGTGCTCTATAAACATTGAATACCTCCACTTGGTCTCCTACTCCCATTGTCATCTTTCCTTCACAAACATCAATAATAGATCGACCTGTGGCTAAGAATGGACACCCCAAAATAAATGGAAATTCCTAATCAGGCTCGTAATCTAGGATGATGAAATCAGTAGGAAATAAGAAAGAAGCCACTTGAACTAGCATATCTTCAATTACTCCCCCGTGATGAGCAAGGGAGCGATCAGCTAACTGTAAGATAACCGTTGTTGGGCATGGTTTACCTAACCTCAACTGTCTGAATACAGATAGTGGCATCAAATTTGTGCTCTCGCCAAGATCACATAAAGCTCGCCCAACATCATGTTTACCAATGGCGATGTGAATAGTGAAACTACCTGGGTCCTTCAATTTCTAAAGTATATTTCCTTGAATTCTTGAACTACATTCCTCAGTGAGTGCCACAGTCTCGAACTCGGTCAACCTCCTTTTATTTGCCACAATATCCTTGATGTACTTTGCATATTTGGGCACTTCTTTTTAGATGTCAACCAATGGAATATTAATCTGTACCTGCTTCAAGATGTCAAGGAACTTTTTATATGCAACATTGTCCTTAACGTTCTGCAATATTTTTTAGGGAATGGAGGTAGTGGCCTTGCAACCACTTGTGAAGATTGCTCAGCTACCACCATTTCAGTTGGCTTCTCTGGCTCCTTGGCTTTCTCTGATGTTGATTCCACAATGACTGGCCTCTCTTCAAAAGTCACTTGTTTCCTCTTTTTAGGAGGAAATTCTTCTAGTTGTCTCCCAGACCTCAACGACACGGCATTTACTGGTGCCTTAGGATTTACTTCAGTGTCACTTGGAAGAGATCCAGTTGGTCTAGTGTTTTGACCACTAGCAAGTTGTCCAATTTGACGATCCAAATTTCTCACTATTATGGTAAGGGTTTGTTTTTCAACCATCATATTTTTAAACATGTCTTCAAGGTGACTTGGAGAACTTGTTTGTTGTTTAGCTTGAGGTGGTCTATATTGTTGTTAAGGTGCTTGAGGCCTCTATTGATTCTGAGTTCCCTGGTTTCCACCCCAAGAGAAGTTTGAGTGGTTCCTCCAATTGGGATTGTAAGTGTTCCCATATTGATTTGGTTGACCCCTATTCGAATTACCTACGAAACAGACAGATTCAGGATTTGCATGACATATGTCGCTTGTGTGCCCTTCTCCATATATTTCACAAAAAGCTTGAACCTGTTATACCTGTTGCTTATTGATGCCCAAGTTCATTTGGCTGAATTGATTTGTCAGTGCATAAATCTGTGTTAATAATATCGAGAAGACATCTAACTCAAGAACCCCTGCAGATTTTTGCACAATGTGTCTACTTCTCTCTCCCTGCCAATCTGGTTTGCTCTTGGAGAATTTGCTCAACAATGCATATATCTCGTCAAAGTTTTTCTCCAACACCTAACCTCTAGCTGCAGCATCTACCATAATCTTTGTTTCAGAATGTAGCCCTTCTATGAAAGTGTGAGCCAATACTTCATTTGTTTTATTGTGATGATAACAATCTCTAAGTAGCCCCTTAAACCTTTCCCAAGCTGAGTATAAAGATTCGCATGCTTTCTGTTTGAAGGCAACTATTTCACTTCGGATCTTTGCAGTTTTGCCTGAGGGAAAGAACCTTGCCAAAAATTTTCTTGCCAAATCATTCCATGATGTAATGGAATTAGCTGGTTCTAACTTTAGCCATCGCTTAGCTTTGCCCAACATAGAAAATGGAAAGAGTGTGAGCCTTACATAATCTGTAGTAACCCCGTTAGTGATATAAGTATCACTAATCTCCAAGAAGTTCAGAATATGCTGTTGTGGATCCTCGTGTGGAAGACCCATAAATTGCCCGTTTGCATGAAGTAGCTGGATCATACTCTATTTCAGTTCAAAGTGCCAAGTGATCCCAGGCTTCACTATACTGCAGGTGACATAGCAATGCTTGGCATCGCCACCTCTTGAACATCCATGGGTTGCCATTCTGCCATGTCCACAGGAATTTGAACAAATACCTGAATATTATTCGTATCACTTGCTTCCCTCAACTTCCTGCAAAATTTTCTTTAGGTTCTAGATCAAAGCCTTGAAGTCGGTCCTGGCTTCGAACCATTTGAACAATCATAGTTCCTGATATGTGAGCAACAAAATAATCGCCTTAGATTTGATAAAATAAGCAATTGAAGCACAAACTAGCAAATAGTTAATATTAAGTTCCCCGGAAACGGCGCCAAAAACTTGTCGCTCCCAAACGCACACGCAAGTATACGCGGTCGTACAAGTAATAAAATAATAAGTCGAGTGTCAAACCCACATAAACTTATATCAACTACTCACTAACACACCTATATTGTTATTCCGTCAAACCAAGTTCAAATTCAAGAGTTTAGTAATGCTAATTATAATTTTAAGTAACAACTAAATTATCAAATATCGAGTTGATTGTTATGTAATTAATAGAGACAAATATTCCAGGGTTGTGATTTATTCACCAATTGTATTGTATTTTAATTACCTATCCTTTTCATATAATTCACTCATGATTGTTAATTAATCGATAAATGCTCTTATAGCCTTCTACCGAAGTACTACTCACCTATTCTCAATAGATTAACATCTATATTCCTATGAAATCAATCTATTAAGAACACAGTAAAATCACGACATTTAATTAAGCTAGGTGATTAGGTATATTCCTATCCTAACCACAAATCTGCTCCCTTTAAGGGTTAAAATCATGCTTTCTTTAATTCTTCTATAATCTAAACATGGCTTTTCCAAGCATAGCATAGATAGTAAATAAAACCCAACTGCTGGCCAAACAATTAAGCAATTAAACATAGAATTAAAGAAACAACCATAGATGAATGAATTATAATCAAGATCAAGTTAATTTCAAACCACAATATTCATGGCTAAATCACAACCCCAGATAATGGATGTTTTAGCCACTCATGATCATACAAAACTCAACAATTAGTCTTAAACATACTATAAACAAGCAACTGGAAGAAAGTTTGAAAGAACTCTTTCAATTGTTGCTCCAAGGTAGTATGTTTTCTTCTCCTTCCTTAGATCCAAGAGTCTTCAATGGCTTTTCTCTCCAAAATGAATAGTATTTTTCCACTCTCCCTGAAAATTTGATCATCCCCTCAATAATAGAGGTTTACTTTAATTAAGTTGAGTGGAAACCTATAATTTTCCCATTTTACCCCTCTATAATGCCTTTTCTGGATAGAAACGCGCGAAGTTTCACGCGAACATTGAACTTCGCACATTTCTTCGCGCGTTTGACACTGTTTTGGCATTTATTCGTCTGAACAAGCATGCGAACAAATAAATTTCGCGCGTCTAGGAGTTATTTCTTCCATTTCTTGTCTCGTCTTTGCACGAACTCAACTCCGAGGGGTTGTTTTTGCTCCTAAATCATTCCATAACCTTTTCAAATATTTATATAGGCTCCTTTTTTTGCAAAGTAAAGAATCACAAATTAAATGCCTATTTATCATCAATTATATATATGATATAATTGCAATATAATAAAATGGAAGCATAAATAATGGTTAAATCACTCAGATTTTGCCTATTATCAAAGAGACGAAGATATTTTTCTTGGTTATTCTTTAAATAGCAGATCATTTAGAGTTTTTAAACGAACTTTGTGCGTTGAAGAATCAGTTCATGTCATTTTTGATGAAAATAATCCCATGGTCGAGAAAGGTATCAATGCAGGTGACGAAGATCAAACTCAAGAAGTTCAGGACAAAGGAAAATCACAGGAGTCAGCTAGTCTTAAAGATGTAGCCAAGTCGACTGAACAAGTTAGCAACAACACTCTAGAACATCATGTGGAGTCGACTACTAGCACTGTTCAACTAAATGAGTGGAGAAATGAATCTGAATATCCAAAAAAATATATCATAGGGGATCCAAATGAAGGTATGAAGACCAGAGCTACTCTAAAAAAGAAAACAAATATTGCTCTGATCTCTCAAATAGAGCCAAAAAATGTAGAGGAAGCTTTGAAGGACTCACGCTGGGTGAAATTCATGCAAGAGGAAGTAGATCAACTTAGCAATAATCAAGTATGAAGTTAATACCCCGACCTGAAAATGTTTCTGTCATCGGAACAAAATGGGTGTTCAGAAACAAATTAAACGAAGAAGGACAAGTCATAAGGAACAAAGTTAGACTAGTTGCTCAAGGCTATTCATGACAGGAAGGAGTTGACTATGATGAAACCTTTGTTCCAGTAGCCCGATTAGAGTCTATACGAATCCTGCTAGCTTATGCATCATTTAAAGGATTCAAATTATTTCAAATGGATGTCAAAGGTGCTTTTCTAAATGGATTCATCGAAGAGCAGGTTTTTGTGAAACAACCACCAGGCTTTGAAGATTCAAAATTTTCTTATCACGTGTACAAGTTCACCAAGGCCTTATACCGACTAAAATAGGCTCCACGTGCTTGGTATGACATGTTAAGTACTTTTCTTGTTGATCATGGATTAACCAGAGGTAAAATTAATACTACTCTATTCATTAAACGATTAACAGAAGGTAATCTCATCATTTAAATTTATGTTGATGATATTATTTTTTGTAGCGCTAACCCTCTTATGTGCGAGGAATTTTCAAATCTCATGCTAAGTGAATTCGAAATGAGTGTGATAGGTGAACTCACATTTTTCCTTGGGCTTCAAATTCATCAATCTGAAGAGGGAACCTTCATATATCAAACCAAATATACCAAGGAGATGATTCTAAAGTTTGGCATGAGCAATGTAAACTCAATTGGGACTCCTATGACTCCGGCCATAACTTTAAATAAAGATGAACATGGCACTCAAGTTGATGAAACCAAATACAGAGGAATGATTGGATCTCTACTATATCTGATCGTTAGTCGACCATGTATTATGTTTAGCGTCTGTAAATATGCCAGGTTTCAGTCGACGACCGAAGAGTCACATCTAACTATTGTTAAAGAATTATTTGATATCCTATTGGTACAGTATCTCATGGATTATGGCATCCTCACTTTAACTCCTTTAAATTAGAAGGGTTTTTAGATGCAGATTGAGCAGGTGATAAAGAAAAGAGAAAAAGCACGAGTGGCACTTGTCAATTACTGGGGAAGGCCTTAATATCCTGGAACAGTAAAAAGCAAGCATCAGTCGCCATGTCAACTACTAAATCTAGGTACATAGTCGTTGGTCAATGTTGTGCACAACTACTGTGGATGTCCCATCACTATGAACTCTCTTTCAAACCTATACAAACTTTTTGTGATATTCTAGTGCTATTTGTCTTTCTAAGAATCTTGTGCATCAATTTAGAGCAAACCATATAGACATTAAACATCATTTTATTAGAGATCATATTCTTAAAGGTGACATAGAATTAGCATTTGTTGGTACCTCTGCCCAATTAGCTGATATTTTTACTAAACCACTGTTAGAAGATAGGTTCTGTTCTTTACGAGAATCTCTTGGCATTATTTGTTTTTCAAAAACTTGTTAGGACCAAAGTGTTAAGTTTCAAAAACTTGTAATAATTGTTTCTCTTTAGGGCATTAATTACGCTGTCAGTCTTTTCCCCCTCTTTTTGCGTGATTCCCATCAGTTTGCAGTCGCAGTTGGAAAGACAATCATCACGTCGCTTCATCTCACATCTTTTCCTTTTTTGTACTCAATCGTCAATTCTTCTCATTTTAAGTTAGTCCTTTCCCATCTCTCTATCTCCACCATCTCCCTCAACCTCTACCAACTCCATTTCTTAATCTGTACCAACCCTCTTTTCTCCCATGGCTAATTCTTCCAAGAAACCCTCTGCTTCCACTAGGAAAAGTACTCGCACAAAATCTATACCCTCTTCCATGCCCCCTGAACAAGTAGATTTAGGGTCAGATCGTTCCGAAGGTTGTACCTCTTCTCAAGGAGGCTACTCAGAACACTCCTGACCTCTAGATCACAAAGCCTCCGGAATGCGTCCCATAGAAGAAACTCTTGCCTCTATTCCAAAGAAATGGAAGTTCGATTTCTCTACCTCTCTAAAATCAGACCTCAATTTTTGGGACACCCCTAATAAGGATTTCTTTGTTTCTCTTAAGGACAAGCCCATTGCCATGGTAGAATGGTAGATCTCGATCGTATGGAGTCCCTCAACTACAAGGTAAAGGATCTTTTCATGTATCAAGGGTGAGAAAAATTTCTCTATGTCTCTCTACCTAAATTCTATGAACCCCTCGTCTGTATGTTTTATGCTAATCTTCGCTCTAATAAAATTGATAGGCTTGAAACTCTTGTTCTTTGTAAATGCATTATTTTTAATTATGGTGTGTTTGACTCTCTTTTTCTATGTGGTTGCTCTGGTTTCCAGACTGTGTTTAAGAATGTCTACCCTGAGGATTTTCAAATCACCTTTGATCAGGCCAAATAGTGCATTGGAGAAAATCCCTCTGAGAACCTTCCAAATCAGTTAGGGCCTAGTGATGTTAGTTTTGAAACTAGGGATTCTTGCTCACATTGTTGCCACCACTCTCCTTCCCAGAATTGGCTCTTTCTCAACCATCTCTCAATGAGACACGTTCTTTGTTTACTGTCTTATCTCCAACCTCAAAATCAAGTTGTCCTCCTGGGTTATCAATTTCATGATTGAGAGTGCAGAAGATCCAACCAGTCTTCCTTACGGTATGACCATCACCCACATTTTAGAAGCTCATCAAATTCATCTTTCAGACTACTCCTCATTTCCTATGTACAAGTGCTACAACTCTAGAGCCTTCTTGAGTATGGGGTATGTAAGTATCAAGGGTGTTTGGGTCAAAAAGGGTGAAAGTGATGCCAAGCTAACTCTTGTGGGAACCAAGCCCTCTTCTGGTGTACCTTCTTCTCCCATTCATGCAGACCTAAATGAAAAGTTCAGCTCCATTAACTCTCAGCTTCTAGACATCAAGACTCTCCTATCCGCCAAACAGTCAATTGTGGATTCTATTCACGGTATTTATAAGGAAACAAGGTCAGATGTGTCCAACATTGGGGTGGTTGTGCAAAGGGTAAGGGAGAATGCGGTAAAAGCTTTCAAGGAGGAGCATGATAGGCTGGATGGGATGAGTATTGCTGCCAACACCAGCTTTGAACAGATGAAAGAAGCAATCTGCAACAACCTCATTTACTTTCTGTAGACGTTGAGATGGATGTGATTGATAACTGTGATTTTAACATGTTTTGTACCCATTCTTGCCTAAGCTTTGTGCATGAATTGCCATAAATTAGTCCCAATATACTAACAAATTGCACTTGATCGCATGTTTGATCGACATGATGACACTGGTCACAAATTGACTCGACAACGAGTGAAATATGCTAATTGTGGAAGTCAAGTAAAGTGAAGATTAAACAAACCCGGTGAGGACCGCACTGATTTGCTATGCGGTGGCGCTGGAGATTCGGAGAGTTGTGATTTTTCTTGAGATTTGCACGGTCCGCACCTGATGAACTTCAGAGGCTAAGGAAAATCCAAAGCGGTCGCGCACCAAAACAGTACGGTCCGCATGGGTGAGATGCATAGGACCATCATTGTGGCCAATTTATCTACGCAGTTCGGGCCCTATTTCTGCGCGGTCTGTGTTCCTCAGTCAGTGTGGGCGTGCTCCCTTTTTGTGCGGTCCACGCCCCCAGATATATATTGAAGACAATGAATGCCATGACCCTGCGCGACTCGCAACATTTTTGCGCGGTCTGCGCCAGTCCCGCAGGGGAATATTTGCCCAATTTTTCTAGCCTAGTATAAATAGGTTATTTTATCAATTTTAGGTCATGTTTTGTACTAGACAGAGTTGCTGCACTCGTGATAATAGAGTTTAAGCCTATTTTGGGAAATTTCTTCTTCTTTGAACGTGGATTCTTGTTGATTATTAGCATAGTTAGGTTTTATCTATTATTTCTTCAATTTTTGCTTTTTCCATGTCTAGTTAAACCCATTAGCTAGGGTTGTATCTCAACCCTAGTGTGGGTAATTAATGAGTGTGATTGTTTAGTGCTTGAATGATGTTGAGTATTTGCTATTTGGGTTAATTTTATGGTTTAATTTGGATTTGGTGGTTGCAAACACTAAGTCTAGCTTAGTAGGTCTTGACACTTCTTGAGAAAGAGTGTCTATGAATACTAAATTAATCCAATAAGAAATTTGGGCATATTGGCCTATCCAATTGGTCTCTCGAGAGTCAATTGGGAAAAATCACTCTCTCTACCGAGAGGTGTGAGAGTGAGTGCAATTGTGCAACGGTTATTGCATATTTCCCATAATCATTATTCTTGCATTAGGCATCTTTTCCCATTAGTTGACCACCTAGGTAAATGCCACGACCCTAGTGTTTTCTTCTATATTGCATATAAACTACACTCAATATTTTAGCATATTTCTATCTAGTAGTTATTAGAAGTGTAGTTGATAAACATAAAAACCCAAAAATGATACAAGTAAAATTAGAAGCCAAAACGCATTTCTAGACTCTACAAATACTCAACTCCCTCTCTAGCTCCCTGTGGATATTGACCCCGATACCGGTTTTGGGTAAAAGTAATTCGCGCCCACTCTTTGTGTAGCTAGTTTTGTGTTTTGCTTCTCGTTCCTTCTTTTTTCTTACTAACATTATTTGTGTCAATCCAACAGGTACACATGGCTCTAAATGTGAATTTCCCTCTTGACAACGTGGTCACGGGGAGGAGGTTGACGATGTTGAACAAGAGGAACTCTAGGTACTACAAGTACCACGGAGAGGTAGAAATGCTAATGCAAATCCTAATGATCAAATTCCAGAACCTCCTCCACCTCCGCCAAGAGTAGCTCCAAGGGTCCTTCTAAACCTAGGTTATGCAAGTGCCATAGTTCCTTCCCGAATCCGGGTGGGGAATTTTCAAATCACCAATGTTATGTTGACACTTCTCGAACAAATAGGGTATTTTATGGTCACCTCCGATCAAAATGCATACTAGCACTTGAAGGGGTTCGTAGATACTTGTTGGGGGAGTAAACAAACCAATGTGTCCGAAGATGCTTTGAGATTGAGGCTTTCCCGTTCTCTCTTCGGGGTAAAGCGTTTGACTGGTTGGAGAGGTTACCGAATCATTCAATCACTACATAGGATGAATTGGCGGACAAGTTCATTGCTAAGTTCTTTTCTCCAAGTCACATAGTGGCGATCCGTAATGAGATTTTGGCTTTCAA
The DNA here is from genome assembly GCA_032618575.1 of Nicotiana noctiflora. Lineage (NCBI taxonomy): Eukaryota > Viridiplantae > Streptophyta > Magnoliopsida > Solanales > Solanaceae > Nicotiana > Nicotiana noctiflora. Next base: position 165,866 of record JASVEL010007995.1, read on the forward strand.
ACAAGAACCAACGGAGCCTTTGCATGAAATATAGGAGAGATTTAGAAATATGGTCAAGGAGTGTAAAAATAATGATATGAATGATGTGATGATTAAACACACATTCTATAGAGGCATCAACACAACAAACCAATGTATTGTGAACCAATTGGTGGGTGTAAGTTTTATGAATCTCCCGTACAATGAAGCGTGTGAAGTGCTAGATGAAATGGCCAATACTTCTACGGCATGGCAAAGTCGGGAAAATGTTCCTCAAGGTGATCCTAATGTCATACATTTTCATAAAGAGTTGCATGATTGCCAAGCCATTGCCAAACTTACAACAACAATGAACCAATTGGCGAAGGCACAATTGCAGCAAGTTCAAAACCCGCACCAGGTCAATGTTATGGAAGGAGTAAATATAATTAAACGAAGCCAAAGAGGGCTACAACAACAAGGAAATTGTGACAACTATGATAATGGTAGTGGTTATTCAAACGAGTTCTATGATGAGAAAAGTGAGAATTGTCAATATGTTAACAACTACCATGTAAATAGAGGAAACCAAGGCAACCAACAATGGCGATCTCAAGGGAGTGTGAATAATCAACAAGGAGGTGGAAATTGGAATAACAATAATCAACAACAAAGCGATGGAAATTGGAATGGGAATAACCAAAACAAAAATTGGGGGAATCAAGGTAACAATGGTGGAAATTGGAGTGGAAACAAAAACAACAATTGGAACAATAACAATGGTCAAGGGGGTGGAACAACAATGGTGGTCAAGTTAATCAGGGGCAGGGCTTTCAAAGGCCCCCAATGTTTCAACAACCAAACAACCCACCACCATATCAATCTCAAGGGTCGAGTTCTCTGGGCAATGAATTTGGGACAATTGAGGTTATGTTTGAACAAATGATGAAGAAGAATCAAGACTCGGATGCGCAATTGGCTTCACATAACACTTCTATCTGCGACTTGGAAGTGCAACTTGGACAAATTTCACAATCTTTAAATACTCTTCCAAAGGGTGTCCTACCTAGTGACACGGTAGTAATTCCTAAGGGTGGGGACAACAACCATGTGATGGCAGTGACCACACGGAGTGGACGAGGTGGTGATGTGCATGTCTAAAGGGAGAATCAAGCCATTGTGGATAAAGATGAGTTGCCTAATAATGATACGCCTACGCGGGTTGATGATGTTGTGGAACCAAGTGCAAGAAATAAAGTGAGAATTGACATTCATGAGGTTGAGGAGGAGACTTAAGAGAACATGAACCCGTCTAGGGAACATGTAATAGATATGCCCAAGCCAAAGGTGCCCAAAGCCAAGGCACCCTTGCCTAGGCCTCCTCCGCCCAACCCTCAACGTTTTGCCAAACAAAAGAGTGATAACCAATTTAAGAAATTCATTGAGATGATGAAAATTTTGACTATAAATGTGCATTTGGTGGAGGCACTCGAGCAAATGCCGGCATATGTGAAATTCATGAAAGATTTGGTTACAAAGAGGAGATCAATAGAGTGTGAGACAATCAAAATGACCCATCAAGTGAGCGTAATTGTACATTCCATGGCTCCTAAACTTGAGGACCCCGGTGCATTCAGTATCCCATTCACTATTGGAAGCGCCGACTTTGCAAAAGCCCTTTTGTGACCTGGGGGCAAGCATCAACTTAATGCCATATTCGGTGTTCAAAACTTTAGGAATTGGGAAACCTCGCCCAACTTCAATAACGCTCCAAATGGCGGATAGGTCTATGAAGTGGCCTTTGGGTATAATCGATGATGTCTTTGTTCAAGTTGATAAGTTTATCTTGCTGGCTGAATTTGTGATTCTTGATTATGAGGTGGACTTTGAAGTCCCAATTATCCTTGGAAGGCCTTTCCTAGAAACAGGGAAGGCTTTGGTTGATGTCGAGGCGGGAGAGTTGACCTTCCGAGTTGGTGATGAAAAGGTAGTGTTCCGTGTGTGCAAATATATGAGGCAACCAAATAGTACCGAAGTTTTCTTGTTTGTTGACATTGTCACGGCGGTTATAGTGGATGACACAAGCACAATGATTAATGTTGAAGATCCACTTGAAGCGGTGCTTTTAAATATGGAGGATAATGATGATGCCAAGAGAATTGAATGTGTAAATGCTTTTCATGCTATGGGATCGTACTCTTATGAGGCTAGGAAGTTATCATTGGACCTTGAAAATCGTAAAACAACTCCAACAAAGCCATCTATTGAGGAGCTACCGGTGTTGGAGTTGAAACCACTTCCTCCTCACCTCAGGTATGAATACATGAGTCCTAATTTCACTTTGCATGTAATTCTTTCGTCTTACTCAACTAACTTGTAAGTGGACGCCACTTTGGCATATCTACAAAAGCGCAAGCGGGCGATTGGATGGATGTTGGCAGATATTCGGGCTATAAGCCCCGCCTTTTGCATGTATAAGATCATTTTGGAGGAAAATGCAAGGCCGACTCTTGAACACCTGAGAAGACTAAATGAATCTATGCAAGAGATAGTCAAGAAGGAGGGTATCAAGTGGTTGACTGCGATGTAGTCTACCCAATATCTGATAGTTCAAGGACCTCCCTAGTCCGATGTGTTCCAAAGAATGAGGGTATGACGATTGTCACAAATGCAAACAATGAATTAATTTCGACCTGTACTGTCACGGGTTGAAAGGTGTGCATGGATTATAGAAAGCTCAACAAGGGCACTAGGATCATTTCCCTCTACCATTATTGGACCAAATGCTTAATCATTTAGCGAACCAGGCATATTATTGCTTCCTTGATGGCTACTAGGTGTATAATCAAATTCTATTGCCCAGGAGGATCAGGAAAATACAACATTTACTTGTCCATATGGGACATTCACCTTCTCAAGGACGCCTTTTGGACTTTGTAATGCTCTGGTGACCTTCCAAAGATGCATGATGGCAATCTTCACCGACATGGTGGAGGACATTCTGGAGGTCTTCATGGACTATTATAGTGTGGCGGGGGACTCATTTGAAGAATTCCTAGTGAACTTGGACAAGAAAGATGTGAGGAGACCAATCTTGTACTAAATTGGGAGAAATGTCACTTCATGGTGCAAGAGGAAATTGTCTTGGGGCACAAAATTTCAAAGAATGGTATTGAAGTCGACAAGGCAAAGATAGAGGTTATCTCAAGGCTTCCTCCCCTTACTTCTGTCAAGGGGGTGAGAAGTTTCTTAGGCCACACCGGGTTCTACCGGCGCTTTATCAAGGATTTTTCAAAAGTTGTGAACCCGTTGTGCAAACAATTGGAAAAAGATGTGAAGTTCGTGTTTGATGAGCGGTGTATGGATTCCTTTGAATTGTTGAAACATAAATTGACCACCACCCCCATTATCACCACACCCAACTGGGAATTGCCTTTTGAGTTGATGTGTGACGCGAGTGATGTAGCGGTTGGTGCGGTGGTTGGCCAAAAAATTAACAAAATGTTCCATCCGGTGTACTACGCAAGAAAGATGATGAATGAGGCTCAAAAGAACTATACAATCACCTAGAAGGAGTTTCTAGCTATTGTGTTCACCATGGAAAAGTTCTGACCATACCTTATAGGGGCTATGGTGATTATCTATACCGATCATGCTGCCCTTAGGTATTTGATAACAAAGAAAGACTCGAAGGCGAGGTTAATGAGATGGGTATTACTCTTGCAAGAATTTCATCTAGAGATTGTGGATAGAAAAGGAAACGAAAATCAAGTCGCGGATCACTTGTCCCAGCTAGAGGAAGAAGGAAGACCGAGCAATGGTGTTAAGATCAGTGATGCTTTCCCGGATGAACAACTCCTTGCGGTGTCTATGCATGACATGCCGTGGTTTGCCAATGTGGCAAATTATCTTGTGACCGGCATAGTCATGTATGAACTCTCTTCAAACCAAAGGAAGAAGCTCAAGCGGGATAGTTTGGATTACTATTGGGACGAGCCCTACTCGTTTAAAATTTGCACCGATGGTATGATTCATCGATGTGTCCCAGAAGAAGAACAATTGAGCATATTGGAAGCTTGCCACTCTTCTCCTTATGGTGGTCATCATGGGGGAGTGAGGACGGTGTCAAAGGTACTAAGTTGTGGCTTCTATTGGCCAACTTTGTTTCAAGATGCAAGCAATTTGGTGAATAAGTGTGATGCATGTAAACGAGATGGCAAGATTTCTAAAAGGGATGAGATGCCTCTTAACACCATTCTAGAGGTCGATATTTTTGATGTGCATGGCATTGATTTCATGGGCCTGTTTGTAAGCTCTTGTGGGAACACATATATTCTCGTGGCGGTGGATTATGTCTCCAAGTCGGTGGAAGCCGTGGCTCTTCCCAACAATGAAGCCCGGGGTGTCGTGTCATTTTTGAAAAAACACATCTTCACTAGGTTTGGAACCCCTCGTGCTATGATTAGTGATGGGGGTCCCATTTTTGCAACAAGGCCTTTGATTCTTTGCTTGCTAAATATAGAGTTAACCACAAGGTGACCACCCCATACCATTCTCAAGCAAGTGGCCAAGTGGAAGTTTCTAACACGGAAATTAAGAGTATTTTGTCCAAAATAGTGAATTCAAATAGGACCGATTGGTCAATGAAGTTGGATGATGCTCTTTGGGCTTATCGGACGGCGTATAAGACTCCGATTGGTATAAGAAAGTGTTTGGTAAGGCTTGTCATCTCCCAGTAGAACTAGAGCATAAGGCGATGTGGGCTTTGAAAAGGTTGAATTTTGAATGGGATGTTACGACCAACCTCTGAGTGGAGAAAATGAATGAACTTGATGAGTTTAGATTCCATGCTTATTCCAGCTCGTCCTTGTATAAGGACAAGATGAAGTACATCCATGATAAGTATGCTCGGGGTAAAGAATTCAAAGTGGGTGACATGGTTCTTCTTTTCAATTCTCAGCTAAGGTTATTTCGGTGGAAGATCAAATCCAATTGGACTGGTCCCTTTGAAGTGGTCTTTGTAAATCCTTTCGGTGCCCTTGATCTTAAAAACAAGAATGGTAAAGTGTTCAGGGTAAATGGGCATCGTGTCAAGCACTATTTGGGGAATATTGATGATAGCCGCGTGGTGGCGCTTATTCATTTGAAGTGAGATGATGGTAACATGTGTCGTGCCACGACGTTAAATCAGGCGCTTCTTGGGAGGCAACCCATGCCTTTTTCTTTCTTTTTCATTTTCTATTGTAGAGTAGGATTTTCGAACTCATGGTTTGTGAGGTGTTGCAGGGTTGATGTTGGACCGGTGCAGGACAAAAGTGCCAAAAATTAATGTCTCTAAAGTTTGCCTGCGCGGCCGCGCACCAAATCGGTGCAGTCCGTGTAGGAGAAGCCCAAATTAACATTCTCTTGGAAGTTTTCCCACGCGGCCGCGTGACAAATCAGTGCGGTCCGCGTGGGCTTTTCAAGCTATTGGGCTGCTGAAAATCCAGCACAGTCCGCGGTCATTTCTCCGCGGCCGCACTGGTGGGTAAGTACAGGAGTCTCACAAACTTTTCTATAAATAGGGACCCCAGGCTTCTTTTTAACCTTTTCGCCAATTTTCTACTTGGGCTCTCAAATTTTCATTGTGCATCAAAAACAACTTGCTTCAAGTAGTTAGAATTTTCATCAATTACTGGTAACATTCTTCACTAATATCATCATAGTTAAGTTTTTGTTCTTTATTAGTTGTTTCATGTTAGTATAACTTCTTATTTTCTTCCTCCCCTCTTAGTTTTAACTGTGTAGGTAGATTTTGTGTATTTTTGTGAAACAAAGGGCATGAATTTTTGATTAATAACTTAGTAGGGACAATTAGGACTCATGAATTCATCTAAAAATTAGACTTAAGTGAAAAATCCCACACTCAGTTAAATGTTTTCCCTACGCGGCCACGCGTTATTTTTTTGTCGTTCGCGCTCCTTCTTTCTATATGTTGAATTTCTTCTGCGGTCCGTGTAACATTTTGTGCGGCCCATGCCATCTCAGTGCGGCTGCGGTCCAAATCAGTGTGGACCTTGCATGCTAGGATGAGAGAGTTGTTTTCTACATCATTTCCCAGCGCGGTCCGCATCCCTTTTTGTGCGGTCCGCGTAGGTAGGATTCAGAGAGGTCTTTTTTGTGAACATGCTCAGCGCGGTCCGTGCTCCAGTTTTACGCGATCAATGCCATCCCTGCGCAGCCGCGTGACATTTTTGTGCGGTCCTCGCCCCTTCAATATTACAACCTTAATCCTACACTATGCATTATTGTTCCATCCAATCCACTGCATGTGCTTAAACTAACAATGTTAGACTCTTCTGTTCAGATCATGGTGAAGAAAAGAGGTGGAAAAGAACAACAACCCGAGAGGGGTGGTTCCTCCCGTGGGGGAAAGGGAAATGGGTTGTCAAACTCACTCCTCAGGCTCGAGAGAACATAAAGAAAACCCATAAGATAATACAGGAATCTGATAGAGCTACTTCACACTCATCGGGGAGTGACTACGCACCCTCAATGAGCATCACTTCGGAGTCTGCTCCAACACACATGTCTATCCCACTTTAGTTGCATGACTCACCATCAGCTTCCCCCACATCCAAGAGGCAAGTAAATGTAGTTTCGAACTCATCTGATGAGTCTGTAGCTAAGACTGATGAAGAATACTCCACCTCCCCATAGCTTCACTATCCGAGGAGAGCGTAGGATACAGTGAGGGGGGTGAGCCCCAAGTTGGAGGTGTTTACAGGACAAGGAAGCCGGAAGCATGGGCTAATCGTTTTGTGAGTGAAATTTCCTTCCACAGGTTTCGTGAGAGGTGGCCCAAGAGGAAATTGATCCCCGAGAGGCAGTTTATTGATTCTGATCTTCTTCCTCTCAACCCTTATGTGCAATCACAATTTCGAACTAGAGAGGGTTGGGGTTTCTTCAAAGAGCGTTGCATTGTCGCCAATGAACACATGGTAAAGGAGTTCTATTGTAATGTGCATCATATAGTAAGGGACTCAAAAGCTACTCAAGTTAAGGACAAAATAGTGATGTTTGATGGGAGGTCCCTGAATGACTTTCTAGGGTTAAATGAAGAGGACGAAATTCAATACCTCGAAAAGCTGGCAATGAAAGAAGAGGTTCGTCCTTGGTTGGCACAACACTTGGTAGCCCGGGCACAGCTCCAATTTGGCTACAGGCAGTTGAGAAGATTCTGAGAAATACTTTCAACTTTGAAGCCAAGGGTTGGTTGACCTTTGTGTGTAGCAGGCTTGACCCCACCACCCATGATCACACAGTTCCCATTGCCCGTGTAGTTTTGGTAGCATCTATTAAGGCTGGGTTTCATCTGAATGTGGGCAACATCATGTCCCGGGTGATTTCTACGGTCGGACAGGAGACCAACACTAACTACCCCTTCCCAAACACTATTTCCATGTACCTTATAAAATTGAATATGAAGAAGAAGAAGTATGATGTCAAGGTAGATCCGGTGGCCCCTTGCTCATGGTATAGTCAATTGGGTCCTGAAAACCTGAAGAAGTCCAAGAATCCTCATGCATCCACCTCCACTGCACTTGGCCAGTCTGAGGAGCCAGGGTCATTGAGTAGCCCACTGAACCTTCCACCATCCCTACTACTGGTGAGGCATTGCCTCCGGGTCATTCTACTATTGTTGGTCCATCTACTTCAGCGAAACTGGATGTCCCTTCATCGAAGACTCACTGGTTCACGGCTTACCATATTTCTTACTCTCTTGCCAGTTTGAACAACTGGATGTTATCTGCGACATCCAAGTTGTCAAACTTGGCCACCGCAGTCCAGGCACAATTCGATCCTGTTGTAGTTGAGATCCCTCCTTCCATTGAGGAGACACTAAAGAAGATCCTGGCCAACCAGGAAAAGATGATGGCACAACAGGATGCCTTGACTAAGGGAGTGGGGTCACACACCATAGCATTGGGAAAGCCCGCTAAGGTGCACAGGAAGCTAAGAAAGCAAAATACTTCCAAGGAGTCGGTGACAAAGTTGAGGGAGGATGTGGATAAGCTGCTAGCGGATCAGATGCCACTTGACTTGCTCATTGGGGACCCAGTTGTAGATTCGACACCAATTCAGCCCCAGCAGGAGGAGACTCCCAGGCCGAGGAAGAAGAGCAAATTCCCTAGCACTGAGGGAGTTGTGATAGAGGTGGCCCAAGTTCCGGAGAGTTCATCTAGTGCCTCTCCAGTGGTTCAGCCTGTCCCAGATCCGACACATGACCCGGTAGTTGAGAAGCAGCAGGTCAGAGACCAGTCTGAGGTCTCAGCTACTATAGAGGACCCGGGGGTGATAGGAGATACTCCATATGTGGAGCAGGCTTGAGGGGCCTTTTCTATATCCTTTGTGATGTTTGTTTTTGGTGAGCTTATTTTGCTAAGTTGGCATTGGGGACAATGCCAACTTTTATTCGTGGGGGTGTACCCTACTATTTTGATCTTGACACATTGGATGACGGTATATATTTTCTTTACTTTTGCCACATTCGTAGTTTATAGATGGTTTGTATATAACTTTTCATTTCGGAGGCTTTTCAACTTTATGTAGATATTCACTATCCCCAATTGTATATTCTACTTCCCCTTTGTACATATTCATTCGGTCTTTCATTTTTACTTTCTTGGTTTTCTATTTTCATTAAATTTTTTTGTTTTTAGTTGCAAAGTTAGGCTCGCAACCTTTGTGTTTTGTTTTGATGTTTGCAATAATCCCTTGGTTTTCTCAATGCCACTGTTCTTTCCAAGGTTAGAGAGTTGTGCGAACTGGGTTGCTCTTCCCAATGATAAATGGCGTGACAACATTCTTAAGTATTTGAGTCCATTTTTTATTTTTATTGTCCTACCTTTACCCAAAAGCCTTCATAATGACTCCTCAAAAGCCCTACATGATCTTGAGTTGAGGGAAGCCTTCATTAGTGGATACTTACATGAGGGGCAAGTATATGGTACTTAGAGCCGGACTTATGGCCTTTTCTTTAAGAGAGAGGAGTGAAATTACATCCACCCCAGTTTCTGTATCAGTACTCTAAAATGTGAGGTTAACTTAGGGAAAATTGAGGATGTACGAGTTTGGGTTCCACAATGACCAAAGTAATTTAAAAGTTCTTTGATGAATATGTGTCAACTTTTGATTCTCTTGTGTCACACTTGATCCACAAGTTTTCAAAGCTTAAATGTGTTCATTATTCATTCGCATTGAGGGCAATTGTTAGTCCCAATTGACGTTGTTGAGGTTACTTTAAGATAGGCTGGATTTAACTAGTTGTTTCCAAATGAGGGGTAGGTCTTATTTTATTTTCTTGAGGACAAGCAAAAAGTTTAAGTTTGGGGGTGTTGATAACTGTGATTTTAACATGTTTTATACCCATTTTTGCCTAAGCTTTGTGCGTGAATAGCCATAAATTAGTCCCAAAATGCTAACAAATTGCACTTAATTGCAGGTTTGATCAACAAGATGACAATGTTCACAAATCGGCTCGACAAGGAGTGAAATCTTCTAATTGTGGAAGTCAAGTAAAGTGAAGATTAAACAGACCCAGCACGGACCGCACTGATTTTCTACGTGGCTATGCTGGAGATTCAGATAATTGGGATTTTGCTCGAGACCTGCGTGGTCCGCGCTCACTCTGATGTGGTCCACGCCTGAGGAACTTTAGTGGCTAAGGAAAAGCCCGCACAGCTGCGGCACCAAAACAGTGTGTTCCGCGTGGGTAAGATTCAGATGAGCATCATTGTAGCCAATTTATCTGTGCAATCCGGGCCCTAGTTCTGCACGGTCTGCGTTCCTCAGTCAGCGTGGCCGCGCTCCTTTTTTGTGCTGTCCGCGCCCCCAGCTCTATATTGAAGACAATGAAGGCCAAGACCCTGCGCGGTTCGCGCTAGTCCCGCAGGGGCATTTTTATCCAGTTTTTCTAGCCTAGTATTAATAGATTATTTTATCAATTTTAGGTCAAGTTTTGTACTAGACAGAGCTGCTGCACTCGTGAGAATAGATTTTAAGCCTATTTTGGGCAATTTCTTCTTCTTTGAACGTGGATTCTTATAGATTATCAACATAGTTAATTAATATGTTGGTTTTATCTATTATTTCTTCAATTTATACTTTTTCCATGTCTAGCTAAACCCATTAGCTAGGGTTGTGGCTCAACCCTAGTGTGAGTCATTAATGGGTATGATTGTTTAGTGTTTGAATGATGTTGGGTATTTGCTATTTGGGTTAATTTTATGGTTTAATTTGGTTTTGGTTGCAAACACTAAGTCTAGCTTAGTGGGTCTTGACACTTCTTGAGAAAGAGTGTTTATGACTTCTAAATTAACCCAACAAGGAATTGGGGTGGACCCATGAGAATGGTAGTCCTAATAAACGGGTTAAACCTCGAGAGAGTAATTACCCAACTTGAACCCTAAGTTGCTTGGGCATATTGGCCTACCCAATTGGTCTTAAGAGAGTCAATTGGGAAAAATCACTCTCTCTACCGAGATGTATGAGAGTGAGTGCAATCGTGCAACGGTTATACCATAAGTCCCATAATCATCATTCTTGCATTAGGCATCTATACCCGTTAGTTGACCACCTAGGTAAATGCCACGGCCCTAGTGTTTTACTCTATATTTCATACAAACTAGACTTAATATTTAGCATAATTTAATTCTATTTAGTAGTTGTTAAAAGTGTAGTTGATAAACATAAAACCCAAAAATGATAGAAGTAACATTAGAAGCCAAAATGCATTTCTAGACTTTACAAATACTCAACTCCCTTCTCTAGCTCCTTGTGGGTATTGACTCTGATACCGCTATTGGGTAAAAGTAATTAGTACCCACTCTTCCTAAGGTTGAGTCCGCTCCGATCAGTGATCTGCAGACAATTTTTTTGTGTTTTAAAAACTTGTTTTGGTTGTGGTTAGGCTATGCCCGTGTAGGTTTTTTTCTTTTCTATGGATATTATTTTTGCTACTCCCTCTCTTGTTGATGTCAAAAAGGGGGAAAATATATTAAAGCTCTTTGTGTAGACATATCCCCTCTCTACGGGTTATTAAGTTGACTATGCCACATACATAGATATTAACTATGCTACATGCATAGACATTATGCACATCCGTTATTCAGGCATATTTCACTATGCTACTTGCATAATATCTCTTATTCCTTGAACTAGTCAACTTAGCTATGCTGCCCATGCATAGTCAATAATATGTCAACTTAGCTAGGCTGCCCATGCATACTCAATAATATACAAGTACGAGTCAACTGCACATGTTGAGGGGGAGATCAGGATCAGTTGACAACTAATTCACCCAAACAACGGCCGTAGTCAATATAATCCGGTCAATTAAGTCTAGAGTCCATCCCACAGAGAATTAACCTATCAATTGCAACTTCCAAAACCCAAGAATACTCCTGAATCAGCTTCCTAAACTTTTGAATATATTTTGTGGATGATTTCTACTAACTAACTTTTGCAAGAAACTAAAGACTTGAAAGAAAGAATTGAATGTTGTAAAGAATAAAGAGAAAGACTAAGGTATTGATTTCCCCTATTGATGGAATCCCTTCTATCTATGTGTCACGACCCGGATTTTCCCCCAATATCGGGATCGTGATGGCGCCTACTCGTGGTAGCTAGGCAAGCCACTGTATTCATACTATCCTGTTTTTAACACAATTTTAATTAAATAAATGTGGAATACTTTATCGAAATGGAAATAACAAATCACAAGGTAAAATCATACCGAAATCCTCTACCCAAGACTTGGAGTCACCAACTCACAAACTACTATGGAATACTACACATAAAAGTCTGAAGGAAATATAACATAATTCTGTTTGTCTCGGAACAATGAGACTACAGCTATTAACATAAATAAAGAAAGAGACGCCGGGCCTGCGGACGTCTGCAAGCTACCTCGGTCTCAAATGTGATCAACTCCCACGCAATCTATTTACTGCTGCTGCTCGCTCCCGATCGTAACTCGGACTCGTGCAAAAACGCACGAAGTGTAGCATCGCACAACCGACCCTACGTGTCTTGGTAAGTGCACCGGCCTATCCCGCGAAGTAGTGACAAGCCTAGGACCAGGACACCCACATAAACCTATGCAATTCAATATATATATGTGTACCACAAAATAACAAGAAATAATCAAGTATTAACACAATAAGGAATATCTTAAAGAATTCAACAATTAACCACAGTTAATAATTTCACAAGGAAAAACAAAGTGTAATGTAAACACAAGTAATATCGATTCAAGAAATAGCAAACAGTTGCACGGCATCACCCTTCGTGCTTTTACTCTCATCCTCACCAAATAAGCAAATAAAGTACACGGCATCACCCTTCGTGCTTTTACTCTCATCCTCACATCCATGGTACGGCATGATCCTTCGTACATGGTTCAATAACAAGGGCACGGCATGATCCTTCGTGCATAATCAATAAATAAACATGGCACGGCATTAACCTTCGTGCATAAATAAATAAACATGGCACGACATCACCCTTCGTGCATTATCACTCTTCCTCACCTAAATAACAATCACAGTTAAGGGCAAAGAAAGAAACAACAATTCATAAATCGTCCCATCAAGGCAATCAATAATTATCTTCACAACAAGTCCCAACAAGGAAGAACAATAACGATTCACCTATAATATATCTCAAAATATCATTTTCCAACGACTCACGGTCATACTAGACGCCAGTGTATGGATGCTCGTCACCACAGCCCATACACCGCACTCGATCACCTAACACATAACACATAATCCTATTCCCTCAAGCTAGGATAGAACAAACACTTACCTCGAATGCTTATGAACAATCCAATCCATGGAAATGTCTTTTCTTTCAATTTGGCTCCAATCCAACCGTATCTATACACAATTGATTTAATATCATCAATTCTACTCAACAAACTAATTCTTAATACCAATTACCACTTTTACAACATTCTGCCATGAATAGTAAATTTCAACCCCGGGCCCACATGGTCGGAATTCGGGGTTAGGACCAAAATCCGGTTACCCATTCCCCCACGAGTTCATATATATAATTTGTTTCAAAATCGAACCTCAATTCGAGGTCCAATTCCCCAATTTATGAAAAACCCTATTTTCTAACAAAAACAAGAATTTTACCATGAAAACATTTGATTTCTAATGAAAAACATGTTTAATGATGTTAGGAATTGAAAGAATTAAGTAAAAAGTGACTTACAATCGATTTGATGAAGAAGAAATCCTTGAAGAATCGCAAATGGGTGTTTTGGTTTTGTAAAAATGTGAAGAAATGATTGAAATCCGTGTTTTTCAGGTCTCTGTGTTCGCATTTGCGAACATGGGTTCGCAATTGCGAACCCCGACCAATTTCTGGAGTTTGAAAAATAAGCTAAGGGTGGGAAGTTCGCATTTGCGAATATTTGTTCGCATTTGCGAACAGTTCGCATTTGCGAACTATTGTTCGCATTTGCGAACACATGCTGTATAAGGCAGTGTTCGCATTTGCGAACAATGGTTCGCATTTGCGAACAATGGTTCGCATTTGCGAACCAAGGCAGTATGGGGAATGTTCGCATTTGCGAACATAGGTAGGCACTGGGGACCTTCGCAAATGCGAACAATTGTTCGCATTTGCGAACAAGGCTAGCTTCGCATTTGCGATCAAGGTTCGCATTTGCGAGCCTTGCCTTACACTGTCTCCTTCGCAATTGCAACAAATTCTTCGCAATTGCGAAGCCAACAGCTGGGTGAAAAAAACCAGCAGTTCAAAATTCAGAATTTCATCCAACGGCCTATCAAATCTTTACCCGAGCCCCCCGGCTCCAAACCAAACATGTACACAACCTCAAAAACACATTATGGACTTGTTCGTGCGATCATATCGCCAATATCACTTCGTTTTAATCAAATCGAGCCTCAAACTCATGATTTTCATACTTTTGATTTTCAAAACTTCTTAACTTGGAACTCAAGGTCCAAAACATCTCAAACGACATCCAAATGTCACCAAACTTTACAGAAATCACATATATAATATTTAAGACTTGTACCGGGCGTCGGAACCAAAATACGAGCCTGATACCAAGGTCTATTAATTTATTTCCTTTAATAATTGCATCAAAAACAATTTCACATAAAAATTCATAACTTGGGCTCTAGGCCTCAGAATTCGACTCCGGACACATGTCCAAGTCCCATATTTTCCTACGGACCTCTCGGGACCATCAAATCTCGGGTCCGGATCCGTTTACCAAAAATGTTGACCGAAGTCAACCATATCAATATTAATATCATTTTTATTCAAATTTCTCATAGAATGCATATTTTCTATAACAAAATCTTTCCGGCTACATGCTCGGATCGTGCACGTAAATCGAGGCAACATAGAATGAGGTTTTCAAGGACTCAGAAGCTCGAAATGATTAATAAAACAAGTGATGACCCTTTGGGTCGTCACAATCTCCACCTCTAAAACAACCGTTCGTCCTCGAACGGGCAAAAGAAGGAAGTACCTGAGTCAGGAAACAAATGTGGGTAGCGGCTCCGCATATCAGACTCGGACTCCCAGGTCGATGCCTCAGGAGGCTGACCTCTCCACTAAACACGCACAGAAGGATAACTCTTCGACCTCATCTGTCGAACCTGCCGGTCTATAATAGCCACCGGCTCCTCCTCGTAGGATAGATCATTGTCCAATTGGACAGTACTGAAGTCTAACACATGTGTGGGATCGCCGTGGTATCTCCGAAGCATAGATACGTGAAAAACTGGATGCACGGCTGATAAGCTAGGCGGCAAAGCTAATCGTAAGCCACCCCTCCCACTCTGTCTAGAATCTCAAATGGGCCAATATACCTAGGGCCGAGCTTGCCCTTCTTCCCAAACCTCATCACGCCCTTCATAGGCGACACTCGGAGCAATACTCGTTCACCAACCATGAAATCTACATCTCGAACCTTACGATCCGCATAAGTCTTTCGCCTAGACTGAGCTGAACGCAATCTCTCCTGGATAGTCTTGACCTTATCCAAGGCCTCTCGAACTAAATCCGTACCCAACAACCGAGCCTCTCCCGGTTCAAACCATCCAACTGGAGATCGACATCGCCTACCATACAACAACTCATACGGAGCCATCTGGATGCTAGATTGGTAGCTGTTATTGTAGGCGAACTCTGCTAATGGTAGAAACCGATCCCACGAGCCTCCGAAATCAATAACACAGGCTCGAAGCATGTCCTCAAGAATCTGAATAGTCCTCTCAGACTGGCCATCCGTCTGAGGATGAAATGCTGTACTCAACTGAACCTGGGTGCCTAACTCCTGCTGGACCGCTCTCCAGAACCGCGAGGTAAACTGCGTACCCCGATCAGAGATAATAGATACTGGCACCCCACGGAGACGAACAATCTCCCTAATGTAAACCTCCGCTAACCTCTCCGACGAGTAGGAGACAGATACTGGAATAAAGTGTGCTGACTTGGTCAACCTATCAACAATGACCCAAATAGCATCAAATTTCCTCCGAGTCAAAGGAAGTCCAGTAACGAAGTCCATAGTGATCCGCTCCCATTTCCACTCGAGAATTTCAATCCTTTGGAATACACCACCAGGTCTCTGGTGCTCATATTTCACCTGCTGACAATTTAGACACCGAGCGACATACGCAACGATATCTTTCTTCATCCTACGCCACCAATAGTGCTGTCGTAAGTCCTAATACATCTTCGCGGCGCACGGGTGAATAGAATACCGCGAATTGTGGGCCTTCGCTAAGATCAACTCTCGAATCCCTTCCACATTGGGCACACAAACTCGACCCTGCAATTTCAATACCCCATCATCATCTAGATTTACCTGTGTGGCACCTCCTTGCTGTATCGTATCTCTCAACTCACGCAAATGAGGATCATCAAATTGCCTCTCAGGGATACGCTCTAATAAAGAAGAACGAGCGACCGTGCAGGCTAATACCCTGCGAGGCTCAGAAATGTCTAATCTCACGAACCAGTTGGCTAAGGCCTGGACATCTAGAGCTAATGGTCTCTGATTGACCGGAATATATGCAAGACTACCCATGCCGGCATACTTTCTACTCAATGCATCGGCCACCACATTGGCCTTACCTGGGTGATATAATATAGTAACATCATAGTCTTTTAGCAACTCTAACCATCTCCGCTGTCCGCATGTTCAACTCTTCTCTGCTTGAACAAGTACTGAAGGCTTTTGTGATCTGTGTATACCTCACACGCTACACCATATAAATAATGCCTTCAAATTTTCAAATCATGAACAATCGCTGCCAACTGTAGGTCATGAACCGAATAATGTTTCTCATGGATTTTCAATTGTCTTTAAGCATAGGCAATAACTTTGCCATCCTGCATCAATACTGCTCCAAGCCCAGTACGGGAAGCATCACAATAGACTGTGTAAGGCCCTGAAATCGTGGGAAAAACTAACACCGGTATCGCAGTCAGAGCTGTCTTGAGCTTCTGAAAACTCGCCTCATACTTATCTAACCACTTAAACTGGGAACCCTTCTGGGTCAACCTGGTCATCAGGGCTGCAATAGAAGAAAACCCCTCTACGAACCGACGGTAATAACCTGCTAACCCCAAGAAACTCCGAATCTCAGTCACTGAAACTGGTCGAGGCTAATTCTTGACTGCCTCAATCTTCTTCGGGTCCACCTAAATATCCTCTACTGATACAATGTGACCCAGAAATGCTACCGAACTCAGCCAGAACTCACATTTTGAAAATTTGGCATATAGCTGATTATCCTTCAGAGTCTGAAGAACCACTCTGAGGTGCTGCTCGTGCTCTTCCTGGCCGCGGGAGTATACCAGGATGTCATCTATGAAGACTATCACGAACAGATCTAAGTAAGGCTTGAATACCCGATTCATCAACTCCATGAATGCTGCTGGGGCATTGGTCAACCCGAAGGACATGACCAAGAACTCATAATGCCCATATCTAGAGCGAAAGGCTGTCTTAGGAATGTCAGCCGCCCTGATCTTCAGCTGATGGTAGCCTGATCTCAAGTCTATCTTAGAGAATACCCTCGCTCCCCGGAGTTGGTCAAACAAATCATCAATCCTCGACAGTGGATATTTATTTTTGATAGTCACCTTGTTTAACTGCCGGTAATCAATACACATCCGCATCGAGCCATCCTTCTTCTTTACAAATAACACAGGTGCTCCCCAGGGGGAAACACTGGGCCTGATAAAGCCCTTCTCAAGAAGGTCCTGCAACTGATCTTTCAACTCTTTTAACTCCGGCGAGGCCATACGATAGGGTGGAATAGAGATGGGCTGAGTGCCCGGTGCCAGATCAATACAGAAATCAATATCCCTGTCGGGTGGCATGCCCGGCAGGTCTGAAGGAAAAACCTCAGGAAACTCCCGTGCAATAGGGACTGAATCAATGGAAGGGACTTCTGCACTGGAATCACGAACATAAGCCAAATAAGCTAGACACCCCTTCTCGACCATACGTCGAGCCTTAACATAAGAAATAACAGTGCGAACGGAGTGGCTTGAGGTACCCTTCCACTCTAATCGGGGTAATTCTGGCAAGGCTAAGGTGAGAGTCTTAGCATGACAATCAAGAATAGCATGGTATGGGGACAACCAGTCCATCCCCAATATGACATCAAAATCTACCATATCCAAAAGCAACAGATCCACGCGGGTCTCAAGACCCCCAAATATAACTACGCACGAACGATGCACCCGATCGACTACAATGGAGTCACCCATTGGTGTAGCCACATAAACTGGAATATCCAGAGCATAGCTGGGCACAACCAAATACGGTGCGAAATAGGAAGACACATAGGAATATGTAGATCCAGGGTCAAATAATACTGAAGCACCTCCGCCACATACAAGAATAGTACTCGTAATCACGAGCATCCGATGCCTCTCGCCTCGGCTCGGTCGGTAAAGCATAGAAACGAGGATCTGCTCCCCTCCGAGCTGCGTCTCTAGGACGACCATCAACCGGCCGACCTCTACCTCTGGCCGGACGGTCTCCACCTCTACGGTCTCGACCTCCACCTCTAAAATCTCTACCGCCGCCTCTGGCTGGCTGGGCGGCTGAGGGTCAGCTGGGGCCCGGATCATAGGACGAGGACCTCGTCTGCCGAGAGTTGCCCGCCGCTACTGGCAATTCCCGATAAAATGACCCGGGTCACCACAACCGTAGCAGCCCTTGGACTCGATAGGGTCGCTGGCCCCGACGACCCGAATGGCCTCCACGAACACTCCGAAGAGGCCGAGCATTAACAGGATACCGGTCCGAATAATGCCCCCGAGAACCACGATCACCTCGATCCACCCCGCGAAGCTCGGCGGGCGGAATGAAAAGGCTCCGGAGGATCGGCCTCTATCAAAGGATTCTCTCCTACCGCAGGAAGAACCACCAAACTCGCTCGAATGACGAGGCCTCTTATCCGAAGAATAACCGCCTCCCTAGCAAGAGCCATCTCAACTCTGCGTGCTGCATTTGCTGCCTTCCGAAATGATATGTCACTCCCCACGCCCATAGCCATCTGGAGTCTAATTGGCTGATTAAGCCCATCTATAAATCTGCGGACCCTCTCCCGCTCCGTGGGAAGTATCACCACCGCATGACGAGCCAAGTCAATAAATCTCGTCTCATACTGTGTAACTGTCATAGTGCCCTGATGGAGGCGCTCAAACTGCCTCCGAAGTAAATCCCGCCGAGTAGCAGGGAGAAACTTCTCCATAAATAGTTCCGCAAACTGGTCCCATGATAAAGCTGGGGACCCTGCTGGTCGAGTCAAGCAACAATCTCTCCACCAAGTCTTGGCGGATCCTGCAAGTCTGAAGGTACAGAAATCAACTCCGTTTGTCTCCACGATCCCCATAGTTTTGAGAATCTCATGGCAACCGAATAAAAAGTCCTGAGGATCCTCTGATGTGGCTCCACCGAATGTAGTGGTAAATAGCTTGGAGAACCGATCAAGCCTCCATAACGAATCGAAGTCATGGCCGCTCCATCGCCGGCACGAGCTGTGGTACCTGACCGAGTGGCCACGACTGGTCGGATTACCGGTGCCCGAGGCCGAGGAGCTACCGGCTCCGGAGTATGAGCAACAGGAGTCCGGGCCCCTCCTCCAGCTCGAGAAGTGGGGCAACCGATAATAAACCCGCTCCGGCAATGCTATCCATAAATCCCGCTATTTTGACCAAAGCATCCCGAGATCCGGGTAATCAAAGCCTCTCCCGGGACCTGAGCCGGGCCCACCGGAGCCGCTGGAACCGGAACCTCCTCTTCCATCTCAATACGAGGCTCCACCTCCGGGGTTGCCCTGAGGCCGAGCTCTACCCCTACCACGGCCTCCGATACGACCTTGTCCCCGCCACTCACGGAGCCGTTCGGGGCTCGGCTGCTGGTCAGCGGACGAAGAAGCGCGTGTCCTTACCATCCGCGAAAGGACAAAATAGAAATTCAATCAGTAATTGAGGATTAAGTAGCACGACAAGAAAGAACAAATGAGAGACTTTTTCCTAACTCAATAGACTCTGGAGGACAAGTACAGACGTCTCCGTACCTACCTCTCAAATTCTACTAAGCTTGTTCGTGAGTGGTGAGACCTATGTAACCTAGATCTCTGATACCAACTTGTCACGACCCGGATTTTTCCCCCAATATCGGGATCGTGATGGCGCCTACTCGTGGTAGCTAGGCAAGCCACTGTATTCATACTATCCTGTTTTTAACACAATTTTAATTAAATAAATGTGGAATACTTTATCGAAATGGAAATAACAAATCACAAGGTAAAATCATACCGAAATCCTCTACCCAAGACTTGGAGTCACCAACTCACAAACTACTATGGAATACTACACATAAAAGTCTGAAGGAAATATAACATAATTCTGTTTGTCTCGGAACAAAGAGACTACAGCTAATAACATAATAAAGAGAGAGATGCCGGGCCTGCGGACGTCTGCAAGCTACCTCGGTCTCAAATATGATCAACTCCCACTCAATCGATTTACTGCTGCTGTTGCTCCTGATCGTAACCTGGACTCGTGCAAAAACGCACAGAAGTGTATCATCAGCACAACCGACCCCATGTGCTGGTAAGTGCCTGGCCTATCCCGGCGAAGTAGTGACAAGCCTAGGACCAGACACCCACATAAACCTATGCAATTCAATATATATATATGTGTACCACAAAATAACAAGAAATAATCAAGTATTAACACAATAAGGAATATCTTAAAGAATTCAACAATTAACCACAGTTAATAATTTCACAAGGAAAAACAAAGTATAATGTAAACACAAGTAATATCAATTCAAGAAATAGCAAGTAGTTGCACGGCATCACCCTTCGTGCTTTTACTCTCATCCTCACCAAATAAACAAATAAAGTACACGACATCACCCTTCGTGCTTTTACTCTCATCCTCACATCCATGGTACGGCATGATCCTTCGTACATGGTTCAATAACAGGGCACGACATGATCCTTCGTGCATAATCAATAAATAAACATGGCACGGCATTAACCTTCGTGCATAAATAAATAAACATGGCACGGCATCACCCTTCGTGCATTATCACTCTTCCTCACCCAAATAACAATCACAGTTAAGGGCAGAGAAAGAAACAACAATTCATAAATCGTCCCATCAAGGGCAATCAATAATTATCTTCACAACAAGTCCCAACAAGGGAGAACAATAACAATTCATCTACAATATATCTCAAAATAATTATTTTCCAACGACTCACGGTCATACTAGACGCCAGTGTATGGATGCTCGTCACCACAGCCCATACACCGCACTCGATCACCTAACACATAACACATAATCCTATTCCCTCAAACTAGGATAGAACAAACACTTACCTCGAATGCTTATGAACAATCCAATCCGTGGAAATGTCTTTTCTTTCAATTTGGCTCCAATCCAACCGTATCTATACACAATTGATTTAATATCATCAATTCTACTCAACAAACTAATTCTTAATACCAATTACCACTTTTACAACATTCTGCCATGAATAGTAAATTTCAACCCCGGGCCCACATGGTCGGAATTCGGGGTTAGGACCAAAATCCGGTTACCCATCCCCCCACGAGTTCATGTATATAATTTGTTTCAAAATCGGACCTCAATTCGAGGTCCAATTCCCAATTTATGAAAAACCCTATTTTCTAACAAAAACAAGAATTTTACCATGAAAACATTTGATTTCTAATGAAAAACATGTTTAATGATGTTAGGAATTGAAAGAATTAAGTAAAAAGTGACTTACAATCGATTTGATGAAGAAGAAATCCTTGAAGAATCGCAAATGGGTGTTTTGGTTTTGTAAAAATGTGAAGAAATGACCGAAATCCGTGTTTTTCAGGTCTCTGTGTTCGCATTTGCGAACATGGGTTCGCAATTGCGAACCCCGACCAATTTCTGGAGTTTGAAAAATAAGCTAAGGGTGGGAAGTTTGCATTTGCGAATATTTGTTCGCATTTGCGAACAGTTCGCATTTGCGAACTATTGTTCGCATTTGCGAACACATGCTGTATAAGGCAGTGTTCGCATTTGCGAACAATGGTTCGCATTTGCGAACCAAGGCAGTCACTGGGACGTTCGCATTTGCGAACAATGGTTCGCATTTGCGAACCAAGGCAGCACTGGGGACCTTCGCAAATGCGAACAATTGTTCGCATTTGCGAACAAGGCTGGCTTCGCATTTGCGATCAGGGTTCGCATTTGCGAGCCTTGCCTTACACTGTCCCCTTCGCAATTGCGAGACATTCTTCGCAATTGCGAAGCCAACAGCTGGGTGAAAAAAACAGCAGTTCAAAATTCAGAATTTCATCCAACGGCCTATCAAATCTTTACCCGAGCCCCCCGGCTCCAAACCAAACATGTACACAACCTCAAAAACACATTATGGACTTGTTCGTGCGATCATATCGCCAATATCACTTCGTTTTAATCAAATCGAGCCTCAAACTCATGATTTTCATACTTTTGATTTTCAAAACTTCTTAACTTGGAACTCAAGGTCCAAAACATCTCAAACGACATCCAAATGTCACCAAACTTTACAGAAATCACATATATAATATTTAAGACTTGTACTCGGGCGTCGGAACCAAAATACGAGCCCGATACCAAGGTCTATTAATTTATTTCCTTTAATAATTGCATCAAAAATAATTTCACATAAAAATTCATAACTTGGGCTCTAGGCCTCAGAATTCGACTCCGGACACATGTCCAAGTCCCATATTTTCCTACGGACCTCTCGGGACCATCAAATCTCGGGTCCGGATCCGTTTACCAAAAAGTTGACCGAAGTCAACCATATCAATATTAATATCATTTTTATCCAAATTTCTCATAGAATTCATATTTTCTATAACAAAATCTTTCCGGCTACATGCTCGGATCGTGCACGTAAATCGAGGTAACATAGAATGAGGTTTTCAAGGCCTCAGAAGCTCGAAATTATTAATAAAATAAGTGATGACCCTTTGGGTCGTCACATTATGCTCATATAAATTTTCAATATTATTCTATCAATCATGAACGCTGTTTTTACCGTAATTCTCTCCAGAGCAACTACAATAATTTACTAGTGCACTCTCCCGAGCTACCCAAGCTAGCTTTAATTTGACCAGTTCACTTTAGATTGCACCCAAGGTTTCGTTATTCCTAACCCCACCTTTACGCCTACAATTATAGATTCCTCCAATAATCTGGGTGTGGAGTCGTTCAACAATTTTACCTAAATATGCACTCTTTTCCAAGTTATGCACACTAAATAGGCACAACTTATTGAGGATCCTATCAATTAACTACAACAAGAACAAAGTTGAACAAATAGAAATCTAGCTAAAAATTTGTAATCACATAACCCAGAAGTTCATCACTCAATAGGTTCCATCGAAACCTTAGATAAAGATTTAGCTACTCATAATCAAAGAAACAAGATAGATAATTGAATTCATAATCAATGATTCAATGTAAAAGAAAGAAATATGTTAAGAGAGATCTCTCTTACTTGTTTGCTTGCAAAAGTAATGAATAATACAATACTTGCCTCTCTTGGGTGAATCCTAATATTAAATATAGGGTTTAGGTTACATAACGCACGTTTTGACAATTTTGGACTTCAAAATTTTGGCTTCCAGCCTGGTCCGACCGCGGTCGCGGTCCAACCGCGGTGGATCAATCTCTCTGATTCTTCAAAAGTTCTACAGACCTCTTCTACAGCGGTTCCACCGCGGTCGCGGTTGGACCGTGGCAGAACAGTGCTGCGGATTCTTCAATCTATTTTTCAGCACAAACTCCTAACTTTTTCCACACTTGGCCTTTTCACCATCTTATAACTCCAAAACTGCTCCTTTAGTCTTCATTAGCTCATGTGTACCTATAACACACTAAAAACACTAATAAAAGCATTTTGTCATCATAAACAATATCAAAACAACAATAAAGTGTGATTATTTAGGCATAAATATAGTCAAATTCACCTATTATCAATACCCTACACTTAAACCTTTGCTCGTCCTCGTGCAACCTTAATCACACTTTAGGCCAATTTTATTAATGTCTCCCCCAAAATTTGTCACAAAAGCTATCTTTCATGATTACCTAAGACATGCACAATCCTTACGCAACTGTAAACTCAAATGCCAGCACATTATTGCTTTACTCTAATCATTATCACAGACTTGCAAACTTACCTTTTTCTTCTTGAGTTACATGCCCTCACACAATTTATTGAGAGAAGTTCCCACACATAAGCAATTTAGATCATGGAACTTATAGATATAGAAAAATTTCATTCACTCTCAACAAAGAGCATTCATATGCATACAGATACACCATAGGTTTGCCCCTAGTTTAATACTCCACTAATTGAGTTATTCAATCACAGATCAAGAGGCCTTTAAGGGTTGTAATGTTGGCTGTGGGACGGGTAGGATACTTTGGTTATAATGGCTAACCTCCCTAAGAACTTTCTTTCTTTTCACAACTTCCCGTTAAGCTTTTTCATTATGCTTCCCCTAAACATTCCTTCACCATTTATTCACTTTTAATCCCCATTTTTCTATTAGTGCAACTGGCTTTTCTATTTTACATATATACATTGATTTGTTTTTCATTGCTTTGTAAAGCATTTACAGTATTTTTCCAGTTCACCATTTTCTACCATTCATTCTTGATTTTCCCTTTTTCAACTTCCCTTCACCCCACACTTCGACTTTTGCATATTCGTTACAACACAAGTGCTTCTAGGAGGTAAAGTAGAACAATATATAATATATATTTTTATGAACGTTCAAGGGTTATCAAAGAATAGTCTTTAGGCTCAAAGGGGTTAACTAGGATACTATGTACAGGTGAATTCACAGTTTATTGATTTATGGGTTTAGACAAAGAAATTCCTCTATCATCTCTATAACTAAACAACTTCTATTTCACTTTGCACACACAGAGGGCAAGTTCTAGGTATCATGTAAAAACATATAATGCAGGTAAAAGTTCACACACACTTAGCATGCAACTCATTTAGAATCAGGTTCATCTACAGAGTCCTATCAATGTTCAAGCAAGCTGTATTGTGCAATTTAAGGCATATCCTAGAATCTACACTCAAGCTTAGATTATACACTCTCAAGTTCATTTTAGTTTTGCTAATGTGCATACTTGGGGTTACAAGTTAACCTTTACCCTCTAATCCTAAAAAAAATCTACCTAACCCGGTTCAATAAAACCCCTTGGAAAAGAACCGTGGTCAAAAGAAAAACCAAGGGGGAGGTGATACACTACCTAGAAAAAGAAAAGAAAAGAAAGAAAATTCCTACATGGACTACTTCCCTCAAGAGTACTTGTCCAAATAGTCCGTCATCGGGAAGAGCCCTCTACTCATATTTTTGGATTTTTCAAATTTTTTATTTTTTTGTGTTTATATTCCGACTTAGACCCTTAAGAAACCCGTCGCCAAGTGTCCATCATCGGACCAAGTCATCTAATTTAATTTACATCTAAATCTACTATGTACAACATATAATACAAGATAAGTCTCCCACCCAACACTTAAGATCATAACATGTCCTCATGGCATAATAATCAATATAAAGCATAAAAGGGTGAGAAAACTTACCTGTGACTCACTCAGAGTCGGAGACGGTGGCGGGGTCGACATTGCAAGCGTGACCTAGAGCTCGAAACCAAGCCATGAACCGGTTCTCAGACCTAGATTGCCTCTGAGACATCGCGTACATGCGCGTGTGTAGGCCATCCACGGAGGTGCGTAAATCCGCAACCTCCTCCTCTAAAGACCTAAGCATAGGTCTAGTGGACTGGGACCTAGATAGGCCTGCTCCATAATGAGTGTGCCTAGAAGGGCCTGCGGAATCAGTGGATCTCCGGGACTAGACAACTGGCACAGGGTCATCCTCGTCATCTATGTCAATGGGGTCGGTACCTCTACCCACCCGGATGAAAGTATCCTTGAATGGAGCTTTTTTAGGAAGCTCACCATCCGTAGGTAGTACGGGAGTCCGGTGGGAGAGGCACAGAGAAATGACTAGAGACGGGAAGTAAAATCCCTTGGATTTGAGGGGTCCCCTCAGCACCATCTCGTCAGCTATCAAGCGGGAAACATCAACGTCCCGCTGGGTGACAAAGCACCATTTCAGCAATGCCCGATTAAAGTTAACATCTGTTGTGTTACTGAAGGGCAGAAAACGGTTACAAACAACCGTAAACCAACACTTGGCAATATGTGTGAAGCTGTTAGAATTTAGAGTAATTTGGTCTTTTATTTAAATAGGACGACCATTAACACACAAGGCCTCAATCATGGTGTCCCAAGTGACACCGGGCCTGTCGTGGTAGAAGTCCACGTCACTAGAAAAAGCGAGCAGTCTTAGAGCCTGCCTAACAGTACGCTCTTTGGCCCAAACATACTTACCTCTGACGAAGACAGTCCTGGCCATGCTGTAGGTTGCGTTCGCGTAGAACTCCCTTACGAGCATCTTGTTGACAAGGGTAGGCTCATCAAATAGGAATTCCATCTCCCTGCATCTGATCTCCTCGTACATGTCGGGCTTTACATCCCGAAGAGCCATTCTGTCAATTGCGATCTCCTGTAGCCAAGCTTTAGTAGCCTTGGCATGAAAGTCAGCTTCAGCGTCCTCGCATGCGAATCAAGGCTCATCATAGGTCGGCTGCCTAGATTAGCTTGCAGCATCCCTAGATCTTTTGGGAGCCATAATCCTGCACAAAAGAAGCAACCAAAAATTTTCATTACGTTAGTACATCGGTTGGTTTCTCAGACTTCACCATCCGTGGACTACAAATGTACTTCCTTTAGTGCTATCATACCATAACCCCTACTTTTGACCATATTTTTCCAACAATTTCACCAAGTCTACCTAGTGCACCCCACACTTACTCCTTTTGGCATTTCAATATCACCCACATATACATACACCATCTCCAATTATATACAACAACAATCAACCAAAACCTAAGAATTATCTCCCTTAAAAATACAACAATCATATACTACAACATATTTAGTCAAACCATGGCCCAAAATAATACCAATTACTTCAACCACCAATTTGGGTCTCCAAACCACCATAAACATCACAATTCAACACAATGGAGACCCAACAAATTCAATTAACACCAAAATCCGAAAAATCAAGTATACAACATTAATACTAAATTAAAAGGGCATATAAACATATTTTATACTAAGCCTAGAATGGTATTACGCAATTATTATAAATAAAGTGTATTAAACTAATTAAACTACAAAAAAATTAAAGAGAAACTAAAAAGAAAAAAAAAGAAATCTTACTTGTAGATGGAGGGAAGAAGGGAGAGTGTTGTTTGGAGAATTAGGGGAATGTGGTGGAAGAAGAAGAGGGAGATTGGGGTGAAGAAGTAGAGAGAAGGAGGAGGAAATTTAGTTATAGAGAGAGAGAATATGGGGGAGTGTCGGCAGAATAGGGAAGGGAAGTGGGGGTGAAAGTTAGGTTAGGATTATTAAAAGGGGGGGGGGGGAATTGAAAATTTTAAAAACATTTCCTCCCTGCCCAGTTCTACCCGCGGTCCACCGCGGTCGCGGTGGAACCGCGAAGCAGAAGGTTCAGAGGGGCCAATCCACCACGGTCCAATCGCGGTCGCGGTGGAACCGCGGTGAAACAGTCCCTCTGAATTTTTCGCCTGGCAGCAGTTTTTTTTTTTTTTTTGTATAGACTAACTATAATGATTTACACTTACAACAATTT
The DNA here is from genome assembly GCA_032618575.1 of Nicotiana noctiflora. NCBI lineage: Eukaryota > Viridiplantae > Streptophyta > Magnoliopsida > Solanales > Solanaceae > Nicotiana > Nicotiana noctiflora. The sequence continues at coordinate 193,195 of JASVEL010007995.1, forward strand.
CGTGGATTGCCTCCCACGTAGCGCCTGATTTAATGTCACGGCACGACTCAACTTAGCATATTTCAAGGCTCGCTAGACCTTTGAGGTTCATCTAACCGTAATTCCACCTTCTCATTGATGTCATCCATGCCAACATATAATTTCAACCGCTGTCCATTGACTCTGAAAGTGCGAGAGCCATCTATAGTTTGTATTTCCACAGCGCGAGATTGTAATGCTTCTATCACCTGGAATAGGCCAGACCATCTTAATTTTAGTTTTCCCGGGAACAACAGTAACCTTGAGTTATATAGAAGTACCTTGTCCCCGGTTTTGAAGTTGCGCTCTATGATATTCTGGTCATGTAGCCACTTCATCCTCTCTTTGTATAATCTTGTGCTTTTGAAAGCCAGATACCGGAATTCTTCCATCTCATGTAATCCGGTGACTCTCGATTTACGCGATTCATCCCAGCTGCGATTTAATTGCTTGAGTGCCCACCATGCTTTGTGCTCTAGTTTAACAGGTAGGTGACAAGCTTTCCCAAACACCAACTTGTATGGTGACATGCCGATTGGTGTCTTAAAAGTTGTCCTGTATGCCCATGATGCATCATTGAGCTTCCTGGACCAGTCGGTCCTCGTGGCGTTCACTGTCTTTGTCAATAAACTCTTTATCTCCTAGTTGGAGACTTCAACTTGCCCACTGGTCTGCGGGTGAAATGGAGTAGCCACCCTGTGCTTTACATCATACTTAGCCAACAATTTCTCGAATGCCCGATTGCAGAAATAAGTGCCCCCGTCCCTAATGATTGCCCTTGGCATCCCAAAACGAGTGAAAATGTTCTTCTTCAGAAATCCCACCACCACCTTAGCATCGTTGGTGGGTAATGCTACCGCTTCCACCCATTTGGACACATAGTCTACAGCAACAAGAATGTACTTATTGCCATAGGAGCTGACAAAGGGACCCATGAAGTCTATCCCCCAGACGTCAAACACTTCCACATGTTGGATTGGGTTCATAGGCATCTCATGACGCCGGGAGATGTTCCCGGTGCATTGACATTCGCTACACCCTTTCACCCACAAGTGGACATCTTTAAATACCGTTGGCCGGTAGAAACCAGCTTCAAGTATCTTGGCAGCTGTTCGAACTCCTCCGAAGTGGCCACCATATGCTGAAGCATGACACGCCTTCAAAATAGAAGATTGTTCGATCTCGAGGACGCATCTCCGGATCATGTTATCAAGGCATATCCAGAATAGATAGGGCTCATCCCAATAGTAAAGCTGGCTTTCACGAAAAAATCTTTTCCTCTGGACCGATGATAGGTCATGAGGAACAATACCACTGGCTAGGTAAGTTGCATAATCTGCATACCATGGCGCTTCATGGAGAGTGGTAGCGAGCAGCTACTCGTCTGGAAAGGTTTCCAAAATTTCTCCACTCTCTTTGACAATTTCAGCTCCTTCAAGTCGTGATAAGTGATCAGTAACTTGATTTTCTATGCCCTTACGGTCACGGATTTCAAGATCGAACTCTTGTAGAAGTAGCACCCAACGAATTAGGCACGGATTAGAGTCCTTCTTGTCAATTAAGTACCTTACTGCTGCATGGTCAGTGTATACTATTTCCTTGGATCCTATGAGATAGGACCTGAACTTGTCGAACGCGAACACTACCGCCAGCATCTCCTTTTTCGTCACTTTGTAATTCAACTGTGCTCCACTTAATGTTCTACTAGCATAGTAGATTGGATGCATCAGCTTGTCCTTTCGCTAGCCAAGCACTGCCCCCACTGCATAGTCACTTGCAACGCACATAAGCTCAAATGGTTGCTCCCAGTTGGGGGCAATGGTGATTGGTGTTGTGACCAGCCTCTTCTTCAGCTCCTCAAATGCAATCATGCACTCATCAGAAAATAAAAAGGGGTGATCTTTTCCAAGCAACTTACAGAGAGGGTTTGCGATTTTGGAGAAGTCTTTAATGAACCTCTGGTAAAATCCGCCATGTCCGAGAAAGCTTCTAATGGCCTTGACGAATGTTGGTGGAGACAACTTTGCAATGACATCAACTTTGGCTCGGTCTATCTCAATACCCTTGCTCGAAACCCGGTGCCCCAAGACTATACCTTCTTGTACCATGAAATGGCACTTCTCCTAGTTTAGCACCAAGTTTGTCTTCATACACCATTTCAGCACTCTTGTCAGATTGACAAGGCATTCATCGAATGAATTCCCTACCACTGAGAAATCATCCATGAACACCTCCATGATATATTCCACCATGTCGGTGAATATGGCCATCATGCACCTTTGGAATGTGGCAGGTGTATTGCATAATCCGAATGGCATCCTCCTGAAGGCAAAAATGCCATATGGGCATGTGAAGGAGGTCTTCTCTCTATCCTCGGGGGCTATTGAGATCTGATTGTACCCCGAGTACCCATCCAAGAAGCAAAAGTGTGACCTCCCTGCCAACCTGTCAAGCATCTGGTCAATGAAGGGAAGTGCGAAGTGGTCCTTGCGAGTGGGTAGATTTAGTTTCATGTAGTCCATGCATATCCTCTCCCCGGTGACGGTTCTTGTTGAGATCAATTCATTGTTCTCATTTTGCACCACCGTCATGCCACCTTTCTTTGGCACACATTGAACTGGGCTAACCCAGCTATTATCAGAGATTGGGAAAATAATTCTCGCGTCTAGCCACTTTATCACTTCTTTCTTCACCACTTCCTTCATACTTGGGTTCAGCCTTCTTTGGTGTTCCCTGGAAGGTTTGTGCCCCTCTTCCAAGAGAATCTTGTGCATGCAGTATGTGGGAATAATCCCCTTTATGTCTGCCATGGTCCACCCAATGGCAGTTTTGCATTCTTTAAGTACCTGTATAAACTTTTGAGCCGGCACATCTAGCAAATCAGATGAGATAATAACAGGTAAATTTGAGTTAGGGCCTAGAAATTCATACATGAGATGAGCTGGTAGTGGCTTAAGCTCCAGCTTTGGTAGCTCTTCAATGGATGATTTTGCTGGAGGGGTCTCTCTCTTTTCTAAGTGTAGAGGTTCAAACTCCAACTCTCTATCCCAAAACCCTTTACCTTCCAGAGATAGTACCCACTCTGCTAGGCTTTCACCGTTTACCTCTTCTAAGTTCATCAGGCATGCTTGAAGTGGATCTTCAGCTGTCAATTCTACATCATCTGTCTCCACTATCACATCTACTGCATCAATGAGAGAGCAATTCGCGAACTCACTAGGACGCCTCATGGATTTTTGTATATTGAATATGATCTCCTCATCATTCAACCTCATCTTGATTTTCCCGGTCTAGCAATCAATCAGTGCTCTCCCTGTGGCTAGGAATGGTCTTCCAAAGATTATAGGAATTTCCTCGTCCACCTTGAAGTCAAGAATAACAAAATTGGCGGGAAACACAAACTTCCCCACCTGGATGAGCACATCATCCAATGTACCGAATGGACGCTTAACCTTCCTGTCAGCAAGCTGTAATAACATAGAAGTAGGTCTGGCACTCCCGATGCCCAGCCTCTTATAGATCACCAAGGGCATAAGATTTATGCTTTCCCCTAAATCACACAATGCCTTAGCAAAGACAAAGTTTCCTATAGTGCATGGAATAGTGAAGCTACCTGGGTTAGATAGCTTCTCAGCTATGGGTCTAGAGACCACTGCACTACATTTCTGTGTAAGAGTTACGGTGGTCAAGTCTTGGAAATCAAATTTCCGCGACATCAAATCTTTCATCATCTTAGCATACCCAGGCATTTCTTTCAAAGCTTCAATTAAGGGAATGTTTACGTGGATTTACTTGAGCATCTCGAAAAATCTCTTGTATTGCTCATCTTTCTGATGCTTGGCCAACCTTTAGGGAAATGGGGCTGGAGGCCTCTTCTTCCCAATCACTTGGGACTTTTCTTTCTCTATAACCTGTTCCACAACTGGCTGCTCTACCGGTTCAGCTACTTTCTCCATTCTCTACTGCACATCATTACCTTCAGCTACTGGCTGAACTATAACTTCTGTCAACCCGACGGGACTCATCCAGTTCAATGTGTACTGGAGTGAGTGTCTCAACCTGCAAATTGCCTCTATCTTTTTCCTGCTCAGCATCAAGATCTCTTCCATTTCTCAGATTAACTGACATCAGCTGCTTTGGGATTTGATCCTTTGGGTTTGTTTGTGTATCTGCTGGCAATGTCCCTTGAGGACAATTGTTAAGTGATATAGCAATCTGGCCCACCTGTACTTCAATATTCTTGATAGTTGTGTCATGTACATCTATCCTCTTATTGGTTTTGGCATGTGACCCAATTACCTGCTGCATCATAGCTTTCAACTCTGCGAACCCATCATCATGTCTACCCCCAGGCTGTGGTGGAGGTGGATGATACCCCTGCTGCTGATTGTTGAAATTCTGAGGTCTAGGATATGGAGCCATGTTGTTTGGTGGTCTCATACCTGCTGCATTATATTGTGGCTGTGTAGGCATGTACTGTTGTGGAGCCTGCTGACCCCAACTCTAGTTACCCTATCGCTACCCTCCACAATTAGCCACATAGTTCATGTCTTCATGCTGGTGATGACGTTCTTGGTCTGCAGCCCATGCATGACCTATGGGTTGGCTAATGCAGGATGTGCATTGGTAGTATCTACAATGTGAACCTGCTGCTTGATCCCAGATTCTTCCACCTTCTTCGTCAGAATGCTCATTTATGTCAATAAAGTATCCACGTTCTCCTCCAGAGTGTTGGAAGGATTCAGAGGTACAGAGTGTACCACTGGAGTGATAGGAGCATTCCTGGTCGTCCAGCAGGAGTTTTCAGCCATCTTGTCAAGCGAATTCTGGCCTTCTCTCTAGGTCTTGCTCAGAAAATCCCCACCTGTTGAGGCATCTACTATATTCTTCATACTGTCTGAAAGCCCCATGTAGAACCTTTGTCCCAAAATCTGTTCAGGAACCTCGTGGTGAGGACACATAACCAGCATACCTTTGAATCCACCCCAAGTTTCACGTAGTGTCTCCATTGGTTTCTGCTTGAAGCTCACAATCTCATCAATTTGCTGGGCTGTCTTGTTAGGTGGATGAAACTTGTTATGGAATTACTTGACTAACTCATCCCATGTTGCAATAGAGTTTATGGGGAGTGAGTTTAGCCATACATGCGCAACCCTTGTAACTGAGAACAGAAATAGCAATAATCTTATAGCTTCCGGTGTCACGTTTGGTTGCCTCTACGTCTTGCATATAGAGAGAAAGTTCTTCAGGTGCTGCTGTGGATCTTCAACCTGAGTCCCAAAGAATAATCCCTTATTTTGCAACGAGTGTAGCATGTTATTGGTGATCTGGAATGACTCAACTTGAATGGCTGCCACAATAATGGCAGTTGCCAAATTATTAGAAGTCGGTTGTGCCCAGTCAAATAATGCACCTTCATGCGCCTCCTGTGCCGCCTGAGCCTCCTGTACGTTCAACCCAGCTTGCTGGTTTGGGTTATGCACGTCTTCCATGTCGAAATCTAGTTTAATTGGTTGCTGAGATTGCTGAAATTGTTTGATTGCCCTGTTACGTGCCCGGAAAGTTTGCTCTGGGTTAGAGTCCTTCAATTAGTTCTCCAGTCCTTGCAGATTTCCTAGGCATGCACCTGAGTACCCAATCCAACAACCGTCAAAAATTTCAATGTAAAGTGTGTAGAAAGAACCTGACTACACAAGAATCTTGTAGTTCTGTCAATGGCAATTGATAATTCCGTTAATTCCCCGGCAACATCGCCAAAATTGATTCACGCCCAAACAACGGTCGTAGTCAATATAATCCAGTTAATTAAGTCCAGAGTCGATCCCACAGAGAATTAACCTATCAATTGCAACTTCCAAAAGTCAAGAATACTCCTGAATCAGCTTCCCAAACTTTTGAATATATTTTTGTGGATGATTTCTACTAACTAACTTTTGCAAGAAACTAAAGAATTGAATGTTGTAAAGAATGAAGAGAAATGTCACGCCCCAAATCGAGGAACATGACCGGCGCCTGACCGGGTTGCCCCAGTCAAGCGGACCTGGGTGCCTTTCATTCCCACGCGTTACCCCTGTGTTGACTGTTTCTCATTAACCAAATATACTACTAACCATAATTGATTTCACATTAAACAAATAAAACAATACGAGTGATTTATTAACAAGATTTCAATTTTTACAACGCCCGACATAACACCATATATATACATAAGACTGGAGTCCCACAGTTTACATGTCTACAGAGCCTCTAGGATACAAAAAGGGAAATACAATACTTGCCGGTAACAAGGCTCCGACTATACCTTACAAAACCAAAATGAAATCTAAACCGAAGTGGCATGAACCACACAAGGCCCCGAGGAAGAAAGGGGCTCACCAAAAACGGGCAGTGGAGGATAAAAGATACTACTGCCGATGAGCTGAAATGCCTGCTACTGATCCACCTACAATCATGACACGAATGTAGCGCCCCCGGCAAAAGGGACGTCAGTACACTTGAATTGTATTGGTATGTATGGACAAACTTTGTCCCAAGTAAACTCAAGCCATTAAATTACATCAACAATTAATTAAGCCAGCCAACCATGTTTCCACATTTTCCTCATTTCAAATAATGCTCACACAAAGCACTTTCTACAATCAACCAATTTAACAATAACTAATCAATCACGTAAAGCACAAGTAATCAAACAAAGGGGCAATCAGTGCCCCACAGGTTGCAAACTCTCCTGTTGTCTCCTTTCACAATTTCACATTATTGATTTATGTATCAATTTTCAATAGCGATTTCGATCGCTTTCCATCCTTATTGCCCCTGACCACCCTTATTACCTCGGCCACCCTTATCACCCCAACCCACACCTTATTTCACCACGTTGCGGCGCGCAACACGACCCCGCCTTACGGTTGAAAACACAACAATTTCAAACAGCAGATAAGGTACTACACACAATTTCAACAAGTTCAAATAAGCAACTTACACATTGGTTCATGTTCTCAATTTCTTCTCAATTCAATATCACAACCATGTTACAATATTTCCACAATTCAAGTGTTTCATCTCTTTCCACAATAAACCAATTCTCAAGTGTTTCATTTGTTTTCCACAAGGTACCACATAGGCCATCATAGTCATTATTCACAATTCTTTTGCCAAATTAAACTCTCATTTTACATCACTCATAGCTCGACAACAAACTTTGAATATCCAACAACAACATCAAGAATTTCACACAATTTGTCAATTTAACACGAGACAAACAAACTTCACACATATAGGCGATTTCACAAGAATAAAAATTAGCCATACATACCTGGTGATGATTTTTCCTCCTACTTTATGCTTACACAAGATATCCTACTCTTGCCAACCTTGTTCTTGAAGACTCTTACTTCTACTCACTTCTTTTTACTAGAAATCAAGTTAAATAATCATGCATGAGTGTAAAAATTCTATTTTCAAAAGCTATTATATGCAAACCTCTCTTTACCCAATTTAAAACTGAAAATCAAAGAAAATAGTTAGGGTTTTTACCTTGAAAAGATTGGGGATGTTGAATCTTTGCCCTAGAATCCTTGGAATTAAGTAGTTGAAACAATCCTTGAAGATGAAAGATTTCTCTCTCTAAAAACCCTCTCTTCTCTCTCTAATTTTGGTGAGGTGATATGATAAAAATGAAGAAGAAAGGTGTTATATTAAAGAAGAGATCGGGTCAAAATGTTACAAAATCTGGGCCGGGGTCGAATATGCGGTCACTATGCGACCGCAGAACCCACATGCGGTCCGCAAAGTGACCGCAAAATGGCCTCAAAGCTTATGCAGGTTCTGTTAAGGAATGCGGTCACTATGCGGACCGCATGTTGATTTTGCGGTCGCAAAAGTGCACCGCAGATTTGACATGCGATCGCATATCGACCGCACTTTTGACACGATTTTGGGCAACTCTCTGGAACGATTTGCGGTCAGAATGCGGTCCGCATGTTGATTCTGCGGTCGCATTCTTGACCGCATATTTGACACTTTTTCGGAAAAATTATTTCTCTACATTTTTTAAACTTAAATCACTACCAAGGGTCCGAACCGCGGCTCGCAAGCTCGCCGCGAAGAATTCTACGCATTCCTAACACATCATTCGGACCATGACACCACTTCTACTAGGTTTTATGCACAAAAATTTTACGGGGCCTTACAAGAAAGACTAAGGTATTGATTTCCCCTATTAATGGAATCCCTTATATTTATGCTCATACAAATTGTCAATATTATTCTATCAATCATGAACGCTATTTTTACCGTAATTCTCTCCCGAGCAACTACAATAATTTACTAGTGCACTCTTTCGAGCTACCCTAGCTAGCTTTAATTTGACCAGTTCACTTTAGATTGCACCCAAGATTTCGTTATTCCTAACCCTACCTTTACGCCTACAATTATAGATTCCTCCAATAATCTAGGTGTGGTGTTGTTCAACAATTTACCTAAATATGCACTCTTTTCCAAGTTATGCACACTAAATAGGCACAGCTAATTGAGGATCCTATCCATTAACTACAACAAGAACGAAGTTGAATGAATCAAAATCTAGCTAACAATTTGTAATCACATAACCCAAAAGATCAACACTCAATAGGTTCCATCAAAACCTTAGATAAAGATTTTGCTACTCATAATCAAAGAAACAAGATAGATAATTGAATTCATAATCAAAGATTCAATGTAAAAGAAAAAAATATGTTGAGAGAGTTCTCTCTTACTAGTTTGCTTGCAAAATTAATGAATAATACAATACTTGCCTCTCTTGGGCGAATCTAATATTAAATATAGGGTTTAGGTTACATAATGCACGTTTTGACAATTTTGGCCTTCAAAACTTCGGCTTCCCCCGCGGTCCGACCGCGGTCGCTGTCCGACCGCGGTGAATCAAGCTCTCTGATTCTTCAAAAGTTCTGCAGACCTCTACTACCGCGATTCTACCGCGGTCGTAGTTGGACCACGGCAGAACAGTACTGCGAATTCTTCAATCTATTTTTCAGCAGAAACTCCTAACTTGTTCCACACTTGGCCTTTTCACCATCTTATGACTCCAAAACTGCTCCTTTAGTCTTCATTAGCTCATGTGTACCTATAACACACTAAAAACACTAAAAAAAGCATTTTGTCATCATAAACAGTATCAAAACAATAATAAAGTCTGATTATTTAGGGCATAAAAATAGTCAAATTCACCTATTATCAACAACACATATTGAGAAGGAGCAACATCGGTCAGTCACAAATAGGGCAGTCAACTAGTGTCCAGATTAGTTGACTTCACATATTGAGGGGGAGCCAAAATGGCCAGTCCAAAACAGGAAAGTCAACTGTTGTTTATCCCCTTACCTATATGCATATTATTTTGCCATCATCAAAAAAAGGGTGATTGTTCGAACATACTTCAATGATGCATGTGTAGGAGCTTAAGAAAGCAAAAAGGAATAATTGGAATTGCCATAACGAATAAGGAAGGATATCGAAGCAGTCCCAAATATCATGATGCACAGGGAAAGAATCAACTCTACGAGATTAACTCCATGATCTTGGGAAATCAAAGTTGCATCAATGGAATGAAGACTTAATGTAATTCGTGATTGACGATCCAAATCAAATCACCGGAGATCAATCGAATCTAGAAGATCCGGACAGTAGTCAAAAACGGAAGGGTCACAAACATCAAGGGAGAATTCAGTCAAACTCATAGATTGCCAAAGAAAAGAATCTGACGAGAAGCAACGGCTAATACCTTATTCTTGGAAAGAATCAACTCTTTCCAAGGATCAAAACCCTTGGTTTGACTAGCCTTCATCAACCATCATTGTATAAATTCATAGTGCTACTCCGCCCTTAGCATACTTTGATTGAACCAAAATCACTCTTTTCAATTTACTGCAAGCAAGCATAGTAGCCTAGATAGATCTGTTGTGTCACAAGTCAGGAATAGAAAGAGAGCGTACAACTGGTGAGGCATTGTATCGAACGGGTGTTAAAAGAACTAAGAGACAAATATCAAATCGATACTCGAAAGAGAACTCATTTGCTTGAAGAGAAATCCCTTGCAACCCAAGAGGACCGGATTAGGATTCACATTGAATCCTAACTAGTATAAAAATCCTGGTGTCTTTAACTTTTGTATTTACTTTCTGCTTATTATTTCGAATATCTATGTCTGCAAGAATTGTTGTTTTAAGTCGACTACTAAAGTTTTAAGTAAACTTATTACGGCTTATTTAAATTATATACATTCACCCCCTCTTGTAATTTCACTAATCCGTGTCCTAGAATTAGAAAATATATAGATGAAATGACTCATGTTTCAAAATTAAAAAAAAAAAAATTCCTATTCCCCATATTTATTTAATTTCTATTCTACTAAATCCGTCTTTAAAATTAAGAGGTGCAAAGAGACTTGTTCGTAAAATTTATGGGAATTTGGAAATTCAAGAAATATACAACCATCTCTCGAAGGCTGCCAAGCTAACATATATTCTTATGGTAGATCAATGTTTGATAAATATAAATCTATGGAAATAACTAGTGGTGAAACTGCTCCTTCTATTTCTAAGGCTAGAATAGAAGTTCTATGTGAAGGTATGGATGATATAACAAGTTTTTATTCCTCTATTGATGATGAACTTGATTGTTATCTTAATCAAGGATTGGAAAGTATTAAAGACGAAGAAGCAACAAACAAATTTTTGCACGGTGAAGGGAGCATGGCAAGACTTTTCCAATACTTTCAATAATGGCCAGAAAGATCCTGGCTATTCAAGAATCATCAGTAGCATCGGAGAGTCCTTTTAGCGCGACAAGATTTCAAACCGGGGATCATAGACATTCATTAGCTGAGGAAAATCTAGAAATTTTCGTATTATTCAGAGATTGGGTTAATTCAGAAAGAAGAAATCTTGGTTTTGAAAAATTAACCACTAGGAAAGAAGAATACAATGAGATGCTTTGCACTGGGAGCGATGACGGCATGGAACTCATGGAACATCAATTAACATTACCAATTCCAATAATATCTGAGTCTCACTTTAGTTGCATGACTCACCATCAGCTTCCCCCACATCCAAGTGGCAAGTAAATGTAGTTTCGTACTCATCTGATGAGTCTGTATCTAAGACTGATGAAGAATACTCCACCTCCCCCATAGCTTCACTATCCGAGGAGATCGGAGGATACAGTAAGGGGGGTGAGCCCCAAGTTGGAGGTGTTTACAGGACAAGGAAGACGGAAGCATGGGCTAACCATTTTGTGAGTGAAATTGCCTTCCATAGGTTTCGTGAGTGGTGGCCCAAGAGGAAATTGATCCCCGAGAGGCAGTTTATTGATTCTGATCTTCTTCCTCTCAACCCTCATGTGCAATCACAATTTTGAACTAGAGAAGGTTGGGGTTTCTTCAAAGAGCGTTTCATTGTTGCCAATGAACACATGGTAAAGGAGTTCTATTGTAATGTGAATCATATAGTGAGGGACTCAAAAGCTACTCAAGCTAGGGAAAAAATAGTGATGTTTGATGGGAGGTCCCTGAATGACTTTCTGGGGTTAAATGAAGAGGACGAATCTCAATACCTAGAAAAGCTGGCAACGAAAGAAGAGGTTCGTCCTTGGTTGGCAAAACACTTGGTAGCCCCGGGAACAACTCCAATTTGGGTACAGGCAGTTGAAAAGATTTTGAGAAATACTTTCAACTTTGAAGCCAAGGATTGGTTGACCTTTGTGTGTAGCAGGCTTGACCCCACCACCCATGATCACATAGTTCCCATTGCCCGTGTAGTTTTGGTAGCATCTATTATGGCTGGGTTTCATCTGAATGTGGGAAACATCATGTCCCGGGTGATTTCTACGGTCGGCCAGGAGACCAACACTAACTACCCCTTCCCAAACACTCTTTCCATATACTATATGAAATTTAATATGAAGAAGAAGAAGTATGATGTCAAGGTAGATCCGATGGCCCCCTACTCATGGTATAGTCAATTGGGTCCCGACAACCTGAAGAAGTCCAAGAATCCTCAGGCATCCACCTCCACCGCACTTGGCCAGTCTGAGGAGCCAGTGGTCATTGAGTAGCCCACTGAGCCTTCCACCATCCCTACTACCGGTGAGGCATTGCCTCCGGGTCCTTCTACTATTGCTGGTCCATCTACTTCAGCGGAACCGGATGTCCCTTCATCGAAGACTCACTGGTTCACGGATTACCATCTTGCTTACTCTCTTGCCAGTTTGAACAACTAGATGTTATCTGCGACATCCAAGTTGTCAAACTTGGCCACCGCAGTCCAGGCACAGTTCGATCCTATTGCAGTTGAGATCCCTCCTTCAATTGAGGAGACACTAAAGAAGATCCTGGCCAACCAGGAAAGATGATGGCACAACAGGATGCCTTGACTAAGGGAGTGGGGTCACACAACACAGCATTGGGAAAGCTTGCTAAGGAGCACAGGAAGCTAAGAAAGCAAAATGCTTCCAAGGAGCCGGTGACAAAGTTGAGGGAGGATGTGGATAAGCTGCTAGCGGATCAGATGCCACTTGACTTTCTCCTTGGGAAGCAAGTTGTAGATTCGACACCAGTTCAGCCCCAGCAGGAGGAGACTCCCAGGCCGAGGAAGAAGTTGAAACTCCCTAGCACTAAGGGAGTTGTGATAGAGGTGGGCCTAGATCCGGAGAGTTCATCCAGTTTCCATCTAGTGGTTCAGCCTATCCCAGATCTGACACATGTCCTGATAGTTGAGAAATAGCAGGTCGGAGACCATTCTGAGGTCTCGGCTACTATAGAGGACCCGGGGGTGACAGGAGATACTCCATATGTGGAGTAGGCTTGAAGGGCCTTTTCTATGTCCTTTGTGATATTTGTTTTTGGTGAGCTTATTTTTCTAAGTTGGCATTGGGGACAATGCCAACTTTTATTTGTGGGGGTGTACCCTACTATTTTGATCTTGATACATTGGATGATGGTACATATTTTATTTACTTTTTCCACATTCGTAGTTGATACATGGTTTGTATATAAATTTTCATTTCGGATGCTTTTCAACTTTATGTAGATATTTACTATCCCCAATTGTATATTCTACTTCCCCTTTGTACATATTCATTCGGTGTTTCATTATTACTTTCTTGGTTTTCTATTTTCGTTAAAAATTTTTGTTTTTAGTTGCAAAGTTAGGCTCGCAGCCTTTGTGTTTTGTTTTGATGTTTGCAATAATCCCTTGGCTTTCTTAATGCCGTTGTTCTTTCAAAGGGTAGAGTGTTGTGCGAACCGGGTGGCTCTTCCCAATGGTAGATGGTGTGAACCTTCTTAAGTGTTTGAGTCCATTTTTTATTTTTATTTTTGGTTTTCAAGATTTGGTAGTTAAGGGTACCTCAGGAAAAGCTTTACTTAGGCCTAACACACTTGCCTTTGATCCCATGGTCAAAGACATTTTGTTGTGCTTAGGATGGTGAAAGTCGTGGCCTTAAGACTCTTGTGTTGAACAAACTTTCATCACGTGGTCAATATGGGCCATTGTGCGCTTGAATCGTAACTAAGGTTGTTGTGGGCCCTCGACTCCGTCTTTAGCAATCCTTGAATGTGTGGTGAGAATTTTAATTGTGAACCTAAGTACCGATCCAATGGTCTAGAACTTGCCCCGAATGTATGTTGAGGCGAAATCATAGGTGAAACTTGACTTGAGAAGTGATTATAGGCAATCTTTGATCAGAACTGCTAATTTGAACAATTCCCATGACCTACCAATGAAATAATCCCTAGTTTACCCCTTTTAAGCCTTAAAACTTCTTCTTTCATGAACCAAAGTTACAAGCCTATACTCGTTTTTAAGGGAACCCACTCTTGGCACCCAAATCTTCCCTTGAATAATGGAAACTGTCTAAGTTTCGGGGAGAGACAAGAAAGGCACCAATATGGTAAAAAGGCACAAAAGAAAAAAAGAAAATGAAGGCAATGAAAAAGAGAAAAAGTCAAAAAGAAAGACAAAGTGAATTAAGACCAAAAAGGGAATTCAAGGACAACAAAAAAGTGAAATATATGTGAAAAAGGTGAACAAAAAGGAGAAAGGTTTGAATTGCAAAAAGAAAGAGCGACAATGTGTCTCTCTAACCCCTTGAAAGAAGAAATACTTAAATGAGTCAAGAAAGTATGCAAAAATAAATGAAAAGAAGTGCTTAAGGGAAGATTTAACCTAATTGTACCAAGGCATGTCCTACATTTACCCAAAAGCCTTCATAATGACTCATCAAAAGCCCTACATGATCTTTAGTTGAGGGAAGCCTTCATTAGTGGAGACTTACATGAGGGGCAAGCATATGGTACTTAAAGCCGGACTTATGGCCTTTTCTTTAAGAGAGATGAGTGAAATTACATCCACCCCAGTTTCTGTGTCAATACTCTAAAATGTGAGGTTAACTTAGGGAAAATTGAGGATGTACGAGTTTGGGTTCCACAATGACCAAAGTAATTGATAAAAGTTCTTTGATGAATATGTGTCAACTTTTGATGCTTTTGTGTTACACTTGATCCATAATTTTTCAAAGCTTAAATGTGTTAATGATACATTTGCATTGAGGGCAATTGTTAGTCCCAATTGACTCTTGTTGAGGTTACTTTAGGATAGGCTGGATTTAACTAGTTGTTTCCAAATGAGGGGTAGGTCTTATTTTATTTGCTTGAGGACAAGCAAAGGTTTAAGTTTGGGGGAGTTGATAACTGTAATTTTAACATGTTTTAAACCCATTTTTGCCTAATCTTTGTGCGTGAATTGCCATAAATTAGTCCCAAAATGCTAACAAATTGCACTTGATTGCAGGTTTGATCGACAAGATGACAATGGTCACAAATCGGCTCGACAAGGAGTGAAATCTTCTAATTTTGGAAGTCAAGTATAGTGAAGATTAAACAGACCCAGCGCGAACCGCACTGATTTGCTACATGGTCGCGCTGGAGATTCAGAGAGTTGGGATTTTGCTCGAGACTTGCGCGGTCTGCGATCACTCTGACGCGGTCCATGCCTTAGGAACTTCAGTGGCTAAGGAAAAGCCCACGCAGTTGTGGCACCAAAATAGTGCGGTCCGCGTGGGTAAGATTCAAAGGAGCATCATTGTGGAAAATTTATCTGCGTAGTCCGGGCCCCAGTTCTCCACGGTCTGTGTACCTCAGTTAGCGCGGCCGCGTTCTTTTTTAGCCGGGTCCGCGCCCCCAGTTCCATATTGAAGACAATGAAGGCCAAGACCCTACGCGGTTCGCTCTAGTCCCGCATGGGAATTTTTATCCAGTTTTTCTAGCCTAGTATAAATAGATTATTTTATCAATTTTAGGTCAAGTTTTGTACTAGACAGAGCTGTTGCACTCGTCAGAATAGAGTTTAAGCCTATTTTGGGCAATTTCTTCTTCTTTGAATGTGGATTCTTAGAGATTATCAATATAGTTAATTAATATGTTGGTTTTATCTATTATTTCTTCAATTTATACTTTTTCCATGTCTAGCTAAACCATTAGCTAAGGTTGTGGTTCAACCCTAGTGTGAGTCATTAATGGGTGTGATTGTTTAGTGTTCGAATGATGTTGGGTATTTGCTATTTGGGTTAATTTTATGGTTTAAGTTGGTTTTGGTGGTTGCAAATACTAAGTCTAGCTTAGTGGGTCTTGACACTTCTGGAGACAGAGTGTTTATGTAAGGCCCCGTAAAATTTTTGTGCATAAAACCTAGTAGCTGTGGTATCATGGTCTGAATAATGTGTTAGGAATGCGTAGAATTCTTCGCGGCGAGCTTGCTCGCCGCGATTCGGACCCTTGGTAGTGATTTAAGTGTCAAAAATGTAGAGAATAAAGTTTTCCAGAAAAGTGTCAAATATGTTGTCAAGAATGCGACCGCAAACCTGTTATGCGGACCGCATTCTTGCCGCAAAGCTTAACAGAAGCCTTCCAAAATCCATGTCAATAATGCGGTCGAAATGCGATCGCATAGTGAATCTGCGGTCCACTTTGCGACCGCAGATCAGGAATGCGGATCGCATTCTGGCCGCATTGTGTAACAGAACTTATGTAATTTGAGGCCATTCTGCGGTCACTATGCGGACCGCATGTTGATTCTGCGGTCGCATAGTGCACCGCATAATTGACCCCAGCCCAGATTTTTGTAACATTTTGACCCGATCTCTTCTTTAATATAACACCTTTCTTCTTCATTTTATCATATCATCGTACCAAAATTAGAGAGAGAAGAGAGGGTTTTTAGAGAGAAAAATCTTTCATCTTCAAAGATTGTTCCAACCATCTTAGTTCAAAGGATTCTAGGGCAAAGATTCAACTTCCCCAAATCATTTCAAGGTAAATACCCTAACTATTTTCTCTAATTTTCAGATTTAAATTGGGTAAAGAGAGGTTTGCATATAATAGCTTTTGAAAATAGAATTTTTCACTCATGCATGATTATTGAACTTGATTTCTAGTAAAAAGAAGTGAGTAGAAGTAAGAGTCTTCAAGAACAAGGTTGGCAAGAGTAGGATATCTTGGGTAAGCATAAAGTAGAAGGTTAACGGAAGAAAACTCATCACCAGGTATGTATGGCTAATTTTGATTCTTGTAAAATCGCCCAAATGTGTGCGAATTGTTTTGGCATGTGTCAAATTGAGAAATTGTACGTAATTCTTTGATTTCCTTGTTGAGCATTCGATTGATATTGAACTACGTGTGGTGTGGTATGAAATATGAATTGAAAGATAAAAAGGTAAACGAGATTGGTAAAGAATTGAGAACAACCATTGTGATGGCATATTTGGCTTATTGTGGAAGGAATTTGAAACACCTTAATTGTGGTAAATTGTTGAACATGATTATGTGGGCATTCTCGATTTTGGAATACTTGTAACTTGGTTTTGATATTGGCTTGAGAAGTAATTGAGAACATGAACCAATGTGTAAGTTGCTTAATTGAACTTGTTGAAATTGTGTGTAGTACCTTATCTGCTGTTTGAAATTGTTGTGTTTTCAACTGTAAGGCGGGGTCGTGTTGCGCGCCGCAACATGGGGAAATAAGGTGTGGGTTGGGGTGATAAGGGTGGCCGAGGTAATAAGGGTGGTCAGGGGCAATAAGGGTGGAAAGCGATCGAAATCGCTATTGAAAATTGATACAAAATCATTAATATGAAATTGTGAAAGGAGACAACAGGAGAGTTTGCAACCTGGGGGGCACTGATTGCCCCTATGTTTGACTACTTGCAATTTATGTTGTTGATTGGTTGTTGTTCTATTTGTTGACCTTGAATGTGCTTGTGTTGAGGCTTATCTGAAATGAGTAAAAGGTGGAAAATATGGTTGGCTCGCTTGATTAGTTTTGATGTAATTTAATGGCTTGAGTTTACTTGGGACAAAGTTTGTCCATACATACCAGTACAATTCAAGTGTACTGACGTTCCTTTTGCCGGGGGCGCTACATTCGTGTTATGATTGTAGGTGGATCAGTAGCAGGCATTTCAGCTCATCGGCAGTAGTATCCTTCTCCTTCCACTGCCCGTTTTGGTGAGCCCCTTTCTTCCTCGGGGCCTTGTGTGGTTCATGCCACTCGTTTAGATTTCATTTTGGTTTTGTAAGGTATAGCCGGAGCCTTGTTACCGGCAAGTATTGTATTTCTCCTTTTTTGTATCCTAGAGGCTCTATAGACATGTAAACTGTGGGATTCCAGTCTTATGTATATATATTATGTATGTCGGGCGTTGTAAAAACTGCAAACTTGTTAATGAATCACTCGTATGGTTTTATTTGTTTAAATGTGAAATCATTCATGGTTAGTAAGATAGTTGGTTAAAGGGAAACAATCAATACAGGGGTAACGTGTGGGAATGAAAGGCACCCAGGTCCGCTTGACTTGGGCAACCCGGTTAGGCGCCGGTCATGTCCCCCGATTTGGGGCGTGACAAACTTGGTATCAGAGCCTAAGGTTTTTAAAGTGTCCTAGGATGTCTCGGAGCCGTGTCTAGTAGTGCCCTTCTTATAGGTGTGTTGTCGACCACATCATATAAGTAGGGGGCTACACGGGCATTTAGGAATTTACCTATTTCTTTGTTAATCTATATCGTGTGGTAAAGTGCAATGTGGAAATATCCGTGTCTAATTCGCGCCTTGTTCCCAAATTTTCAGAATATGGCACCTAAGAAGAAGGCTAGACTCGGCCTTAGGGCCAATGCCGGCCCAAGTGCGGCTGTTAATCATGTACCCGATGCCGTGGGAGAGAATGACCCACCGGTCCCGAATTTGCCTGGCCCATCTGTTCAAAACCCAAGTGTCCCTATTCCAGCTGCGGCAGAGGATGCCACCATTCCTCCTGCCAGTGTTCCTGACTCAGATACAGTTCCAGTTTCTGGTTCTGGTATCTCTAACGAGGATCTTAGGGGAGCCATTCATATGTTAACACGGTTAGTGGCTGCCCAGGCCCAGAGATCCCATGATGCCCCTGCATCCTCCAGCGGACAGGGAGATTCCTTTGGCTCCAGAGTCCATCAATTCTTGCGATTGGCCCCTCCAGAATTTTCAGGCACCGATCCGGAGGCTGACCCACAGGAATTCCTTGATGAGATATACAAGACCCTCAGAGTGATGAAGGCTACAGATATAGAGGGAGTAGAGTTAGCCTCTTACAGGCTGAAGGGAGCGGCACGTTCATGGTTCGAGATGTGGGAGGATTCCCGTGAAGAAGGGAGCCCTCCGGCCAGATAGGATGAGTTTGTAGATGCATTTATGGACCACTTCTTGCCTGCCAAGGTGATGGCAGCCCGTGCCACGGAGTTCGAGGTCCTCAAACAGGGCAGTATGAGTGTTTGGGAGTATCACATGGAGTTCGTAAGGTTGTCCAAGTACGCTCCTCATTTAGTGTCGACCATGGATGCCCGGGTTCGACGGTTTGTTCGGGGCCTTAGCCCTTTGGTAGTGAACGAGGCCGCCACAGCAGCTTTGCACTCAGATATGAACTATGGGAGGATTGTGGGGTTTGCTCAGGCCACAGAGGCCAGGAAATTGAAGATTCGTGCAGAAAGAGAAAGTAGCAGCAGGGCCCGGTCAATGGGTCATTCAGGGAGATCACTTCCAGGGAGGGGGTCATCAGGGCCATCCCAGTCATATGCTCAGTCCTCCGCGAGTGCACCGCCATCCGTGCACAGTCATCAGCAGGGCAGTTACTCGAGACCTGGTTCAGACAGCAGGAGGTCTCGTCAGTCTGGTCGTCCTGGGGTGAGATCCCAGCAGCAGGGGAGACCTACATGCCCCAAGTGTGGGAGATTTCATACAGAGACTTGCTACCTTGACCTTCCAGTGTGCTTTGGGTGCGGGGTGAGAGGTCATATTCAGCGGGACTGCCGTGCACCCCGTCGGGGTATAGGTAGGGGATCTGCTCAGTCATCCGGTTCTTCAGCTGCTACATCATCAGCGCGTACTCCAGCAGCAGCAGGGCGTGGTGCAGCTAGGGGTGGAGCTCAGGGTAGGGGTGGACCTAGCCGATTCTATGCATTGAGTGGCCGCCAAAATGCCGAGGCTTCTCCAGATGTTGTTACAGGTATCCTGTCTGTTCAGACTATTGATTGCTATGCCCTTATTGATCTGGGGTCTTCCTTGTCTTATGTTACTCCATTCATTGCTTCAAGTTTTGGGATAGAACCCGAACAGCTTCATGAGTCGTTCTCCGTGTCGACTCCGGTTGGTGATTCTATTTCAGCCTCACGAGTCTATAGAAATTGTGTTGTCACGGTGAGTGGTCGTGATACCACACCCGATCTTATTGAGCTTGGGATGGTTGATTTTGATGTAATTATGGGGATGGATTGGCTCTATTCATGCTTTGCCAAGCTTGACTGTCGGATGAGAGTTATGAGGCTCGAGTTCCCTAACGAGCCAGTCATTGAATGGGGAGGAAATGGTGTAGTGCCAAGGGGTAGGTCTATTTCCTACCTTAAGGCTTCGAAGATGATTAAGAAGGGGTGTATCTATCACTTGTTTCGGGTAACGGACACCACCTCAGATGTGCCTACCCTCGAGTTCGTGCCAATTGTGAATGAATTTCCTGAAGTGTTTCCAGATGAGCTTCCAGGCATTCCGCCGGATAGGGAGATTGATTTTGGGATCGATGTATTGCCAGATACTCAGCCAATATCCATTCCACCATACAGAATGGCGCCGGTAGAGTTAAGGGAGTTAAAGGAGCAGCTGAGGGATTTATTAGAGAAAGGGTTCATACGACCGAGTGTGTCACCGTGGGGTGCTCCGGTTCTCTTTGTCAGAAAGAAGGATGGGTCACTTCGAATGTGTAATGATTATCGGCGACTCAACAAAGTCACCATCAAGAATAAATATCCTTTGCCTCGAGTGGATGATCTGTTTGACCAATTGCAGGGAGCGAAGTTCTTCTCAAAGATCGATTTACGGTCTGGGTACCACCAGTTAAAAATCAGGGAGCAGGATATTCCTAAGACCGCCTTCAGAACTCGTTATGGTCACTTCGAGTTTTTGGTTATGTCTTTTGGGCTAACCAATGCCCCAGCAGCTTTCATGGACCTTATGAATCGGGTTTTCAAGCCATTCCTAGATTCTTTTGTAATTGTATTCATTGATGATATCCTCATCTACTCTCGAAGCAGGAAAGATCATGCCATTCACCTCAGAGAAACATTGCAGACCCTTCTTCAGCATCAATTGTATGCCAAGTTCTCGAAATGTGAGTTTTGGTTGGAGTCCGTAGCTTTTCTAGGGCATGTTATTTCCAGTGAGGGAATTCAGGTGGATCCTCAAAAGATTGCGGCAGTGAAAGATTGGCCTAGACCCACGACCCCAACAGAGATTCATAGCTTCTTAGGTTTGGCAGGGTACTATCGGAGGTTTGTAGAGGGGTTCTCAACCCTCGCCTCCCCATTGACTAAATTGACGCAGAAGGCAGTTAAGTTCCAGTGGTCCGAAGCATGTGAGAAAAGTTTCCAGGAATTGAAGTCAAGATTGACCTCGGCACCAGTATTGGCCTTGCCAGAAGGCACAGAGGGATTTGTGGTTTATTGTGATGCCTCTAGAGTCGGTTTGGGGTGTGTATTGATGCAGCGTGGGAAGGTCATAGCTTATGCTTCCAGGAAACTCAAGAACCATGAGAAGAATTATCCGGCGCATGATTTGGAGCTTGCAGCTGTTGTGTTTGCCTTGAAAATATGGCGACACTATCTTTATGGGTTCATGTAGATGTGTTTTCAGACCACAAGAGCCTCCAGTATTTGTTCAAGCAGAAGGAGCTAAATTTGAGACAGCGGCGGTGGTTAGAACTACTCAAGGACTATGATATGGACATATTGTACCATCGAGGGAAGGCAAATGTGGTAGCCGACGCTCTTAGTCGAAAATCCATGGGTAGTTTGGCTCATTTGGGTGTGGATCGGAGACCCCTGGCTCGAGAGGTTTACCAATTAGCCAGTTTGGGGGTTCGTATCTCGGCGTCAGACGAGGGGGATGTTTTGGTGCATAATGGAGCAGAATCGTCATTGGTCGTGGAAATCAAGGAAAAACAGTTCATGGATCCAGCATTGGTTCGGGTGAAGGAAGCAGTCTTGAATGACAAGACCTCAGCATTTG